>OY992537.1:144781707-145382934 GCA_963921195.1 Pegoplata infirma | reverse complement strand
CAGGGAATAATTATTCAAGAGGATAATTATTCCATTTTTTGATGCTATTTTCTTATGTTAAAAAAAATTTAACAATTTTATGCATTTTTTTATGCTTAATTTTTCTTAAAAATTCACAGAAAAACTTAAGAAAAATTTAACTATTAGGAGCAAATGCCTACAAAAAATTAAGGAATTAATTTGATGCATTTTTTGATGCATTTTTTTGATGCATTTTTTGTATGCTTAATTTTTCTTAAAAATTCACAAAAAAACTTAAGAAAAATTTAACTATTAGGAACAAATGCCTACAAGAAATTAAGGAATTAATTTTTTTTTTAAATTTCAACAAAAAAATATTAAGAAATTACGAAAAAATAACAAATTACAAAAAAACTAAACGAATTGGATTTAAAATTTTAAAAAATTAATGTACAAACCCTGGTTTCACTGTATTTGTTTTTGTTTTTGTTTTTTTAATTTTTTTCTTAAAATTTCCAAACAAAACTAAAAAAATTAAAAAATTTTCTATGTCCAGATTTTTTTTTTTTTAAATTTTCAAAGTCCCAAAAATATTTTTGAAAATTTTTAAGTCCTGGAAACAATTTTTTTTGTCAATTTTTTTTTTTTCGTTTTTGGGGGAAATTTTTTTTTGCTTATATATAAATATATTTAATTTAATATAATTGCATCAATTTTATACAAAAAGGGTCCAATTTTCGCATATAACTATATAAAACTATATTAAAACAAGTAAGAAAATTATAGTCGGTCAAGACCTACCATATAATACCCTACACCAAGGTTTCCCGGAAAATGGGTCCCATGGATCGATTAGATCTATATGTTGTAAAACCTTTAATAAGTGAAGAAAACACTCACAAATCAAATTTGAGTGAAATAGGCTTCTATTTGTTGACAATAAACCGCTTTAACTGAATATCGGGCGAAATTTTCACAAGGGGCCTGAGTCCAAAACTGGTCCGATGATTATCAGGTTTGATAAGGTTATTTAAGTACGCGTTTAACATACACAAACAAAATTTTAATTAAATATTTTCTATTTTCATGAAATTTGAGACATTTATGTGAAAATCGGGAAGGTGGTTTGTATGGGGGCTACAAGAAGAACTGCTCCGGATTTCTTTGAAATTCGGAATGATGATATGTGAAGACAAAACATGTTTACCATCCAAATTTCAAAGCGATACCTTCTACAATACGGTTATTAGAGTCATTTGAGCCAAAACTAAAGAGGACCTTTGTATGGGGGCTAGGTCTAAATATGGACCGATTTTTTCCAATTTCAATAGGCTTCGTCCTTGGGCCAAGAGAGACTTAAGTTTCAAATTTCAAGTCAATTGATTAAAAATTGCGACCTGTATCGTGTTTACACCGTTTACATGGACAGACAGACAGACAGACGGACGGACGGACGGACGGACAGACGGACGGACGGACGGACATCGCTAAATCGACTCAAAAGTGATTCTGAGTCGATCGGTATACTTAAAGGTGGGTCTAGGACCAATATTTCGGGTAGTTACAAACATCAGCACAAACTCATTATACCCTGTACCACAGTGTGGTGTAGGGTATAATTACATCAAATTTGATGAGATTTGATCAAATTTTATAAGTTTTTATATCGTTTTATCGACTCATTATTCGCATTAAACTATATAACTATATAAAAAATGCATCAAAAAAATGCATAAAATTAATTCCTTAATTTTTTTAGGCATTTGTTCCTAATAGCTAAATTTTTCTTAAGTTTAAAAATTAAGCATAAAAAATGCATCAAAAACATGCTTAGAACTAATTCCTTAATTTTTTGTAGGCATTTGTTCCTAATAGTTAAAATTTTCTTAAGTTTTTTCTGTGAATTTTAAAGAAAAATTAAGCATAAAAAATGCATCAAAAAAATGCATAAAATTGTTAAATTTTAACATAAAAAAATAGCATCAAAAAATGGAATAATTATCCTCTGGAATAATTATTCCAGAGAATAATTGGAATAATTATTCCCTGGGATAATTATCCCCTGGAATAATTATTCCCTGGGATAATTTCGGGAATGCAAGTGTTAACAAAAACGGAATAAAAAAATAGAATAAAAAAAATGGATTAAAAAAATGGAATAAAAAGTGGGATAAAGAAAAATTTTAAAACTTATTCCAACTTTTAATCATCCTTATAGAGGTGTAGCATCCTTGATCAATACAACAACTCTGCCTCAGCTCTGCCGGCAACAGATGTTTCTGCTAATCCAATGGAAGCAGAATTAAAAGCTTTGCAATTACGTCTCCAAATACTTCGTGCTCAAGAAGAAATTCGTGCTTTAGAGGAAAATTTTGGTAAACTGCCAGCAGGGCGGCGGTATAATATTGACTTAAGCGAGATAGATGCTGTAGTGCCACCTTTCAGCGGCGATGATCATTATGATATCGTTAAATGGTTTGGGCAATTTGAAGACTACACTGATATGCGTGACTATACAGAGAAAGAGCGGTGCCTTGGTTTACGACGTCGACTTACAGGAACAGCAAAAAATCATGTATTTAATTTAGGCTCAGTGGAATATGCGGTTATGAAGGAAGATTTGCTCAGATTGTTTAAGCGAAAAATAACACGTCAGGAAGTGTACCGTCAACTTCGGGCACGTAAGCTGTTTCCAACCGAATCCTGTTTAAGCTACATAATTACGATGCAGACAATTGCCAATAAGACTAACATCGAAGAAGAAGAGCTGGTGGATATAATTATCGACGGTATTCCAGATATTGGAAACCATACTGCTAACTTATATGGTGCCAATTCTATGAATGAACTGATAAGCCGCTTGGATCGTTTTGAGCAGCGGCGTCAGCAAGCTGCTGCGACGCAACAGAAGGCAGGCAATGCTTCGAAGATAAATTTAAAAATAAAGACTGGTTCTGCCACCCAGAACAATACAAATAAACCAACTGAAGAAATTATACGATGCTATAACTGCTCGCAGTTTGGGCATTACCAAAGTAAATGCCCCAAGCCTACCCGACCACCGAATTCATGTTTCGTTTGCGCTGAAGTGGGCCATTATCGTCAGGACTGTCCGAAAAGGAATCGTGCTGCTGCAGCTATTGTTGAGGATGGTGGAGACGGGGCAGTACCTATAGATGCCTATCAGACGGTAAGTGTTGCCTTTATTATTAGAGATAAGTGCACTGAATTAAAGTCGATTATTTCTCTTTTTGATACTGGTAGTCCGATTAGCTGCATACAGAAATCCTTAGTACCCTTTGCCATCAATAGTGAGAAAACCGTTTCTTCGTTTCATGGAGTTGTAAAGAATAGGATAAGTGCCTACGGTTTTGTAAAGTGTAAAGTAAAGTTAGTTGGTCAAGAGGTAGTACATGATTTTCTAGTATTACCGGATGAAGAGGCGGTTGTACCATTGTTGGCTGGCCGTGATTTATTATTTAAGTTTAATATTCGACTCTGTCGCATCAAAATAAGATATAATAAGAATACTCTTTTGAATTTAAATAAAAATGAAAATGGACTTAATAAATCTACTTTAAGTGCACTTATGTCTTTTAATATTTTGAAAAGCCCTCGGGTAGGGGGTACTCCAGCCATAGGGAATAAGTATGGGATTGTTAACTTGCCTTTGTGTGATGGGAATGATTTTGATAGTAGTGAAATGATCAATGATGTGATAGGTACTGATGAGTTAGGTGATGATTTGCGGAATGTGGATAATGTCGATGCCACTGCTTCGGATGCTATACTTTTTTGCTCGGATGGGGAAAATTCTAATTTAGATGATGAGGATCGAGAGTTCGGGGAGTTGGTGAGGCTTATAGGTTCGGTTGAGTCTGATTCTGAATGCGTAGTTGATACGGACCCTAGTTTGAATTACAGTGATTCGAATATTTTTCGGAAGGTTGTATCGAATTGTTATTTAAATGAGGTGAATAGTGGTCGGGAGGAAATAGATTACTCTATGAGGATACGATTGACTGATGACACGCCGGTGTTTTCCGTCCCGCGACGATTATCTTATCGGGAACGTGTAGAGGTTAGAGAAACACTTGATGATTTGTTGCGGCAGGGCATAATAAGACCTAGTGAATCCCCATATGCTTCACCTATAGTATTGGTCAGAAAAAGGAATGGGTCATTGCGTATGTGCATTGATTACCGTTCCTTGAATAGGATTACGTTGAGGGATAATTTCCCCTTGCCCGTTATTGAAGCGGTATTTTAGTACCTTGGACCTGAAGGATGGTTTTCACCAGGTTCGGGTGCATGATGATTCGGTGCGATATACGGCCTTTGTTACACCTTTCGGACAGTACGAGTACTGTTATATGCCGTTTGGCCTAAAAAGTGCCCCTGCGATATTTCAGCGATTTATAAGTATGATATTGAGGGAACTGATTGAGACTGGGCAGATCGTGGTATATATTGATGATATTGTCATAGCAACTAGGACCATTGAGGAGCATGTTGAAGTCTTACGTAGGGTTTTACTTTTGTTGAAAAAATATGGCTTGAAATTGAATCTCGGGAAATGCAAATTTGGCTACTGTGAACTTGATTATTTGGGATACTGTGTGAATGAAATGGGTATTCGTCCTAATGGCGACCATATTAGGACAATTCGAGATTATCCGGTTCCTGCAAATGCGAAGGAGGTACAGCGGTGCTTGGGACTTTTTTCATATTTTCGACGGTTTGTTCCAAATTTTTTGAGAATTGCCAGGGCTCTTACGGACCTTACCAGAAAGGACAGCGTATTTGAATGGACGGATTCTTGTACTGAGGCATTCTGTATTTTGAGGGATAAGTTGATTAATGCGCCTGTGTTATCAGTATACAGTCCTTTTCGTGAGACTGAATTACATACGGATGCCAGTTCGCGGGGGTTCGGTTCCGTGCTTCTGCAGAAGCAGGATGATGGTAAATTTCACCCAGTTGCGTACTATTCGAAGTCTGCTTCTGAGCCTGAGTCGAGATACCACAGTTTCGAACTGGAGACTTTGGCCATTGTATATGCATTGAGAAGGTTTAGGATGTTTCTGGAGGGTATTAAGTTTACGATAGTCACCGATTGCAATTCATTGGCACTCACCTTGGGAAAGAAGGTCATTAATCCTCGTATTGCAAGGTGGGCACTGGAGCTCGAGAACTATGATTACCAGATAAGGCACAGAAAGGGTGAGATGATGGCTCATGTGGATGCATTGAGCCGTGCTCCTGTTGCAATGATAATGGACGATACTGATGTTGACTTAAATATTCAGATAGTTCAGAATAGAGACAAGGACATTCAGGGGATCCGGGACAAATTGGAAGCTGGGGAATTGGATGGTTATTTTTTGGAAAACGGGTTGGTGTTTCGTCAGTACGTACCTAGGGAAATGGAGGACAATATTATGAGACTTACACATGAGAAATATGGCCATATCGGTATAGAAAAGTGTTTTAATCAGATTCAGAAGCATTATTGGTTTCCCGGTATGAGGGAGAAGCTTAACCGTTTTACTCGGAATTGCTTAAAGTGTATTTATTATTCTGCGCCGACCCGTAAAAATAAGAGGAATTTATACAACATTGAGAAGAATCCAATCCCTTTCGACACTCTGCATATTGATCACTTTGGTCCTTTGCCTGCGATAAGTTCAAAACGGAAGCACATATTGGTGGTAGTAGACTCCTTTACCAAATTCGTTAAGTTGTATGCCGTGAATTCCCCAGGGACAAAGGAGGCATGTTGTGCCTTAGCAAAATATTTTGAGAACTATAGTAGACCGAGACGCATCATTAGTGATCGAGGGTCGTGTTTTACATCTAATGAGTTTGCGAATTTTGTAGTGGAGCGTAACATTACTCACGTAAAGGTGTCGGTAGCTTCTCCACAATCGAATGGCCAAGTGGAACGTGTGAACCGGGTTTTGAAGGCAATGTTGGCTAAGTTAACCGAGCCGATTAATCATGCCGACTGGGTTAAGAAGTTGGCACAGGTGGAATTCTCCATCAATAATACTTTGCATAGTGCTACTGGACAGACTCCAAGTGTGATGTTGTTTGGAATTGAACAACGGGGTCAGATTTTGGATGAGTTGGCTGAACATTTGCAGGAAAAGTTTAGTAAGGAAAGGGTAGACTTGGATACGGTAAGGGCGTTAGCGTCAAAGGCGATTCAGAGGGCTCAGGAGTATAACCAGGGGTACTTTGATAGGAATCATGAAGCTCCCGAGACATTTAGCGTAGGTGACCTAGTGGTCATGAGGAATGTTGATACTACTACCGGTGTCAACAAGAAGTTTATTCCAAAATTCCGGGGACCGTATATCATTCAGAAGTATGTGGGCAACGACCGTTATGAGATAACTGATTTGGAAAATTGTCAGGTGACTCAAATGCCCTACAGGGGTATAATTGATTCGACTAGGTTAAGAAAATGGCTGGACCCCAGAGTGGATGTTGATGACGATTTGTCGGGCTTTAAAGGCAACACTGATGAAGGTAGGGATTATGAATTTCTGGAGGGTGAATGTGTAGATTATGAATTTCTTGACGATGAAGGGATAGAGTGAAGTACATTGGTCACAATCGAGGTCGATTGTGGGATCAGGTCGGCCGAGATTGTAATGATTTTGATCTGGTAACCTTGGTTTCAGCCGAGAGTGATGCGGCTAACTTCACTCTATCCGTGATTGGTCAACCATTTTGTAATTAATAATATTAAAGTGTAAGAAAAGAGAACACGCTCATAAAAACGTGTTTGATATTTTTAGAGTTTTTTTGAAATAAAACATTGTTAACAATAAAAGTGTGATTATTAAAATTATTTATAATTGGATGCATAATGCATTACAATAACATAAAAAATAATTATTTTATAAAAAAATGCATAAGTTTAAACTAGAGATGGGCTCACGACAGGAAATTTCTAACGACACACACTCACTTGCATATTTTATCTACTTACACTCACTTACAATCACGTGAGTAAATTTAATACAAAATTACTTTTTCACTACTTGTAACACCTTATATATTATTTTTATTTATTTATTTATTAAGTCTATAGATAAACCTTACAGACTACTGATGGTACAATTTTGATACAATTTTAATAAGTGTGTTTCATAATAAAAAAAAAAATACAGTACTATCTAGTTTCATTTAAAAATACAATAATATCGCGCTTTACGGTATCCAAATTTTTGTTAAAATCAATGACGTGATAGAGCTGGTTAAAGTCAGAACAAATACGTCGAAATGGATCAGAGTTAGCATAATTTGTTCGAAATGTTTTTAAACGCAAGAGCTCGTAGTTCCTTGTTGAGTAGACAGGTATATTAAGGTTGAGTCTTTCCAGTAGATATTCGGAGTTTAGAGAACCGTTCATTAATTTCAAGAGAAATGTTACATTCAGCATTCGTCTTCGACTCTTCAGTGTAGGTAGTCTAATAAGCAGTAAACGATTCTCATAAGAAGGAAGATTAACATTTGGATTCCATTATCTTCTGGTATGCTATATTATTTCATTTCTCGTAACCTATAAAATCTATATATATAATTTCCCTATTTGTGTGTTCCTCTTTTTTTGTCTATCCAGAGCTTTTTGAAGCCCACTGATGAGCTACAAAGCTGAAAATTGGCATGCTTATAGTAAAACACCTGGGGCAGATCCTAACGTAGCCGGATTTTCGATTTTTTGCCTGTGGGCGGAGAAATAAGCGGGAAAGTGGGCGTGGCAAAATGCAATTTTTTGACGTTTTTGCTAAATTTAAAGCCCCCAAATGACTTAGGAATCTGAAAATTTCCTAGAATATAGTCCTAACGATGCCGCATATCCCCAAGTAGTCGGATTTAAAATTTTCGCAATGTGGGCGGGGAATTGAGGGGAAAAGTGGAGTGGCAAAATTTAGATGTTTTTTAACATTTTTACTTCTTTTGAAGCCCCCAAATGACTTAGGAAGCTGAAAATTTTCTAGAATATAGTCCTAACGATGGCGCATATCCCCAAGTAAAGGGATTCAAAATTTTCGCAATGTGGGCGGAGAATTGAGGGAAAAGTGGCGTGGCAAAATTGGGATTTTTTAAAATTTTTACTTCTTTTGAAGCCCCCAAATGACTTAGGAAGCGGAAAATTGCATAGCAATTAGTTCTAACAATGAAGCATATCCTGAAGTAATCGGATTTAAATTTTTTTTAACTGTGGAAGGAGAATTAAGAGAAAAATGGGGCGTGGCAAAATTGTGTTTTTTTAATATTGAATTTGAAGACCCCCAATGATCTATGAAGATGAAAATTGGCATTTTTGCTTATTTTAAAGTCCTCTAATGACTTATGAAGCTGTATAGTCCTATCGATGAAGCATATCCTGAAGTAGTCAAATTTTTAATTTTTGGACTGTGGGCGGAGAATTGAAAGGAAAATGGGGAGTGACAAAATTGAGATTTTTAACATTTTAAATTCTTTTTAAGCCCCCAAAGGAAGCGGAAAATGCACAGAATTGTCATGTATATAGAAGGTTTCATGTGGAAGATCAACACGAGCCTGGATTTTTGATATCCAGTGTATGGGTGGAGAATAAGAAAGGCAAAGGGCGTGGTAAATTTATTTCCATCTATTTTCTGAATATGTATTTTATTTTTTTTTGTTTCTCTTAGTTTTTGTGTATCCAGCGCCTTTTGAATCTCATTGATGGACTTAAAAGCTTAAAATTGGAATGTATATAATATATATACCAGGGACAGATTCTTACGAAGTCGGATTTTTTGCCTGTGGGCGGCGAATTACGAGAAAAAGGGGGACTTGGCAAAATTATTTTTTTTAACATTTTAGAGTATTTTTAAGCTCCGCCCCAATGAATACGGAAGCTGAAAATCCCTAACATGTAGTCCTAACTATGAAGTATATTCTAAAGTAGTCCGATTTAACATTTTTGGAATGTAGATGGAGAGTTGAGAGGAAAAAGGGGCAAGGCAATATTTTGTTTTATTTTTTTTATTTGACTAACTTTCAAGCCCTAATGACCTACGCAGCCGAAAATTGCAAGCATATTGTTCTGACACTGGAGCATATCCTTAAGTAGTCAGACTTAAAATTTTTGGACTGTGGACGGAGAATTGAGAGGGAAAAGGGGCGTGGGTACGAGTATAGTACTAACGATGGAGCTTATCATAAAGTAGTCAGATTTAAAAATTTTGGAATACACAGAAAAAACAGTTTAATTGTGCCAGCCGAATTAAGAGCCAACTGCATGGTTTAATTACAACAACTGAAATTTTCGGTTGCGATTACCGAAATTTATTTGGACCAACAGAAGTTACATTTTCAAAACAAATTTTGTTTATGGCAACCGAAAATTTCGGTTGTTGTTATTATACTATGCAGTTGGCTATAAATTCGGCTGGCACAACTAAACTATTCTCTCTGTGTAGGGACGGAGAATTAAGAGAAGAAATGGGAGTGGAAAAATTATGTTTTTACATCTTACCTAATTTTGAAGACACCTTATGACCTTGAAAGATGAAAAGTAGAATACATATGGTACGGACTATGGCAAAGATCAACTCTGACCTGGATATCCAGTGAAAGGGCGGATATACAAAAAATTCGTTGTGAATTTTGTTCAGTTTGTATATATAATCTGTAACGTAGCCGGATTTTCGGCCTTTAAGTCAGGGTCAGTGGCGGAAGACGGCGAAATTTAGTTTTTAAATATTTGAACTATTTCTGAAACCCCTAATGACTAAGGAAGCTGAAAATTGTGAAGCATAAAGTCTTGACAATGGATCATATCCTTATAAAGTCAGATTTAATATTTGAACTGTGTACGGAGAATTATAAGGAAAAATTTAAGTGGAAAAATGTTTGTGTTTTTTAACATTTTAACTAATTTTAAAACCCTTCATGATAAAAAGAAAGAAAAAAATTGCCATGTATATAGCAGTGACCATGGGACAGATCCACACGATGGATTTTTGATATCCGGTTTATGGACGGAGAGACGAAATGGGCGTGCTAAATTTAGTTCTAAAATGTTATCAATAAAAACTTTTATACTCATTAATTTTTTTTCCAGTTTGGGAAATATATTGATTAGAGCGGAGTGAATTGTTCGGAGCAAAATTTTTGACAAAATCGTCTAGGATATTTGGATTCTGCATAAAATTCTAAGAAAAAATGCCGAACAAAACATGTCTCAAAAATCAGTTTTGACCCCCCCAATTTTCAAAAATAGTTCTGTACGATATACGCCTTTTCCATTAATCAGCACGAGAAAAAGGGTATTTTTTGACCTGGGATCTTTAGATTGTGTACATAGATACACTATGGAGCCATTTAGACATTCCCATTTACAGTTTTAATAAATACCAAAATATCGCGATTTGATTCGCGATTTTAATTTTTTAAAAATCACAAAATATGAAAAAGTTGTGTAGTTTGATGAACGATAACTTCTTAAGCAAATATCCGATTTCTAAAATCAAAATTGAAATTAAAAGCTTAAGTCCTCTATATTAAACTTGAAAGTAAAAAAAAATTGTGTTTTTAAAAAAATGCATTTTAAATGCAAATGCATTTTTTTAGTACATTTTCGTCAACTTTTAATTCTTTTGACTTTTTTTTAATTAACATATTATGAAAGTATGACATTTTTACAAAAAAAAATCAGTCATCATTTTAAAAAGTCTTCTATTTTTAATATTTTTTTTTTAAATTATGCCCATATAAAAAGAAAAAAATGTGTTTTTTTTTTTTTTAATTTTGTTAATAAGTGATTTTATGATTTTCAAATCGTTTATCGATGTGCTTTGAAGATCTATAACTCCTTAAGTAAACATCGGATTTTAATAATCAAAATTGAAATTGAAACCTAAAATCCTCTACTTTAAACGAAAAAGTTTTAAAAAATTGTGGCAATAGAACAATGGTGTAGTTTACCACTTTTTAATTTTATATGGATTTTTAAAAAATTAAAATCGCGAATAAAATCGCGAGTTTTTGGAATTTAATTAAACTGTAAATGGGAATGTGTAATAGGCTCCTAACAGTATCTGGCTTCTTCATAAAAAAAAATCTGAAGACCTAAGTCCAGATTTTTGTTTTTAGCGCTCTCTAGCGGCGGTTTAGAGCAAAATAAATATTAAATATGGATTCCCCGTACCCAAAAATACCAGGTACACCTTTTAATACAAAATAAAAGCGAAATTTATGAGTAAAACAATATATTCGAAATAATAAGCCCAGCTAGAAATGTCGTATATCGTGCAAAACTATTTTTGAAAATTGGGGGGGTCAAAACTGATTTTTGAGACATGGTTTGTTCCGCATTTTTTCTTAGAATTTTATGCAGAATCCGAATATGCTAGACGATTTTGTCGGAAAAAATTACTCCGCCCTAATATTGATGTAACTTAATCTAGCAATATTAAATTTTTGAAGCACAAACATAATTTTTTTTAAAGTTTGGTAAAATATTAGAACTATTGAGAAAAGTGATTTGGTGTTCCGCCTGGCAGGGACAGGCTATTCGACTAGTATCATATATTTTACACCTTACTCGTATTCTTCGTTATAAATTTATGACTTATTTTATACCTTACTGGTATTCTTTGTGATAATGGGGATGCATTACTTTGAGTCTCATCGCCTGTTAAAATCATCAATGCTGCAATGTATAAAATAAGATATCCTATACCTTATTTTATACCTTATTTGGTAATCTAAGTTTTGCTGGGTAGCACTGCAGTTAAGGCCATGTTCACACTACAAGAACTTACCATGGTAAGTTGAGATGATTTTGCAATTTTTCTTTATGCTAGTACAATTTGAGATGATTTTGTAAATCACTATGTGATTTTGTTCAAAGGAAAATCACATAGTGATTTTAAAATCACGCTAGTCTGTATACAGTATAATGCGAGCAAACGTAGTGTTCGCACACACTGCAGCAGCAAGCAGCAGACGGAAAAAATATAAAGTACCTGTTTAATTATAAATTATTAATTTAAAAAAGCTGTACTTATTGTATTTGCAACTTGATGTGTGCTTTTGCAATGTTAAGAAATAAAAAATACGGCATTTTAGTGAAATTATAATTAAATAGTGTACTCTTAATTTTTGGTGTCTGCTGCTTGCTGCTAAATTGTGAAGGAGCATGTGGTCGCTATTAAAAACAGTGTTGCCATTATTAATATGAAAAAAACGCAAAAATCGTAGGAAAAGGGTAAAAATTTACCAAACAAAAATCAGCGCCAAGAAAAAAGAGAAAATTAAAAAAAAATGAAAAATGTGCTTTTTAAGGTAAAAAGGATAAAAAGCAAAAAATAAAAATATTTGTTTTTATTATAAATTAAATAAATTAGCTGATATAATCAAAAGTAAAAATAATATTACATTCATATTACTAAAATAATATTAAGATAATGGTTAACATCCCTATTAATATTATAAATCTGATTGTTGGTTTGTCTGTCTGTCTTTCTGTCTGTCTGTCTGTCTGTCTGTTCCGCAATAAGTAAAGAACGGCTTAACCGATTTTCATGAAATTTTCACCACAGATAGTACTAACCGAGATGGGAACTATAGGCCATAAGAGACCGCGATAGGACAAAGGGGCGTAAAATGCCACGCCCCTTTGTACCATGCCGAAGCTGTATCTGCCTGTCCGGCAATAACAGAAAAACGGCTTAACCGATTTTCATGAAATTTTCACCCCATATGGTATTAACCGAGGCGGGAACTATAGGCCATAAGCTACCGCGATCGGACAAAGGGGCGTAAAATGCCACGCCCCTGAAGCTATATCTGCCTGTTCCGCAATAAGTAAAGAACGGCTTAACCCATTTTCATGAAATTTTCACCACAGATAGTACTAACCGATGTGGGAACTATAGGCCGTAAGCGACAGCGATCGGATAAAGGGGCGTAAAATGCCACGCCCCTTTGTACCATGCTGAAGCTATATCTGCCTGTCCGGCAATAAAAGAAAAACGACTTAACCGATTTTCATGAAATTTTCACCACAGATAGTATTAACCGAAGCGAAAACTATGAGCCACAATAGAGGGCGATCAAAAAAGAAGGCGTAAAATGGCACGCCCCTTTGTATTACATTGAACGTTATTTCTTCCTGTTCCGTAATCAAGCATAAACGGCTGAACCGATTTTAGTGAAATTTTTACCAATGATAGTACTAACCGAAGGGAAAACTATAGATTATAAATAGAGCGCATTTGCACAAAGAGGCGGAAAATGTCACGCCTTTTTGACACGCCCTTTGTACTATACTGAACGTTTTTCGGAATGTTCCGTAATCATGCTTTAACGACTATACCGATTTAAATAAAAAATAATATAGCACGCCGCTTTTTTTTATTAGATTAGGTCGGTTCCTTAATAACGCTTAAACTACTAAGCCGATTTTAACAAAACATTTTCCAAAGACAGTACTAACAGAGGCGGGAACTTTAGTCTGTATCAACTGCAACGTCTTTTGCAATGTACTGAAAGTATATTCTGCTTTTACGTAATCACGCTTAAACGGCGAACCCTACACCGAACCAAATATGGCAGTAATATTAACGAAAAAGCATGTTGATTTGACGAAAGAACAATCATTATACAGCTAACAAAACAGGGGTGTTGATTTGAATAAATTTTCGTTGATTTATATTTGAGATAAATTTGACGAAATTTTGTCAAATTAACAGAATTATTTTCGTCAATTTGAATAAAATAATTCTGTTGATTTGACAAAATTTCGTCAATTTAACACAATGAATTTCGTCGATTCCACAATATTTTATTAATTTTACTAAATTTTTCTACCCCTACAAAAAATAAAATATACCCATAAATATTTTTGTTTATAATTTTTTTATTAAAAAGGATAGGATATATTTTAAAACTTAAAAAATATTTACTTTAATAAATAAAAAATACAAAATAATTTAATTAAAATAAATATAAACTTCCACATTAATTAATATAAACACACATTTTAATTAAAATAAATATAAACTTCCACATTAATTAATATAAACACACATTAATATAGACATAAACTTACACTTTTACAAACTTAAACAAGCGACGAAGAAAATTTGTTGTGTTGTTTATCCAAATTCCAGACTGTTGAAAGATGTTTAATTGCATGTCCTTGAAGTATTGCAGCAGAAGTCACCAGTTTTTATTGCATAAACCCTTGTAAATGTGTACATTACCTAAAAAAAAAATATAAATGAAAATTAATTGTTTGTAAATTAATTATTATTATATTTATCATAACTTACGTGAATTTTTGCAACATTTTTGATGCCACTTTAACAATGCCATTAATATGGCATAAAAACTAGTATCTTAAGGCAATTTGATACAATTTAATGAAAAAATAAATTAATTTTTCCCAAAACGAAATGTTTTTAATGACGCTTGCTCAAAGCAAAAAAATGGCGTCAAGCTAATAATTTTAGTCAATTTGATTAAATTTTGTCAACTTTACACACCCTATAGTGTTTTAGTCAATTTGAAGAAATTTCGTTAATTTTACCTCTTCAGAGTATGTAAATTTGACGAAATTTCATTAATTTGAATAAAATTTGTAGAATCTTAAAAAAAAAATTGACAAAATTTTGTTAAAGATCAACAAAATTTTTTCGTTGATTTTACCTACTCGATTTGGTTCGGTGTATGTTATTATAATTTTTACCACAGCTATTTAGTACTTATTGAGGCGGAAACAATTGACAATTTATTTTTGTCTGATCCGTACTCACGCGTTAACGGTGAAACAAATTTAAAAAGAATTTTCACCATAGATGGTATTTACCGTGTCGATCGGGCCAAGGGGCTTAAAATGCAGCACCCCTTTGCATTAAATTAGAAAATATTTTTTTCTGTATAATGGCACGCCACTTTGTAGGCAATATTAAACAGCGACTGATAAAAAGGCATATAATGGCACGCCCCTTTGAACTTTAGTGAGAGTTATGTCTGCCTGTTCCGCGAACGTGGAAAAACTGCTGAGCAAATTTAATTGCAATTTTTTTCACGAGCTAACCAATAGGTCACATGAGACCAAAATTTAACTAAATGCGTTAAATGCCACTCCCACTTGAACTTCAGTGAAAGTTATGTCCCCGAGTAAAAATAATTTAATATGATCTTATATACTTTTATATAGTCATATTATTTCATATATGATCATGTGTGACACTATGTATTGCAAGATAAATTTATATAATAGATTTTGATGTGGGATATTTTTTAGATATCGCCATACATAACTATATGTTGTAACATCTGGTCCCATGCATCATTCCAAATTTCTAAGTGTTTTATATACAATTTTATATGCCTCCATTATTTTTTAATTTTTCTAAGTTTATTCGAAGAACATATTTTTGTCGCAAATATTTGCATCGTGTTTTATATAAAATTTCATATGACTTCATATTTTTTTATTTTTTTAAGATTTTTCCAAGCACCACTTTTTTATTACGAATATTTTTTTATATAAAATTTTATATGACTCCATCTTTTAAATCTAAGTTTTTTTTCAAGGAACATTTTTTTTATCGCTAATATTTTCTAAGTGTTTTATATAAAATTTTATATGACTCCATTTTTGTAAATTTTTTTAAGTTTTTCCAAAGACAAATTTTTTTGAAAATATTTTCTAAGTGTTTTATATAAAATTTAACATGACTCCATTTTTTGAAATTTTTCTAAGTTTTTTTCAAGAACAACTTATTTTTATTATTTTAATTTTTCAACTTTTTATTAAAAACTAAAAAAAACATCCGATTTATAAAATTGTATAAATTTTAATATAATTGGATATAATTTTATATCATTGGATTAGACCAAAACTCGTATCAAAGTCGATATAAAGTTATATAAACTGATATTATTAGATATTATTCGATCAAATCTTATGAAACCATTTTTCGTATAAGATTATATCAAAATAGACACGAACCCATATTAAATTATATATTGTGTCATATCAATTTTTTTACTCGGGTCTTTATTGAAGTTTTCACCACATAAAGTGCTAACCGAGGAGGGAACTGTAGGTTCCTTTTAAAAGCCATTAAAGAAATACATTAATAATTGTTAAAGAAATACATTAATATTAGGATTGTTCCCATGACGGAGGAACACATACATACCATGTTCCCCACGCTGAAAAAAATCGAAAAAATCGAACAAACCTCAAGTCACGAAGCAGTAATTAAACTGACTAATAAATAACTCATTGATTATATATGTTTTTTAACCCGGGCAACGCCGGGTGCAAAACAGCTAGTTAAATATAAAAAAAAAATTTTTTATTACATTCAATTATCAAGCCACAGAACTGTTTTAATGAAATGTTTGGGTATTTTATCAGTTTAATTTTTATGCATTTTACTTTATTTTGACAGTTAACAAAATTGTTTAAAAAAAACAACAGTCATTAAATATTTAAAAAAATACGTAGTTGTAAAAAAATTTAGAAAATATGTACCAAAAAGTTTTTACACAAATACAAGTAGGAAAGTCCAAACATGGACCGATTGGATATTTTTTTTAAGATCTTTAATTACTGGAAAAAACACATATAAAACAATTTTGAGAGAAATATGCTTCTTTTAACTGAATATCGGCGACTAAATCTACTGGGAGTAACGGTATGCATTACCATGTAATGCATAGCCACAAAAAATGGAAAAATATGTACTACACTCAAAAAAAAAATATTGTAAAACTAGCAAAAAAAATGGTTAAAATTAGCAAAAAAAAACTGTAGTTTTGGACGTTGCAAAAATTTTGGTAATATTAGCAAAACCATTTTGCTAATCAAAAAATTAGGAAAAAAATGGTAAAATTACAAGAATACCATTTTATTTTTGTAAAAAATCAACCTTGTAAAATTATCAAAAAATATGGTAAAATTACCAAAAAAAAAATGGTAAAATTGAAATAGATAAAAAAAATTGTAATTTGGTAAAAAAAACTGTTTTATTTAGTAATTTTTTTCTCTGATTAGTAGTTGATTTAAAATTTGGTGAATATACTTACTAAACAAATTTTTCTGTTTTTGAGCACCACGTTCTTTAAATGTAGTAATAGCAGCATCAACTATTAGTTCAGTTGTTGGATGGTTTCTTCGGCTTGATGGTGGCAGCATCTTCTTTTGCCTTCTTCTCAGCAGCTGTAGTTGCAGTAACTGGACTTCCAACAACATCAAAATCCAAAATGATTTTTTTTTTTCACTTAAACACTTTAAACAAAAAACTTAAAGAGCAACACTTCACTTTTTTTTATTTTTTGCGTCATTTTTTTTAGCTTAAGTAGAACTAATGAGAATTGCGTAGTAGTCTACACAAGAAATTTCTTACATTTTCAGGTAAAATTTGTAAAAAATTAACAATTTTTTTTCGAATTTTTAATTTTTTTCACATGTATTTACAAAAAAAATAAAAAAAAAACTTTTGGATATTTAAGATTAGATATCTAACTATGTGTTAACATTTTAAAAAAATAATTTTTCAAAATGATCAACTTTTTATTAACAATTTAGGTGGCAAATTTTAAAAAATTTTCGTATAAAATTAGCAAAATATATGGTAAAATTAGCAAAAAATATACAGAATAATTTTAGCCCCCCCCAGAATTTTAATCATTCACAATTTTTTTTTAATAATTTAATGATTTCATTAATTTTTGCAACAATAAATAATAATAATGAGTCTTTAGGACTCGTTATGATTATTCTACGAGTCTTAAGGACTCGTAATGATTATTATATTAGATCTAATAGTTTTTCCTATTGAAAAATAGTCTGAATTATTGCAAAAAGTTTTTATATGAATATGATGTTTTTGTCAGTAATAAAAACTTTACCGAATCTTAGGATTTTAACTTCAGGAAAACATTTTAAGTTCTTTGATTTAAAAAAGTTTATAAATTCTAAGTGGTTTTTTATAGACAAAAGTCATTGGAAGAAAGAATCTGAGAATTTTGACTAATAATCATCAACTTTTGCATTCATCAGAACTTTTTCTTGAAAAAAATCATAGTAAGTAATCTAATGATTTTACTATAGGAAAAACATTAAAAATCTTTCATTTTCATAACATATCTGGGAGTTCTAAATTTCCGAAAAATCTTCAGAATCAAAATTTGTTTAAAAAAAATATGAATTTTTAACCGCTTTCGGAGGGCATTCGTTTCTAGGACACCTAGACACATGATATAGGGAACGCTTCAGAAATAGGTCTGGGGTTTTCTATTAAAAAAAAAACAAAAAATTCAAAAAAATCTGGGCGGGCTTTAGCCCCCCCCAGAAATGTTGGCTTCCTACGCCAATGAACTGTTAAGCCACAGTCACGGAGCACTTTGACCAAAGTTTTCAGGTATTGGCGAAAATTAAAAAAAAAACCGAAAATTTAATCCGATTGACTTCAAATTTGTACCACATAAGTTTTCCCTTACGTTCAAATTGGAAGAAAAACTTTTTTTATACAAAAAAAGGCGAATACACAGATTATATACAGACTCGACAGTAGGGATATAACTTTTTGCAATTTTTGCAAATATCAAAAATACCACCCCATAACCGTGTAGAGAATGTAAAAATATAAAAAAATATGGTGCAACTTTTCCTCTATCGTGAAAAAAGTTTCCGCACCGAAAGCGTTGAAGTTTTGTCTGTATTCATTTATTTATTTTTTTTATCAAAACAGTTATTCTTGTTTTAAATAAGTTATTTTTTGTTAAAATTCTTATATAATCTTCAATACCGAACTATTTTTCATAAGTCTAATGCAAAATTTTGTTCAAATCGCGATATTTAAAAAATCATAATCTTTAAAAAAATATAAATAAAAAATTAAAGCACTTTAGAAATCTTTTTCGGTGCGGAAACTTTTTACACCGAATCAACCTAAAAAACAGTTTTTTATTATTAGAACAACATTCCCCAGATGGTACTGGAGTGGTATTTTGCACTCAAAAAAAAGTTATATCCCTACTCGACAGTAGAGTGTTACAACAAAAAATGGGGAAAACAGCGGTTTTTAGCTGGTTTAAAGCTAACATGGCAACACTTTTTACGACTTAGGAGTGAGTGAAATAATAAAAACCGATCTGGAATCTATTTTAATGGCGCGTTAAATTAGTTTTCTCTTTCTAACCTAATTCGTAGAATAATTTGAAAAAATTAACCATATGATTAAAGACTACTTTTTTGACACCTGTCACTTATGTCGAGTCTGTATTAGTCTGTGGCGAATGTATTACTTTTCTCCTTTAATTGTTTTCATTATTTTAAATTTTCTTTAAATTAGTTTTAAAATTATACAGTGCAACAACAAAATACGAAATGCCTTTTTCAGTTCATTGCTAAATATTTAATAATAATAAAAATTACTTAAAAACTGCATAATGGCGTAAACTTAATTTTTTAATTGCCTTTAAATAACAATCAGAATAATTGCAAATCATTTTTTAATAATTTCGTTGTAGCGAAATCAACCCAAGGGTTTCCGTGGGAATCAAACCCACGACTCCCTGCTTAATAGGCTAGCACGCTATCAACTAACCCACAGTAGCCCCCTTAATATGCACAATAAAATTGAAACATAAAGAGTCTACTATTTTTTTACTTTTATAATCAAAGAAATTTAATCACGAAAAATCCTGGGATCCCGGGATTTCGATTTTCAAATCCCAAATCCCGGGATTTTAAAAAACCGATCTCGTTTAACAGCCCTACTTGATACACTCACGAAATTTTTCGTCCAAAGTTTCATATTGTTGGGTGCGTTAAGGCTATTACTCCAAAATTAATATTCCTTAATCAGGCAATTATTTGGTGTAGGTTTAGTGGATGTGCCATTAATAGGAAAAAAGTTACATCGACTTAAATCTTTGATACAATTTTTTTTAAATTTTTCGACGTTTTTTGATTGTAACTTTTGGTGCAAACTGTAATTTCTAAACTCAAACACACATAGTAAAAGCCCTTGAAAATACGCACAATTAGAGCTTGATTCAAGTGATGTGCTCGCAATGGTTGCGAAGCTGCAGCTCTCCAAACATGGAAATAAAAAACGTGAATTTTTGAAAAAGTCTGTTTTTTGCGAGGCACACTCCCAGTTTTATTCCGAATGGTTCTGAATGCATTGTGAACTTTATAATTTACCATTTTCCACTTGATTTGCAAACGCACCCGAAAAATAATTAATTGCAAACATTTTATGAGCTTTTCATTTTTTTTTTGCAAAATTACGTGAGTTACATATAACCAAATATACCGACTGTATGGTTGTACATATATACACAATCATACACTCTGTCATTTGTTTGTATGTCAAAGCAACTTGATAGTCTTGTTATTGTGGATAGTCACAATATCAGTACTATGGGAATGCTTAACATACATATATAATAATGTAGAAATAAGTTTATGCTGAATTGCAGATTAGCTGCAATTCTTTACCTTTAAGATATTTATAAGAATTAAAATTAAGAATTTAAATAAAGCTCAGTTTTTAAAAACCAACAAAACAACCAAGTTGTTTAATTTATTTAAGTGGCGCAGTTACGGGACAATATATCTAAAGATATATTGAGAACATTAAAAAAAAAATAAAATAAAAAATAATATACATATATCGGTCAAAATTACGATACAAAACCACAAATATGAACGCTCAACAAATTCAAGAAAGGATCGAGCAGCTGGAATGCCTCGTCCTGAAACAAGAGGCAATTATAAAAGACCAACAACAACATCAGCTGCTTGAAACTGAAATGCAGAATATTCTCGAAAGATCCCAACAAGCCGAAGCTGCTATTCAACAACAGCTACAACAACAACAACAACGGTCCTCACAGCAGTTGGGTCTACGCCCCGGGATCGACGCGAGAACTATAATCCCGCCCAAGGACTGCAAAACCTCGGACACTGGAGTCCAGCATGTAGGTACAAGGAACCCACAAATCCCATATCCCCCCCATTTTTCCCCATTGAACAGACAACACCGGCATGCCTGTTCAGACTAACAACTCTCCTAGCCGGTGACATAGAACAGAACCCTGGTCCAATGACCAACAAGTGTAGGTTAGGTTAGGTTAGGTTGTAAGTGGCTGCTGACGTTTTACGTCAACACACGTAGACTCTGAGGTCCATTGTGATACCACGGGATCGTAATAGGTTTCCCTACTAGTCCCTGTCGTTAAACCAGTTTGAGCTTCTTATGAAACTCCTTAGATGTTGAATTTTGACATCCGACAAATCAGAAAGATCGTACAGCTCCCTAGATCCCAGTGAAGCAAGTCGCTGACCAGAAAGTGCCGGGCAATGGCAAATAAAGTGTTCGATAGTTTCCAACTCCTCTTCATCCATGCAACTTCGGCAAAAGTCATTCGACGGCACATTTAACCGCTCTGCGTGCTTCCCTATAAGACAGTGTCCGGTAATTATAGAAACCACCGTCGAAATCTCTCCTCTTGGAAGCGATATCAGCTCACTTGTGCGCCCCTGATTAAGAGAAGGCCAAATCAGTCGTGTTGTCTCACACGTCCATCCATTTGCCCATCTTTGATTAGTCTCCGTCGCAGAACAAAGCCGTAGGTTTTGCTTGCAAGTTTCTAGAGGCATACCAACACATTCCAATTCTGTTGGAACCTGTAAGGTAGTTCCTAGTCTTGCAAGCTCATCGGCTTTGCAATTCCCTGGAATGTCTCTGTGCCCTGGGACCCATATGAGTCGTATGTTAAACTGCTTGGCCATCTCATTTAAAGACGTGCGGCAGTTAAGGGCAGATCTTGTTTTCAGAAACATTGAATCCAGGGACTTGACCGCGGCTTGACTGTCAGTATAGATGTTGACTGCGGTTGTAGACAAGACATTGCAGCTCAACCAGTCAGCCACTTCCTTTATTGCCAGCATCTCTGCCTGGTAAACACTGCAATGATCTGGCAATCTACGAGCCAGGCTCAATCCAAGCTCTTCCGAATAGACCCCAAAGCCCACTTGTTCGTGCAGCCTCGATCCATCTGTGTAAAAATTTATGGTAGCTCCACTTCCCGGAGTATCCCCCATCCAAGACTCTCTGGATGGTATCATAGTGGTAAAGTGGCGCTTAAAGAGGCTCAAAGAGGGAGCACAATCCACATTTTGTGGTATTGTTGTCTTTTTCAAGATCGCGCTATGGCCACAATCGCTGCTCCTCCATTGCAGCGTGCTATTAAGTCGAATTGCCGACGCAGCTGCATACTGCCTACCCAATATGTCCAAGGGTATCAGGTGAAGGAGGACTTCTAATGCAGCCGTAGGTGTAGTACGAAGAGCACCAGTGATGCACATTGACGCCATTCTCTGTACCTTCGTGATAAAAACACAGTTCGCCTTTGTTTCTAAAGCAGGCCACCAGACAATGATTCCATACAGCAAAATTGGACGCACCACTGCTGTATAGATCCAATGAACGACTTGAGGGCTAAAACCCCATCGTTTTCCAATGGCCCTTTTACAGGAATACAAAGCAATCGTTGCTTTTCTCACCCGTTCCTCAATATTACGCCTGAAATTCAGCTTCCTATCTAGAAATACTCCAAGATACTTGGCTCCATCTGAGAAGGTGATTTCAGTACCGTCCAGAGAAATAGGATCGAAAGCAGGAATCTTATTTTTCCTTGTAAATAAAACAAGCTCTGTTTTACTAGGATTAACTCCTAGACCACAGTCTCTTGCCCATTTAGACAGATCTTTCAGAGAACCCTGAAGAATGTCCCGCAATGTTGGCAGATGCTTCCCCTTTACCGCTATCGCGACATCGTCAGCATATGCGACAACATGACAACCACGTGCTTCTAGAGATAGTAGCATTGAATTCAGTGCCAGGTTCCAAAGAAGCGGCGAAAGAACACCTCCTTGTGGTGTGCCCCTATTGACAAATCGAGATATGACGGACGCTCCCAATTCAGACGTGATACGTCTACTGGCAAGTAGGCCTTCCACCATTAAAACGATTTCACGCTTTACTCCCAGACCAGACAATGCCAATATTATCGATTCTGGGATGACATTATTAAAAGCCCCCTCAATATCAAGAAAGGCCACCATAGTGTACTCCTTTACCGAAAGCGATCTCTCGATGGTACCAACGAGCTCATGAAGAGCTGTTTCCGTTGATCGTCCCTTGCTGTATGCATGTTGCTTTGTCGAAAGCAACCTCGGGTCAATCACTCTACGCAAATATGAGTCTATCATTCGTTCCATTGTCTTTAACAAAAAAGAAGACAGACTAATTGGTCTGAAATCCTTCGGAGCTGTGTGGGAACTTTTCCCAGCCTTCGGGATAAATACGACTCTGGTATCCCTCCATTTTAAAGGAATATATGACCAGTTGATGCATGCTGTGTATAGATTATACAGCAACGGGGCTATATAGTCCGACACTTGCTGCAACTCAGCCGGGATTATACCATCAGGTCCCGGGGATTTATAGGGCCTGAAGCTTTTTATCGCCCAGATTAATGTTGGCATATTTATTATTTCCGAAGCAATTTCAGATGCTTGGGCGTCAGAACGTTCCAAAGCTTGAAACGGCGTCATGGAATTGCCCGGAAAATGCGTGTTTAAAAGGAGATCCAGCGACTCTCCACTGGAGGAAGACCACACCCCATTAGGATCTTTCAGGTATCCCAGGGTGCAAGGAGAAGAAGCCAGAACCTTGCGCAGCCTGGATGCCTCAGAAACGTCTTCTATGTTTCCACAGAAGTTTTTCCAAGAATCACATTTTGCATTTCTGATCATCTTTTTATAACTCTTAAGTTGCAGCCTGTATGCAGACCAGTCCTCGTCCGCTCTTGAAAATTTAGCCTTATTAAAGAGCTTTCTGCAGGAATCTCTGCTCGTCTGCAACTCATTTGACCACCAAGGTGGCTTTTTTTTCCCTCTAGGCTTTGCAGAAGGGCAAGACGCATCCAGGCACCTATTACAAACATTTGTTATATGGTCAACCAGACAGTCAATTTCCGCCAAACTATGCGGTTCAGATAAGGGTACTTCATCCAAAAGCAAAGAAAAAGTCTCCCTATATTTCACCCAGTTTGTTCTCCTCAGATTTCTAGAGACTTTCTCAACCGGGGCACGCTCCCTGAGTAAAAACTCAATGTAGCGATGATCTGAGAAAGAATGCTCTTCCAAAACTCTCCAGTCATCAATTCTGTCAGACAATGTATCTGATACAAGTGTTACGTCAAGAACCTCTTGCCGCGAACTTGTAACGAAAGTTGGTTCACCACCCTTGTTACAAATATACAGGTTAGTGCTTAACAAAAACTCCAAAAGTGATTCGCCTCTATCATTTGTGTCTGTACTTCCCCATATCGAATGATGTGCATTAGCATCACAACACACTACTAACTGGTGTCCCCTAGATTCAGACTCCCGAATTAGACCGACAACCTTCTCCGGGGGTATTGACCCCGGATTAGGAAAATACGCAGAGGCGAGCCAAATAGACTTCCCATGAAGCTCTAAGCTAGCCGCTGTAACATCCATATCACTAAAAGTTGATAAAAAAAATATATTTAAGCCATTTTTTGCCAAGATGCAGGCTCTTGGTGAGCCCTCACCTTTGGCAACCACCAACTTAAACCCAGGGGTCTTCAATCCGCAAACCCTGCCACCCCGCACCCAGGGCTCTTGGATAAAAACCAAGTCAACTGCTCCTGTCGTCAGGCGCAGCAAGAGTGCAACTGAGGCTGCCTTACAGTGATGGAGGTTTATTTGTAGGAACCGCAACATCTTGTTTTATTTCCACCATCCTTTCCACCACCGTGTTATTGGCTTCATCCTCCGTGTTATCAAAGAGGTCGCATTCGTCCCCAGATTCGGTTTCGAATAAGCCAGATATATATCCCATCTGTTCTGAATCGGAGGCAACAGAACTCTCCGAATTCCTCACTGCATGGGCCTCGTCCTGAATGTCACCCATCGTGGCATCAGCTTTATCCTCCATGCCATCACAGAGGTCGCATTCGTTACCAGATTCGGTTTCAAAAATGCCAGATGCATCTCCCATCAGCCTAGAATCGGCCAGCTGAATATCAACCTTTTCCAGATTCTCCTCCCCAGCCGACTCTGCCACTGGCTTGTCTGCGTCCAAAATAGTCTTCTGGTCGCCCTTGTAGACATTGACTCTTATGTGAAAAAATCCAAATCTAATAATGCCGTCAGTCCTGGCTAAAAGCGGAAGCGATTCCTCATTAACCAAGACCACAGCTTGACGACGAGCGCCCTCCATCTCACCCAATCTGGCAATTTGCCAATTCTGAGTTGGAAGGTCAGGATTGCAGACTTTTATCATCTTAAGAATCACCGCAGTGTCATTTGTAGCCATTGGGATCCATGCATGAGCTCTGGGTTGCGAGGGGATATCATGTTTTTCCACAACGTCCAGTCTGGCTCCAGGCCATAACTCTCCCACTTGGCTAATGGCAACCTTAAACACGGCTGCGGATCTTTCGTTCCCAAAAGCAACGAGTTTTACTCGCCCCTGATACCAACCTGCGTTGACAGTAGTAGGGAGAAAATCAGGCATACTCTCAAGGAGCCTATAGTAGATTTCATTTAGTTTAGTTTCAACTAAACTCCACTTGTCCCTTGGAATACTACAATCCCCATTTTGCCTGTTTATCACAGCCCTAACGAAGTTACCTTTAACCACTTCACTAAAAGACTGAGTCCAGACGTTGCCGGTCACCTTAGATCTCTTAGGTAAAGGTTTCTCGTCGGGCGAGCGCAACCTTTTACCAGACTTCGATGACGAGGCCGAAACAGCGCTCTGTTTGTCAGATGCGCGCATTGCCGAAAGTTTGTCCTGTTCTTCAATGACTCCTTTCGCCCATGATAGCGACGCCCTCTCACGTTCGGAGAGCTTCGTTCCATCATGTTGGCTTAGTCTGTTAATTATTTTCAAACAAAGCCGTCTCTGGTTGTGCCTGACCTTTGATGGTTTAAGTTTCTTTTTCTTTTTACCACCAATATTAGGCTGAGCACCCCTACCAGAATCAAGGTCGGACTTCAAGGTCGCAACCCTAAGACCAGTGCTAGGACCAGCACCAGTCGGTGAGGCAGAGCCTCGAATTAAATCGGTATCATTTGTGTCCATATTTTCATTTTCCTGGAAGTGGTCATGAAAATATTACAAAAATACCTATTACGAACAATTTCAAAAATTCAATTAATAGCACGGAGATAAATTAAAACACGTCCACACTTGTCAACAGTTGAACGAGAAAAAACCAACAAGTGTAACAGGTGTGGAAGGTCCTTCACTGGTAAGGCCAAACCCATCAGATGTGCTGTGTGCGGAAACAGTGCACACCTTCGCTGCTCGGGACTGAGGAATGCCGATCTATATAGACCGGACTTCGTCGGTCCCTGCTGCAGAAGGCGTCAAGCTGCCAATACACATAGCACACCTGTGGGTGAGGCACCAGATCGGCCTTCCACACCTGGTGTCCAAGCAGGACCACACTCGACCGACTCTACCAACGGACAACCATCAGGGCCAGCCCGTTGGAACCTTCACCTGGTCTTGATTTCAAGATATTACAGTGGAATTGCAACGGGCTGAGCAGGAAGATTAAGGAGGTTACGGATTTCATGGACAAGAGACGCATCCTGATCGCGGCCCTCCAAGAAACTAAGCTGACGAGCAGGAATCCAATCTCCTGCTCGTCCAGCTATAGTATCATAAGGCAGGACCGCGAAAGGGATAAGAGCGGAGGCCTTGCTTTTCTTGTTCATGACTCTGTTAACTTCCGACCGCTGTCCATCACATCGAACGACGATCACCTGGAACTGCAGGGGATAGCCGTTCGATCAGGAGAGGATGAGATCGAAATTGTGAACGTCTACATCCCTCCAACAGCGGCCTGCCGTTCGGGATATCGTCCTTCCATTGAATTTTTAATGGAAGGCGATAATAGAGTCATATTCGGCGACCTAAACGCTCATCATGATAGCTGGCATTCTGAGCTGGAAAATGATGCGAGGGTAATCTCTTTGCTGACGAAATTGACAACACAAATTAGTGTGTTGTCAACGAAAGACACCCCACTCACATCACCGCAAACTGTCGCAGCTCACCAGATCTTTCGATAGTCAGCCCTGACCTTGTGGCCTTCACCACCTGGCATGCCGACATCGCCCTCAACTCTGACCACATCCCAATTACCGTAAAGATTGCAAAAAGTCCGGACTTCATATCTGCTGAAGAACGTACTTTTGTAAACTTTCGGAAATCGGATTGGGCCAGATTTGAGGAGATGACGGAAGCACAATTTAGTCATCTGACTCCTCCCTCAACGTCATCAGAGGGAGAACGTAATATACGAAAGATCTTGGTCGATGCGAAAAACCGCTGCATCCCGGCTGGACGCATAGCGAAAATGCGCCCAAATTTTCCACCGGAGGCATGTCGCCTAGCAGATAGGCGAGATGCCATCCGGAGGGAAAATGCAGCGGACCCTCGCACTGTGGTCAATATTTTGAGATAGCGGCCAAAACTCCTTTTGGTTTTTGTTCTCCGATTTTAAAGTTATTAGACTCATATGAAAGTAGACAGTAGTAAACCTCGGGAGCCAAAAAATTAGAACTCTATTTCAACTATTTCACTGAGAACAGGGTGGTCCAAAATGGGCTTTTTCAGAATTCAGTAAATTTATGATATTTTTAGTTAATTTTTAAAGTTTAAATGATCATAACTTTTTTGTTTTTCAAGATTTTTGGACGAAATAAATTTTGTGTTGTAACTTAACTTATTTCCTATTACTGGTAAAAAAATTTAAGCTCTACTGTTTTCGGAACAATTTAAATATTTTTTTTAAAAAAGGTAAAATTTCTCGGAAATTTCCTACTTCATAGAGTACAACTCCTGTGAGTCAAGCTGAGTCAAAACACAAATTTACTATTTTGTAGTCCTAACTCTCCCCTACATTCCTATATATACATGTCCATTAGAGTGTCCCTTATTTTGGAAATGTTGGAAATCTTGAGACGGTACCCCCTCATTTTTTTCCTTTTGACTTAAAAATAACTCAGGAAAAATTTTACGCCCCTAGGACCACGCCTTCCCTACGCGACGGGGCCTTAAAGAGCGGGGCCTTAAAAATCATTTTTCCATACAAACCAAAAAATTTTTTTTTTGATTTTTAATTTTTTTGTTATTATTTATTATATTACTTGGTTTGCATATTCACGACAAAAAATTTGATTTTGATGGGATAAGTCTTTCAGCGCTAAAAATTTTTTCGCAAAAAAAAAATTTGAGCCGCCGGGTTCCTACAGTAAAAAATTTTTAAAAAATATTTTTTTTTAGTTTTGACCAGCAACGGTTTAGCTGCTATGTTTCTTTTAATGATATATATTCCAAAAAAAAAAATTATTCATATCTGTGACATCTTTATCTTTTTCGAAAAAAAAATTTTGAGCCGTAGGGATCCTACGGTAAAAATTTTTTAAAAAATATTTTTTTTTTAGTTTTGAAAAGCAACGGTTGTAGTTGTTATGTTGTTTTTAATGATATATATTCCAAAAAAAATATTATTCATATTTGTGACATCTTGATCGTGTATCGAAAAAAATCAACAATGCATTTTTTACCCTTTTTTAGAACACGATACAGATGTCACAGATACAAAAAATATTTTTTTATGAATATATATCATTTAAAGCAACATAGCGCTAAAACCGTTGCTGGTCAAAACTAAAAAAAAATATTTTTTAAAAATTTTTTACTGTAGGACCCCGGCGGCTCAAATTTTTTTTTTGCGAAAAATTTTTTAGCGCTGAAAGACTTATCCCATCAAAATCAAATTTTTTGTCGTGAATATGCAAACCAAGTAATATAATAAATAATAACAAAAAAATTAAAAATCAAAAAAAATTTTTTTGGTTTGTATGGAAAAATGATTTTTAAGGCCCCGCTCTTTAAGGCCCCGTCGCGTAGGGAAGGCGTGGTCCTAGGGGCGTAAAATTTTTCCTGAGTTATTTTTAAGTCAAAAGGAAAAAAATGAGCGGGTACCGTCTCAAGATTTCCAACATTTCCAAAATAAGGGACACTCTAATGTCCATGCATCGGGACTGCACTTTTTGAGCTACAGCAATTTTTCTGACCCAAGGTAAGATATTCGGTACAAATGCACGTCATATTTTTTGAGAAGTTATTTGTATGTGAAAGTGGCTATTATGCATATATTTTGATGAAATTTTGTACAAGAGTTCTTATTGACCCAAAAAATAATTCTGTTGAAATTAGGAGAAGTTGGCCCATATTTGGACCTAGTCCACATAGAAGGGTGTATCAAAATTTTGACAAAAATGACAATAGAACTCTCAAATTATGTGGTATCTGGCAATTCATTTGGAAAAGGTAAAAAATGATTTTATTGCCATCTAATATTACATAACTTAAATACCTGAAAATTGCAAATAAATTTAAAACCAATGGAAATAACCTGTGGATCCTTGGACCTATCAAACAGACCTATCCTTGGACCTATCAAAAGGACCTATCCTTTTACATATCAAAAGGACCTATCCTTGAACCTATCAAAAGGATCTATCCTTGGTCCTATCAAAAGGACCTATCAGAAGGACCTATCAAATGGACCTATCCTTGGACTTATGAAAAGGACCTATCCTTGGACCAATCAAAAGGACCTATCCTTAGACCTATCAAAGGGACCTATCCTTTGATCTCTCAAAAGAACCTATCCTTGGACCTATCAAAAGGACCTATCCTAGTACCATGATCTATTAAAAGGACCTATCCTTTTAAATATCAAATGGACCTATCCTTTCACCTATCAAAAGGACCTATCCTAGGACCTATCAAAAGGACATATCCTTGGACCTACCAAAAGGACCTATCCTTTTACATATCAAAAGGACCTATCCTTGGACCAATAAAGAGGACCTATCCTTGGACCTATCAAAAGGACCTATCCTTGGACCTATCAAAAGGACCTATCCTTTGATCTATCAAAAGGACCTATCCTTTGATCTATTAAAAGGACCTATCCTTGGACCCACCAAAAGGACCTATCCTTGGACCTATCAAAAGGTCCTACCCTTGGACCTATCAAATGGACCTATCCTTGGACCTATCAAAAGGACATATCCTTGCACCTATCAAAAGGACCTATCCTAGGACCTATCAAAAGAACCTATCCTTGGATCTATCAAAAGGACCTATGCTTGGACTTATCAAAAGGACCTATCCTATGACCTATCAAAAGGACCTATCCTTGGACCTATCAAAAGGACCTATCCTAGTACCAGTCAAAAGGACCTATCCTTGTACCTATCAAAAGGACCTATCCTTTGATCTATCAAAAGGACCTATCCTTTTACATATTAAAAGGACCTATCCTTTGATCTATCAAAAGGGCCTATCCTTTTACATTTTAAAAGGACCTATCCTTGGACCTATCAAAAGGACCTATCCTTGGACCTATCAAAAGGACCTATACTAGGACCCATCAAAAGGACCTATCCTTGGACCTATCAAAATGACCTATCCTAGGACCAGTCAAAAGGACCTATCCTTGAACCTATCAAAAGGACCTATCCTTGGACCTATCAAAAAGACTAATCCTTGGACCTATTAAAAGGACCTATCCTTTTACATATTAAAAGGACCTATCCTAGGACCTATCAAAAGGACCTTTCCTTTTACATATCAAAAGGACCTATCCTTGAACCTATCAAATGGACCTATCCTTGGTCCTATCAAAAGAACCTATCAGAAGGACCTATCAAAAGGACCTATCCTAGGACCTATCAAAAGGACCTATCCTTGGACTTATGAAAAGGACCTATCCTTGGACCAATCAAAAGGACCTATCCTAGGACCTATCAAAATTACCTATCCTTGGACCTATCAAAAGGACCTATCACAGGACCTATCAAAAGGACCTATCCTTGGACCTATCAGAAGGACCTATCCTAGGACCTATCAAAAGGACATATCCCTGGACCTATCAAAAGCACCTATCCTAGGACCTATCAAAAGGACAAAGGACCTGTGAATATTGAGACTAAATAAATGTCAGGGGCCAAATGTTGGCATTTTCTGACCAAAATTAAGTTTAGGAATAATAAATAAGTATTGGTTGTAAAATACGATTGAAGAAAATAAGAAATTATAAAAAAATACCTATTTAAAATGTCAAAATATTCAACTTTTACATGGAAACTCAACAAAAAATTAAAATGCATTTTTAACTCCACATTACTTACGTTCCTATCAGTCGATTTTTACGTTTGAACACGCAAATTGAAGCTTAAAGTCCCTCCTATTGAACAAAACAAATTGCGTAAAAAAATACCAATCCGGTCAAAAGTTATAGAGTTTTGACCGCTATCTCGCGAAATTGACCACTGTGCCTCGTTTAAGGCAACTGAGCGCCGAGATTGAGGCTCTAGTCTCTGCTCAATGCAAAGACCTGTGGTTACGGCACCTTGAAGAGTCGGATAAAGGTTCTTGGTCGACGATAAAGAACCTTTCGAATCCCGTAGTAGCGGAAGACCCACTCTCACTTTTGAGAGTGGCACGCCGCTTGACTCCCAGAAGTGCTGTGCTGCCTTAAACCGACAGTTTGTAGAGCATCCAGCTAGACCCAACAGGGACCAGAGAGTCATCCGAAGAAGGATTAGATCTCTACCTCACACAGAGGATGTAGAGATCACTCCGGAGGATGTCTCTAAAGCTATCAAAGAAGCGAAAGCCTCCACGGCAATAGGTCCAGATGGTCTCGCTATGATCATGCTTAAACACGTGGGGGAGAAAGGGTTGACATACATGGCAGAAACATTTAGCCTGTGTGTTAACTCCTTAGAGATTCCAGACATGTGGAAGCTCGGGAAGATTATTCCCCTTCCCAAACCTGGGAAGCCCATTAACTTGGGGAGCTCCTACAGGCCTATAACACTACTGTCACCAGTGGGTAAGGTCCTGGAATCTGTCCTTCTCCCTTCTCTTAGGGAGAATCTCCCCATGGCGGACCACCAACATGGCTTTGTGATTTTGCAACAACTGCGTTGTGCAAAATCACGACAGCCATAGCCGGAGGCCTTAACAGTAAACGCCCACACGAGAGGACCATTGTGGTCGCTCTCGATCTGTCTAAGGCCTTCGACACGGTCTGCCACACGCAGCTTCTGCAAGACCTGTATGACTCTACTCGCCCTAATGTCCACAAACGATGGTTGGCGAATTACATGGCTGGGAGGCAGTCATATGTAGAGTTTAGAGGTTCCAGGTCGGGACTTCGGAGAAATAAACAAGGTGTTCCACAAGGGGGTGTACTTTCACCCATCTTGTTCAACACATATATCTCCAAAATCCCGACCCCGCCTCCAGGACTGAAATTAATATCCTACGCCGATGACTGCACAATTTTGTGCACAGGCAGGGATATCGAAGCCCTGGAGTAACAGCTTAACAGCTATCTGCCAACCCTGACAAAATTTTTGGCAGATAGGAACCTCCAGCTCTCGACACCCAAGTCGACGGCCACACTCTTCTTCACGTGGACTAAAGAGGTTAACAGGAAACTCAATGTCCACATTAGTGGGCAGAGAGTTCCCACGGTGAAAAACCCCAAAATTCTTGGGGTTCACTTTGATAGCCTCTTTATGTTCGCGAGGCATTCTGAAGAGGTGACCAGGCGAGTGAAAGGAAGGAACTCCATTTTGAAATCGCTAACGGGCAGCACCTGGGGTAAAGATAAGGAGACCATCTTGACTTCATATAAAGCCATAGGTCGTCCCCTTATCGATTATGCCTCCCCTGTATGGTCGCCGTCCGTTAGCGACACACAATGGAGAAAGCTCCAAACGGCGCAGAACACGGCCCTCAGGGTGGTAAAAGGGTGTCATTCTATGGTATCCGAAGACCACCTACACGAGGAGACCAAAATTCTGCCCGTTCGAAGCCATTGCTCCCTTCTCACTCGTCAATTTGTACTTGGATGTCATATGTCCGAGCACCCCAATCATGCAAGCGTCGTTGGTACGTCGGCACGGGAGGTGAGACAGGTGAGGTCTGACCTACGGTCCGAAAAATCGGCCGTAAGTCACCTCATCGGTGTTGTGCAGAGTGACAACTTAAAAGAGGCGCAGGCCCGCCTCCACTCTGAGATCGTCTCGGAATCCATTGGGAGGATGAGAGACAATGTTGTGTTATGTGGCAGGCCCCCTCCCCTTTCCGAATCCGAAAAGAGCCTGCCACGTAAGGTCCGCACGACATTGTCCCAACTCAGGTCAGGTTACTCTAGGGGGTTAAATAGTTACCTGGCCAGAGTTATCAGACGCCTTCCCTCTTTGCAACTCTGCACCGCACAACACCATACACCTCTTCGAGTGCCCGGTTCGGCCCACGACACTCACACCTAGGTCATTATGGACCAATCCAGTCGAGGCAGCTCGCTTCCTTGAACTGGAAGGGTAGCCTGTTTTATGTCTCCTATCCCAATCCCCTTCCCATCCCCATCCCAGAATATTTTTAATAATATACTTAAAAATAATTTAATTAACTACTAACATTTGTTTGTATCTGCATGTGAACCTCCAGTGGACGCTACAACAGCAGAACACGGCCCTCAGGGTGGTAACAGGGTGTCATTCTATGGCATCCGAAGACCACCTACACGAGGAGACCAAAATTCTGCCCGTTCGGAGCCATTGCTCCCTTCTCACTCTTCAATTTGTATTTGGATGTCATATGACCGAGCACCCCAATCATGCAAGCGTCGTTGGTACGTCGGCACCAGAGGTGAGACAGGTGAGGTCTGACCTACGGTCCTAGAAATCGGCCGTAAGTCACCTCATCAGTCTTGTGCAGAGTGGCAACTTAAAAGAGCCGCAGGACCGCCTCCACTCTGAGATAGTCTCGGAATCATTATGGACCAATCCAGTCGAGGCAGCTCGCTTCCTCGAACTGGAAGGGTAGCCTGTTTTATGTCTCCTATCCCAATCCCCTTCCCATCCCCATCCCAGAATATTTTTAATAATATACTTAAAAATGATTTAATTAATTACTATCATTTCTTTGTATCTGCATGTGAACCTCCAGTGGACGCTACAACAACAACAGCAACAACAACAGCAACAACAACAGCATCAATATCATCAACAACAACTACAGCAACTGGTTCAAAAATATGCTTTAGGACTAAGCCCACAATAATGAAAAAATGTTATTACAGTAGAAAATTTCAATGAATTTCCAAAATGAGATTGTATTGCTTAATCAAGTCGTCTGCCACACCTTAGATGCCTGGGGAAGTCATAATAACTTGGCTGATTTGCAACCGATTTTAGTTTTTAGTGCCTTATTAGAAAGGCATTTTACTCTAGATCATAATTCTGTAATTGCATGAAATAAAAATTAACTTGAAATATCAAAAATATTGCGAAAACAGAAAAAAATTCATATTTTTCCTTGTAATCCGTTTTTAAAATTTCAAGGACCGTGCTAAACGCCCTACCCATTTGCGATCGTTCTAAATTTTTGTGAGACGTATTTTTACCTCGAAATAAATATATCTGGGGTAAGTTAGGGTCAATATCTGACAATTTTTTTTTTTTGGAGCACCATATAAAATAAATCAGAGCAAAAAAATAAAAGGAGCACTTTTTAAAATTAAAAAAAAAATAGAAAGAATTGTGATCACATCTCGAATTATGGCTTAAAAGTTGCGTAATTGAGAGTAGAATTTTTATAGTTTTTTACAAAAGAAATCAAAGTTTTCGGACTTTTTCAAAAAGTCGATTTTAATTTTTAAACGTCAAAAAATAAGTGATAATTACTTCGAATAATTTTTTCATATTTTTTTTCTAAAACTACATTTAAATACCAACAAAACGTTGTCCAACTTTTTTTAAAATATCTATATTTTTTAATGGTCAAAATTAATTAAAAATTTCAATTTTTTAATTTTTTTGAGAAAATCGCCATTTTGAAAAATTGATTACTCAACACCATCTTGAAATAAAAGGCTGAAAATTGGTGTCCAAGTTGCATTTAATAAGTACTAAAACATGTCCAAAAATAAAATAAATCGTAAGGGGTCGGGTCTAAAAGTGAGTGATTTGGCTTGGAATGCCCCATATACATGACGAACAGAAACCCGAATTGTACTCACCAATAAATGTTGATAGGGATCTAACTGATATACTAATTACAAAAATTGACGGGCAATTTAGAACTTGTATAACGGAACAAACTCCTAATATCGAATCGTTGTTCAATAAGTTTTTACAATTAAAACTTCTAGACGACACCAGAGCAATAGATTTTAGACATAGGAAGAAGACTAATAAAATACAGGCTAATAAAAAATTTAATGGCAAACGAAACGAAAGTGTTGCAAACCAAAATAATTTTACTAAACCAAATTTTAATAAATTGTCCACAAATAGCGCTCAAACTAAATATTTCCCAAAAATTCAGTCTAAGGACACAACCATTTCTATGGACGTTGGAAATTTGGAAAACGAATCGGAACATGAGGAAGTAAATTTTCTCATGGCTCCTTCGAGTCGCGATTACCCCTATCGATACCGGTTCGGAAACAAGTATAATAAGGCCCAACCTTTTTGAGGGCGAATTTTTTGAAACGATATTAAATAAACCCTTTAGATTCCGTAATTTAAATGGTACAAATACGACAAAAACTGGCCTAATTACACCGCTACCGAAAGAATTTAATGTACTAGGTACATTTTTCTGGAAAGTAATTGGTATCGAGGGACGCAATTACGATGCTATTATTGGCCAAAACTTTTTGGTTCCGCTTAAAGCAAAGCTAGATCTGGGAAATGAGTTTTTGGACATATTTGGAAGAAAAATTCTTTTCGAAGAAGAGTCCCCTTATCATATTAATACAATCCAAACTATTCAGGACACTGAATTCGATGAAATAAATCAATTTGACTTGAAGCATTTAAACCGCGACGAGGATTTAAGATTGAGAAGAATTCTAAATGAATTTCAAGATTTGTTTTATAGGGACGGCGATGAACTAACATCCACAAGGGAAGTTCAGCACGAAATTCCAACATCTATCGATAGACCGTTATATTCGAAAATATACCGGTATCCACAAGTCCACGAAAGGGAAATACAATGACAGATAAGGGAAATGCTTGAACAGAATATAATTCAGGAGAGTAATTCTCCATACAATAGTCCACTCTGGATTGTACCAAAAAAAAAATTGATAATTTTGGTATCAAGAAATGGAGGTTAGTTGTGGATTATAGGAAGCTTAATGAGTTTACTAGAACTGACAAATTTCCAATTCCTAATTTGGCAGGGATTTTGGATAAACTGGGAAAAGCCCAATATTTTTCAACCCTTGACCTCGCAAAGGGATTTCATCAAATTTTGGTAAAAGAAGAGGACAGGGAGAAAACGGCTTTTTCAACCCCTTTTGGACATTACGAATTCATTCGAATGCCCTTCGGCTTAAAAAATGCCCCCTCTACCTTTCAGAGACTTATGAATTCCATATTAAAGGAATACATAAATAAGATTTGTATCGTTTATCTGGACGACATCTTAATTTTTAGCACATCATTAGATGAGCATTTGGTAAATTTGGGAAAAATCTTGAAGCGACTTCGAGAGACCAAATTGAAAATACAAATTAATAAATGTAACTTTTTACAGAGACAAACCGACTTTTTAGGTCACATTCTTACACCTGAAGGTGTCAAACCAAATCCAAAGAAGGTTGAAATTATCCAAAACCTCAAACTTCCCAATACACAGAGGAAGATTAAATCATTTATAGGAATGACTGGTTTCTATAGAAAGTTTATAAAGGACTATGCAAAGATTGCATACCCAATGACAAAATATTTAAAGAAGAATACAAAGGTCAACATAAATGACCCAAATTTTATAGCGGCCTTTGAAAAGTTGAAGGATATTCTGATAAACCCTCCTATTTTAAAATTCCCAAATTTTAATAAAAGGTTTAAACTAATAACAGATGCCAGTAACTTTGCACTTGGTGCTGTCTTGACACAGGATGGTCATCCCATATGTTACGCCTCAAGAACTCTCAACGTTCATGAGAAAAATTATTCGACTATAGAAAAGGAACTATTAGCTATAGTCTGGGGTGTAAAATATTTTAGACCCTACCTTTATGGTGTTGAATTTGATCTTAATACAGATCACCAACCACTTAAGTGGTTACAGGCTAAAAATAATGGAAAGGATATTAGCCCAAGATTCCAGCGTTGGTTGGTCCATTTAATGGATTACGACGCTAGAATCGAATACATTAAGGGCATGGAAAATCATATTGCGGATTTTTTGAGCCGTATCGATGTTGTCGCAGAAGAATGTTGACACCACTGTTTTGTAATACTGAAATATACAACTCTGTTAATTTAAGACTATTTTTTCTTACTATGTATCTTTTGAATTTTTGTTAATGTTAAGCGTTCTATCGATTGAAAAATTACATTGAATTTTAATAAATAAAACGCAATTTAAAATAAAACATAAAATATATTGTTAACATAGTGGTCCTTCGAATGTGATCGTTTTTTCGTGATTGGATTGCAATAAGAGGAAAGATAAAACGATTTAAATATGTGGCAATGGACACAAGATCAATTAAAAAACATCGATTCCTGGAAATCACAGAATTTGCGCGATGTACATTTTGCAATATTCTGTAAATTTGTTACGGAAAATTTTATAAAACGTGAACTAAGGTGCTTTAATGGCCTGCAGCACAATACTCAACAGAAACTCGAACACACAGAATGCATCGCCAACGAATTGGGCGAGAATGCTTTGCTTCGTGTTTGTAAATTCCTTGAAATAGATGCCGACACACATACAACAACGGAAAATTTAGCTTCTAAGATTGTTGATGCTATCAAGGATGCTACACCTCTATAAGGATGATTAAAAGTTGGAATAAGTTTTAAAATTATTCTTTATCCCACTTTTTATTCCATTTTTTTATTCCATTTTTTTTATTCTTTATTCCATTTTTTTATTCCGTTTTTGTTAACACTTGCATTCCCGAAATTATCCCAGGGAATAATTATTCCAGGGGATAATTATCCCAGGGAATAATTATTCCAGAGGATAATCTGTCTGTTTTGATGCTATTTTCTTATGTTAAAAAAAATTTAACAATTTTATGCATTTTTTTGATGCATTTTTATGCTTAATTTTTCTTAAAAATTCACAGAAAAAGCTTAAGAAAAATTTAACTATTAGGAGCAAATGCCTACAAAAAATTAAGGAATTAATTTTATGCATTTTTTGATGCATTTTTTTGATGCATTTTTTGTATGCTTAATTTTTCTTAAAAATTCACAAAAAAACTTAAGAAAAATTTAACTATTAGGAACAAATGCCTACAAGAAATTAAGGAATTAAATTTTTTTTTTTAAATTTCAACAAAAAAATATTAAGAAATTACGAAATAAATAACAAATTACAAAAAAACTAAACGAATTGGATTTAAAATTTTAAAAAATTAATGTACAAACCCTGGTTTCACTGTATTTGTTTTTGTTTTTTTTTTTTTTCTTAAAATTTCCAAACAAAACTTAAAAAATTAAAAAATTTTCTATGTCCAGATTTTTTTTTTAAATTTTCAAAGTCCTAAAAATATTTTTGAAAATTTTTAAGTCCTGGAAACAATTTTTTTTGTCAATTTTTTTTTTTCGTTTTTTGGGGGAAATTTTTTTTTGCTTATATATAAATATATTTAATTTAATATAATTGCATCAATTTTATACAAAAAGGGTCCAATTTTCGCATATAACTATAAAAATTATATTAAAATTAAATCAAATTTGATGAGATTTGATCAAATTTTATAAGTTTTTATATCGTTTTATCGACTCATTTTTCGCATTAAACTATATAACTATATAAAAAATGCATCAAAAAAATGCATAAAATTAATTCCTTAATTTTTTTAGGCATTTGTTCCTAATAGTTAAAATTTTCTTAAGTTTTTTCTGTGAATTTTTAAGAAAAATTAAGCATAAAAAATGCGTCAAAAAAATGCATAAAATTGTTAAATTTTTTTAAACATATAAAAATAGCATAAAAAAATGGAATAATTTTCCTCTGGAATAATTATTCCCTGGAATAATTATTCCTTGGAACAATTATTCCCTGGGATAATTATCCCCTGGAATAATTATTCCCTGGGATAATTTCGGGAATGCAAGTGTTAACAAAAACGGAATAAAAAAATGGAATAAAGAATAAAAAAAAATGGAATAAAAAAAATGGAATAAAAAGTGGGATAAAGAATAATTTTAAAACTTATTCCAACTTTTAATCATCCTTATAGAGGTGTAGCATCCTTGGATGCTATTAGGTTTGAGTGTGACGACAGAACTCTTGTAGGATCAATCACATCAGGTGTGGAGGAAGAGGTACAAGTGTTAAAACAGGTTGAAGAAGTGGACGCAGAAAATTTAGAGGTTCAAATAAAAATTTTGGACCAAGAAAAATCAATGATCAAATTAAAACAACAGATAAGAGAAGCCGAAGCACAAGCCGGAGCCACAAGTATTATTGATGAACTCAATGATGAAATGAAGCTGAAGGAGTTGGAGGTGAGGGTATTACAGGCAAAGTCTGATGCTTTGGTAAGTAAAAAGTTATCTTTAAGTACCAAAGCTAAAATAATGAGAAATTCTTATCCCTCTTCCTCCATAAAATCGTTTAAAACTGGTTCATTGAAATCCGAACGAGTTTCAAAGTGGGTGGAAAACCAGGCGGCAATGAATCAACAACGTATGAATTTACCACTGGAAAACGATTATAAAGGCGAATATATCGCTGATCCGAATATTCAGAACACCATCACCAACATGCTGGCTAGACAAACGCTTAACGACAAGAAACTCGAATTTGATGGTACTTCAACTCTAGAATGGCGTCATTTTTTGACGCAATTTAAGTCTTCTAGTAGAGATTGTGGTTTTACAGCTGAAGAGGCTGAAAAAATCTCTGAAGGGCAAAGCACGTGAAAAGGTAGAAATCATTTTAATGTCAGCAAAAGAACCGTCGAAGATATTGGCGATACTGGATTACATCTATGGTCGTCCTGAAAGCGTTGCTCTAGAACTTATGTCAAGAGTCCGATATATTAAGCCGGTTAAGGAAATAGAGGATTTTGCAAAATTGTTTGAAAATGATTGTCCTGAAGCTGCAAAATCCATTTTAGAGTATCATTATGTTGATGATTATTTGGAATCAAAGCCAACTATTGAAGAAGCCGTGAAAACTATTAACTCAGTAATTGAAATACACCGGCAAGCAAGTTTTGAAATACGAAACTTTATTTCTAACAGCGATGATTTGATGAAAAACATTCCACATAATTTGAGATCACATGGCAGTTCCATTTCGTTGAGTGGTAAGGGCGAGGGGAAGCAAAAAGTTCTTGGAATTTTGTGGAACGCAAAGGATGATGTATTAACATTTTTAACAAATACAATGCACCGTATAGATACAGAAGTTCTCGATGGCAAAGTGCTTCCAACGAAACGTAAAATATTGGCGGCGATCAATTCAATTTATGATCCCTTGGGTCTGGTAACACCACTGACTTTAAAGGGTAGGATTTTTATTCGTGACGTTTGGGAGTCAGGCATACATTGGGATGAAGTTATCAAAGGCGATTTAATTAAAAAATGGAATGAATGGTTGCAGTCTTTGAAATCAATCGCACATATTCGTATACCAAGATGCTACTCAACACATTTGGCAAATGCTGAGAAGATAGAGCTATATATATTCTGTGATGCCAGCAGTAAAGCATATTCAGCAGCAGGTTATTTGCGTATTTGCTACCATGAGAATAATGAGATGAAGTATGACGTTGCTCTCATTGCATCAAGGGCAAGAGTGTCACCTCTTAAATATGTAACCATACCTAAACTGGAAACACTTGCCGCAGTATTAGGTTGTCGGTTAGCCGAAACTATACAAGGCGAAATTCAAATAGAAATTAATGAACGATTTTTCTGGACGGATTCTCAAACTACAATTTCATGGATAAACAGTGATGGTCAGATGCAATCGTTTATAGCAAATCGTATTAGTGAAATATGTGAAAAATCTAAGAGGACGGAGTGGAATTGGGTACCCACCACAGAAAATATTGCTGATATAATTACTCGAGAATCAGTACAACAGTTTAAAATGCAACGATGGTTAATTGGACCCAAATTTCTCGAGCAAAAGTCAGAAAATTGGCCAAGGATCAGAGCCGCCCCTGAAAATCAGGGCAAATGTGAAACCGTAATGACTTTGCATGAATTTAAACAATCTACAGAAGGGGATGAAAGGGAAGCTATGCATCCATTAAAATTTATCTTACAGAGAGTTTCAACGTACGAAGAAGTTGTTCGTGTCACTGGCTGGATAAGGCGGTATATTATGAATTTGAAAAAGGCATCAACATCTACTCAACCTCAACATGGAGGCCTAACGGTTGATGAGCTGGATCGAGCGAAGGCAACATGGTATAAATTTGTACAATCTGAAAGCTTTCCGGATGATATTAAATTTGTGAAGACTGGGAAAACTGCACCAAACTTACGATTAGCAAAATATTGTCTTTGTTTGGATGAATATGATGTTTTGAGAGTTTCCGGTAGAATAGAAAGAGTCAAAGAAGTAACCACAACAAACCCTGTCATCTTAGATGGAACTCACAAATTTACGGAAATGATTATAAGAGATCTTCATGCGAAAGTTAATCACACTGGTATACAGGTTGTGGTTCATAAATTTAAGAATCTTTACTGGATGCCTAAAATGAACCTGTTTATTAGAAAGACAATAAATAAATGTCTATGGTGTAGACGCCGAAAGGCAAAGCCAATGCAACCGCAAATGGGCTTGCTACCGAAGGAGCGATTTTTTACATTTCGGAAACCTTTCTCTGCTGTTGGAATTGATTATTTTGGACCGTTTTATACCAAAGATGGGAGAAACACGAGTGGTAAATATACAAAGTGTCTTCGTAAGCGTTATGGTGTACTCTTCACATGTCTGACTACTAGGGCTATGCATGTAGAAATAGCCCACTCCTTGAACACAGATGCATGTATTATGGCGATTAGGAGAATGATGGCTCGAAGAGGCGAAATCGAAATAATTTGGACCGATAATGGGACGAATTTCCGTGGAGCGGCACGGGAGTTACTAGAAGCGCTCGAAGAACTTAATGAACATGAAATTAAATCATCCTTGGCCAACAAAGGTATAGACTGGAAATTCATTCCTGCAAATGCTCCGAACTTTGGTGGTTGCTGGGAACGACTAGTGGGTTGTTTTAAGAGGGCTATAGAAGCTGTGTTGTCCGTAGATACTAATCCAACTGATGAAACATTGCGAAGAGTATTTTGTGAAGCTGAACACCTCGTTAATAGCCGACCTTACTATCTAGAATCCGATGACCCTGATGATGACATGAGCCTGTGTCCCAATGATTTATTTATTCAACAGGGCGCCAATATACACACACCTGGCAATTTTGATGGTACAATTTCTAGAGAGAAACGTATTTGGCGTGTATCTCAGATGCTTATTGATGCATTTTGGAAAAGGTTCCTTAAGGAATACATCCCAACATTATTGAATAGATCCAAATGGACAAGACAATGCGAGAACCTTGTAGAAGGTGATATCGTCGTGATGAAGGGAAGCTCACCAAGGGGTGAGTGGCCGTTGGGAGTAGTAACCAATATATTTCCAGGCTCTGATGGAATAGTACGTGTGGTAGACGTACGAACCTCTGCTAATACATACCGACGACCTGTAAATCATCTTTGTAAACTAGGTCTGAACCACAGCGACAAGGATGACCGTGCTGAGTCTGGAAGTCAGCACTAGGGGGTGGAAATATGTCACAGAAGAATGTTGACACCACTGTTTTGTAATACTGAAATATACAACTCTGTTAATTTAAGACAATTTTTTCTTACTATGTATCTTTTGAATTTTTGTTAATGTTAAGCGTTCTAACGATTGAAAAATTACATTGAATTTTAATAAATAAAACGCAATTTAAAATAAAACATAAAATATATTGTTAACAGATGTAAATGGAAAACAGGAAAATTTGTGGACGCTGAAAGCGTTAATGCAGGGGAAGATCTGTCACATGATGAAGACTCTTCTTCATTGGTGGTAGAGACAATACACTCTCAGGAGGAGGATTTGGGTGATGACTTCTCTATTTTGGACACAGTTGTTAATAGATTCAAAACACAGATAATAATAACAGAAAATAAGCCTGAAGGAGCGGTACAATTGTCTGGTAAAACCAGAATATATTTGGATATGGCAGATTTGAACTCCCAGAATATCGGTAATATACTTTCTGGTCACACTATAAGGGGTCGTGAAGCAATTTTTTCCGAGGTTGATGAAAGAACTTACTATAAGTTCCAGAATGCAATCAAGGAAAATTTTCAAAACCGGTCCGATTTGAAGTTTGTAAAATGCTCTTATTTTGCAAAGGATATAGTGGATCAGGAGAAATTGAATAAACAAATGACCCTATATCATAAAAACGAAACAGGTCATTCGGGAATTATTCCTACTTATGAAGGAATTAAGTACAAAATCTACAATCCTGAGTTAAAAACTGCAATTCATAGGATTGTAAATAATTGTGATTTTTGTTCATCTGCAAAATATGACAGAAATCCGATTAAACCAAAATTTCATCATACTGAAACTCCATCTTCCACGAATAAGATAATTCATGTGGATACTTATGTCAATACTAAACAATCGTTCATAATCTTTATAGATAAATTCTCGAAGTTTGCGATACACTTACACCTTCCTGATAGAAATAATCAAACTATTATTCAGAAATTAAGAGAATTTTTAGCAATAAAAGGGAAAATTGATAAGTTTATTTTTGATAACGAATTTAATACCGTAAATGTTCGCAGATTCTTAAATGAGGAAAATATAGAGTTTCATGCCACAAAACCCAATAGCCACACGGGCAACTCGGATATTGAAAGATTGAACAATACAATTTCTGAGAAAATTAGAGTCTTAAACCTCGAAGAAAACGTGCCGATAATTACCCAAATGGCTAAAGCCAGAGTGCGTTTTAAAGGTCATGATAGCTCCAGCTTTACCATCAATAAGGGTGTAAGACAGGGATGTGTTCTTTCGCCCATTCTTTTTCTTATAGTGCTGGACTATGTAATGAGACAAACAAATAAAGAAGCGCCCGATGGAATACAATGGCATCTGAACCAAAGGCTTCATGATCTGGATTATGCAGATGACATATGCATGATGTCGCACACACTGTCTGGCATACAACACAAACTAAACAGACTTAAGGAAAATGCACATAGAGTGGGTTTAGAAATCAACGTGACAAAAACAAAATTAATGCGGTTAAAAACGAACAACACTAACCCAGTTACTCTCAACGGTGAACAAATTGCAGAAGTACAAAAATTCTGTTACCTTGGCAGTATAATAACTACAGATGGCGGTGCAGATGCTGACGTATCAAATCGGATAAACAAAGCAAGACACGCTTTTGCCTCCTTAGGAAAAGTCTGGCGGTCTTCACGCATATCCAACAAGCACAAGATACGCATTTTTAATGCAAGCGTGAAATCTGTATTGCTATACAGCTGCGAAACTTGGAAGGTGACAGACGACATCGTAAGAAGACTTCAAACCTTTGTTAATAAATGCTTACGCCGAATACTGCGCATATTCTGGCCCCAAAGGATATCAAATGTAGCACTTCTTAACCTATGTAAAACCGATGAAATATCTACTGAAGTATGCCGAAGAAAATGGTCGTGGGTGGGACACACACTTCGTAAAGATGTAACAGACATAGCCCGTAAAAGCTTTGAATGGAACCCACAAGGAACCCGCAAAAGGGGTCGTCCAAAGTTAACATGGCGTAGGTCCATTGATGATGAGTGTAGTAGAATGAGGGTGACGTGGCCACAAGTTAAGCTATTGGCACAAAATAGACAGAGTTGGCGTGAATTTGTAACTAAACTTTGTGTTGCTAGAAGCTCCATTATGGAGTAACATTTTAATTTATTTTTTTTATATTGTTAAATATATTGTAAATTAAAACGTTAACTAATAAAAAAAAAAAAAAAAAAAAAAAACTTTCCATTCTACAATTAAATGCACTCCTTTCGAAGTTGAACAACATCATGTTGATCACAATACGATAAAAAAGCGCATAGAAGCTATGAAATGTAGGTCATTGGGTAAACGAAATAAAAATCGCAAAATTTATATAGAACATAGGGAAAAGGGATACATTAAAAATTACAAGAGTGTTCGACATAAAGAACAACCAAAATTTATAAAAAGAAATTTAAACAATGTCCACACTAATAACATCAAACGCCCTTTTAAATTTGCAGATTCTCATATCAATATTGATGATCATATCAGAAATAGCCCCAGCCCAGGGCCTGCTATTATCGAGTCCAATATCTAGTGAAACCGGGTTCATTAATATGAAGATAAGACCTGTTCGAATTGCAAACCAAACTATAACTGTACTCCATATGATAAACCCGAACGATTTCAACAATGTTATAGCGGATATAGAGTCAAATATGAGAACAATGCAAATTCCACCGAACGGTTTAATAGAAAAACAAATCCAAATACTAAAATCATGAATTAAATCAATAAGTTCTCTAATAAAAATTTTAGAAGGAAAATAGGTTTACTGAATATAGTGGGTTCTGCACAGAAATGGCTATTTGGGACAATGGACAATGAAGACAGAATTGACATTCTAAATCATCTAGAAGCAATAACGGCAAACAGTCACAATGCTATAGAACAGCGGTTACCAACCTATGGCACGCGTACCACTACGCGAAACTGTCCGCGGGGGTACGCAAAATTTTAGTAATTTGGACAATCATTTATTTAACCTTTCAATGCTGGTTCCGCATCTGTATTTTGTGCAATTTGAAGAGTATTTTTTGCGATATTTTTGGATGATATGTTGAGATCTGATCATTTGTTTTCGATTAACCTTTCGATGCTGATTCCGAATATGGTTCCCAAATTTTTCTATGATGTCAGAAAATTTATGTCAAAGTTTTCAAAAACATTTTTTTGGGAATTTTTGGGACATTTTTGTTAAGCTCATAATGCATTTTCATTGTATATACGAGGGTGTTTCATTCAAATTCATAAAAGTTTATAAAGCGAAAAATCAGCTCAAAATCCGCATTTTCAGATGCAGTGAACAACCCTATGGAGCGAACATTTTTCCAAAAAAAATACCACCATTGTTTTGATCTCCCCTAAATCCTTCCAAAAAATTATGATACAGATCAAGAATTTCAAAATTAACTCTAACATTTTGCAGAATGGGTTAGACTTTCTTTTAGATACATTAGTATCTGTTTTTAGATCCAGCTTTATATTTGGACACATCCCTTCTCTATGGAGGAAGGTAAATGTTGTATTCATACCTAAGGCTGGAAATACACCGGCTGAATTGCTAAAATCGTATAGACCCATAAGTCTTACATCCTTCCTACTGAAGACTATGGAAAGATTTCTGGATCTTCACTTAAGATCCACGTACTTGCACCAATATCCTTTACACAGGAATCAGTATGCATATGCAAAAGGCAAATCTACTGATTCGGCTTTACATCAGCTGGTGACAGTTATAGAAAAAGCCCATAAGGACAAGGAAATAGCTCTTTGTGCCTTTCTGGATATTGAGGGAGCTTTTGATAATACTGGCTATGACTCCATTGAATCTGCACTTCGGTGTAGAGTTGTAGATCAGGGTACATGTAGATGGATTAAGAACATGCTAGATAGCAGGGAAATAACTGCATCTATGGGTTGCACTCGAGTCACAGTGAATGCCGTTAAAGTCTGTCCTCAGGGCGGCGTCCTATCTCCACTACTATGGTCCTTGGTGATAGACGACTTGCTTCAGAGGCTAGATAATATGGGTTATCAAGCAATAGGTTACGAGGACGACTTAGTAGTCATAGTAACTGGTAAATTCGACAATATCATCTCAGATATTATGTGCAACGCTCTACGTTTGGTAATGGGCTGGTGCACTGAACAGGGTCTTTCCATTTACCCTAACAAGACTATTATAGTCCCGTTTACTAGGAGAAGAAATCTCAATTTAGGTATAATTTCCGTAGGGAATACTATTATCCAACTCTCTAAGGAGGTTAAATTTTTGGGAGTTATCTTGGATACGAAACTTACTTGGAATTCACATTTAGACGGCACTATCAGAAAGGCTATTGCGGCATTATGGGCAGCGAATAGGATTGTTGGTAGGACCTGGGGATTGAGCCCCAAAATGGTCATGTGGATCTACAAGATGATTGTAAGACCGATCATGACGTACGCTGCCATAGTCTGGTGGCCGAAGCCTATGCAGAGGGATGTCACCGTAAGACTAGGCAAGGTACAGCGTCTGGCTTGCACTCTAATCACGGGTGCTATGGAAACCTGCCCAACTTTGGCCCAAGAAGCCATTTTGGGTCCCACACCTCTCGACATAATTATTAGATCTACGGCAACTATGACTGCTCGTAGAATGAATATCGATTACTCTGACCCTCGCAACTTGAGTGGTCACTCCAATATTCTTTCTTCAATAGGAATTAGGGAAAACATAGATATGCCGACGGATAGAATAAACACTGTGCTTCGCTTTGGAAGGAAATTTGAGATCGTGATACCGAGTTGACCAGAGTGGGATGAAGGTGGTCCATATGTGGATACTAGAAGCCTAAACTGGTATACTGACGGATCCAAAATGTCCTCTGGAGTTGGCGCTGGTGTCTACGGTCCAAACACGGGGATCTCCGAACCAATGGGTAGGTGGCCTACAGTTTTTCAGGCTGAAATTAAGGCTATTACAATATGCGCTAGAGTTAATATTGCAAAGGGTACTCATATTTCAATCTTCTCTGATAGCCAGGCAGCACTTCAAGCGCTGTCTTCTTGGGAATTTAAATCCAAAATGACACTGGAATGTTTTGATACCCTTCAACAGCTGGCCGGGAGAAACAAAATTACTCTATTTTGGATCCCTGGTCATAGAGGTTTTGAGGGTAATGAGATAGCGGATGAGCTTGCTAGAAATGCCTCCACTACTCCTATGACCGGACCCGAACCCTATTGTGGGGTAAACTGGTCCACCTTCTCGAACATGATTAAGGGTTTGGAAAGAACCGACTTCTTAAACTTGTGGGAAAATTCAGGAGGTCTACGACAATCCAAAGCACTAATCGCTCCATTATCATATGGAAGTATACTTAATCACACCAAAAGTGACATTAGGTTACTGACAGGTTTTCTCACCGGGCATTATAAGGTAAAATATCACTTGCATAATTTAAACCTTTGTGCATCGTCTTTGTGTCGACTTTATCTTGAGGAAGTGGAAACAACGCAACACATATTATGTGAGTGCGTCGCAATATGTAGGATCAGAAGACGGTTCTTAGACAAATAATTGCTTAATTCTGCGGATATAAAGCTAGCTTCTCCATCCTCTGTTATAATGTTCATTAGGAACATTGAACAGAGTTTGAATTAGATTAATGGATCTTGGCACAAAAGACCCATAAGGGTCGCAGTGCCGGCCGTTAGGGCTAGATCACCCCTTGAATAATAATAATAATAAACTCTAACATTTATATGAAGGGCTTACTGCAAAAACTTGATAAGCAATATTTTATGTTTTGGTGTTTTTTGTCTTCTACTGATGTTCCATTGATAGATTTTTGGCAGAATTTTTGCATAAACCCTTCGTACAAGTATCTTGAGTATGAAAGTTCTTCAAAAGATCTATTTTCTACATAATTTTAAAAGTTTCAAGGCAAAAACCACCATAAAATGAAATGTTGCTTATCGAGTTTTTACAATAAGCCCAAATATGTAAAGTTTTTTTTTAACGAAAACAAAAAACTCGTTAGGGGTACGCCGCTGATAAAATTTAAAATTAGGGGTACGCGAGCCAAAAAGGTTGGTAACCGCTGCTATAGAAGGTTTGAACAAACAAATTGTAATTAACGAACATTTTCAGGAAAGCATTAATTTACTAAAAGCTGCTATTCGATCGGACAGAAATGTGACTAAAATTGCTTTTCAGGAGTTGGAATCGTAAAACGGTAAAATTGCAAGACAACTATTCTATTCTGACATTCTATTCAAACTGAGATTTGTTGAAGACAGAGTAAATCAGATTAGTATTGCCTCCGCAAAAAATCACATACTACACCCTAGTATTTTGACATCAGACGAAATTGTCGATTATGATATCGATTTCAATAAACTTCAATTAACAAAATTAGACATGTTATTCTACAAGAATGATTTACTGGTTATCGCAATTAAAATACCATGAAATTTCATCACAACTGATTTAAAACTAATGCTACCAATGCCTAACTGTAAATTTTTGGAAATAGATTCAAATACAGAATATTTTGTAATTATTAATAATGTCTCATATAAATACGAGGAAAATAAATCACTAAAATATCTAGAGAGGAGCTCAAGCTGTACTCTATATTCAAATTGCAAACTAAGACATAATGATGTGTTTGGCATGGTAGCCGTTGATGAAGAAACCGTTGTTGTTAAAAACGCTAAAAATAAAAAAATTATTCGAAATTGCGATGACAGGGAAATCGTGTTGAATGGTAATTATTTACTGTCTTTTTATGATTTCCAAATTGAAATAAACTATAATGTTTTTATAAACAAAAGTGAAATTAAAATTTATAAATTTGTTTACGATAATAATAATACATACAATTTTACTGAAGACACATCTTTAAACTTTAAGAGCTCAGGCGCCAAAGTAGGCTAGTTGGTAGCGTGCTAGCCTATGAGTCTGGGGGTCGTGAGTTCGATTCCCACCAGAGGCCTTGGTCTGTTTCGCTACAACGAGACGAATGTCATTGTTACCAGTTCTCGGTTAGGTAAAATTAGTATATGATTTGTAATTATATGTTAATTCTTAATAAAAAAAATAAAAATAAAACTTTAAGAGCTTAAAAAATACTAGTTTCCATAACTTAAATGAAATAAAAGAATTGAAAATGCACAAAAATATTTCCTATGGTATAAATGTATCGATGATAGTTTTAATTATGATTACATTATCGATGCTAATATTTGTAATAACAAAAAATAGAATCTTAATTAAAATTAATGAAGCCCCTCCTCAGGTAATGGAAGTATTGCAGAGGTATGAGGAAAATGTGTAATGTTTTTTCATACTTCTGTTACGCCTTCAAATTCAGGAGATTTTTTTTTAAACAAAGGTTGGAGGAGTTACATATAACCAAATATACCGACTGTATGGTTGTACATTAGGGTGGGTCGTTTTGCCACTTTTTCGTCGGACCGAAACGCTATACCCGGCAAAAGTTGTCTACCCAGATGGGTATTACAGATGTGAATTTTTTTGGAAATCGATTGATATCTTCTGCTCTCAGAATGGGCTCAAAGTTTCGAAATTTTTTGCTAAAAATCCCAAAATGGCAATTATTGAGGTTCGAAGAAGCGGTTATTTTTTTGGGGTAAAGATATGTTATTTTAAGCGTAAACTCCCTTTTAGGCATCAAAATGCAATTTTAACCCCTCTTGGAGGTCCAGGGAATAACCCCGATATCCCAAAGAGGATGTGAATTTCGGCTAAATATAGCCTAATTGACGATTATTTTGGTTCGAAAAAGTGGCATAAGTTTTGGGTACAGACATGGTATTTTAAACGTTAACTCCCTTTTAGGCATCAAAATGCAATTTTAATCCCTCTCGGAAATCCAAGAAATACCCCCGATATCCTAAATGGGAGGTGATTTTCCGAAATTGTAAAAGACGCCTTAAAATTCTATTTTTAACGATAGCGTCATCATCGCGAGAAGAATATTTCCGGGCAGGGCAAAGAACGCATTAGTTTGAATAGATGATGTGTTCTAATTCTGAGTTGCATCACCACATAGACTTTAAGTATGAAATTAACTATTTCTACGAGTTCCTTGCTATGCAGTTGTCAACCAGCGAGGCTTTTTCAATTTTCCAAGGATCATGGAAGCAAGAACCTCCTTCTGAGGTTTTAAAGCTCTTCAGAACTGTGATAAGGAAGATCACATTTAATTTTTATCACTCAAAAAATTATGTTAGTAAAATCAACTGAAAATGTAAGTTAAAATAACAACTTTGTAAGTTGTTTTGGGGTCAACTACTTTTCAGTTAAATCAACTAACAGTGTTAGTTATTTTAACTGACAAAAACAACTGGCTTATGTAGTAAAAATTACTTACATTTGTAGTCAAAACAGCTAACATGTAGCAAAAATAAAATAATCAATACATAATTTTTTGTTCAGAAAAAAATGGAAGACCAAATTTTTTCCAAGTTTGTAAAAGTTGTGAAAAATAAAAAAAACGAAAATTTATTTTTATTTTTTGGAAAAAAACTGATTTTTTTATAGATATGGTACTTCGATAAAATGCAAAAGGCAACCTGCCCATTGCATGTATTTTCCTATTATTTTTTTTAGTTTTCGAAGAATTCCACCTCTATGGAAAATATGTATATCTTTTAAAATATTTTCTTTACTCCCCTAGATTTGTTTACCATATAAAGACTTTTTTATAAACTCTAGCCAAACAAAAGTAAAAGATATAAATGTATCTAGAAAAATCTAGCTTGAAATATCTCCCATATACTCACTTATCTAGAATATATTTTCAGTTGTAAAAAGGTGTAATTTTCTATAAATCTAAACCAAATAACCAAAAATGTCTTTGAAAGGTTTCTTGAAAAGGTTCCTTTCTTTCTTTGAAAGGTTCCTTGACCCTTAAGGGGGTTAATAATTGCAATTTAAGGCATAAATGTGAGATGACGTTTTAAATAATACATCTTTACACAAACAAAATTACACTTTTTCGAACCTCAATAATTGTCAATTTGGGTATTTTTAGCCGAAATTCACATCTCTTTTGGATATCGGGGGTATTCCCTGGATTTCCGAAAGGGATTAAAATTGTATTTTGATGCCCAAAAGGGAGTTTACGTTTAAAATAACATATCTGTACCCAAAAATTATGCCACTTGTTCGAACCACAATAATTGTCAATTAGGGTATTTTAGCCGAAATTCACATCCACTTTAGGATATCGGGGGTATTCCCTGGACCTCCGGGAGGGGTTAAAATTTCATTTTGATCCCTAAAAGGGAGTTTACGTTTAAAATAACATCTTTTAACCCAAAAAAATAACCGCTTCTTCGAACCTCGAAAAATTGCCATTTCGGGGTTTTAGCCAAAATTTCGGAACTTTGAGCCCATTCTGAGAGCAGAAGATATTGACCGATTTCCAAAAAAAAATCACATCTGTAATACCCATCTGGGTAGACAACTTTTGCCGGGTATAGCGTTTCGATCCGACGAAAAAGTGGCAAAACGACCCACCCTATTGTACATATATGCACAATCATACACTCTGTCATTTGTTTGTATGTCAAAGCAACTTGATAGTCTTGTTATTGTGGATAGTCACAATATCAGTACTATGGGAATGCTTAACATACATATATAATAATGTAGAAATAAGTTTATGCTGAATTGCAGATTAGCTGCAATTCTTTACCTTTAAGATATTTATAAGAATTAAAATTAAGAATTTAAATAAAGCTCAGTTTTTAAAAACCAACAAAACAACCAAGTTGTTTAATTTATTTAAGTCGTGCATGGCTGAAAGTTGAACATGTAGAAACAATGGTATGTGCAAATATAATAAATCATGGAAAACAAATTTGATAAAAAGTTAGGTTAGGTTGTAAGTGGCTGCTGACGTTTTACGTCAACACACGTAGACACTGAGGTCCATTGTGATACCACGAGACCGTAATAGGTTTCCCTACTAGTCCCTGTCGTTAAACCAGTTTGAGCTTCTTATGAAACTCCTTAGATATTGAATTTTTACTCCTCCTCATCCATGCAACTTCGGCAAAAGTCATTCGACGGCACATTTAACCGCTCTGCGTGCTTCCCTATAAGACTGTCCAGTAATTATAGAAACCACCGTCGAAATCTTTCCTCTTGGAAGCGATATCAGCTCACTTGTGCGCTCCTGATTCAGAGAAGGCCAAATCAGTCGTGTTTTCTCACACGTCCATCCATTTGCCCATCTTTGATTAGTCTCCGTCGCAGAACAAAGCTATAGGTTTTGCTTGCAAGTTTCTAGAGGCATACCAACACATTCCAATTCTGTTGGAACCTGTAAGGTAGTTCCTAGTCTTGCAAGCTCATCGGCTTTGCAATTCCCTGGAATGTCTCTGTGCCCTGGGACCAGGGCTGCCATATTTGCCGATTTATCGGCAATTTGCCGATTTTTTGCCTCAAAATTATCAAAGTGCCGATTTGCCGATTTTTGCTCCAAAAATGCCGATTTTTTGATCAACTCAAAAATACGGTCGCTTATTATACTTTTTTTTTGGTTTCCTGTTATAAATTGGGTAAATTTACGAAAATTGCGCACTTATACATAAAATTATTGGAAATCAACACAGTTTATAGTAGTATATTATTTGAATTTGTAGAAATTTACCCAATTTATAGTAAGAAACTTTACTATTTTTTTTAAAGTGTATGTATATAAGTTTGTCATTCCGTTTGTAATACCTTGAAATATAGGTCTAGAACTAGGGTTGCCAGATACTAGAAGTCTAGAAACTGGACAATTTCAGCTGGATTTTGAAAAAGTAACTGGACCCATACATAATTTTTTTTTTTAATAATTTTTAAAAAAAAGATCAACCGATTTTCATATGTGAGATACATACATTTTTATTTTGGACTTAATCTCTATTTGCCACGGCAAAATGTGCCTTTTTTAAGCATTTCAAAATGCTGATGCTTAGCTCGTCATTGGACTGGGGATTGTTAGAGTATATTTTTTTTTTTTAAATAACCCCACATAATTAAGCCCAAAGCGGTCAAATCTGGAAATCTAGAATGACAGTTAAACTTTCACGGACGTGCGAAGTCAAAAAAGGGCGACAACAACTGAACATCATTTGCAGATTTGACCCATCCAGACATATTTTTGTGGGGTTATTTTAAAATCAAAATGTACGCCAAGAATCCTTAAATCATCGACGAGCTCAAGGAAAAAATTTGTGCCGAAATCAACGGTAGACTGGCCGAAATAATTATAAAAGATGTAAAAAAATCGGTGAAAATGCCGTAAAAAGAGCAAAATTTCCGTATCCAAAAGAGGCATTTATGTTATATTTATGATTAATGTTTTATTTTAAAAGTACTCCCAAAAAATTGTAAAAAATATTTAACAAAAAAAAATAATTGTTAAAATTAAATAAATCCTTGTTCAACTGGACAAATTGTGTATTAACTGGAAACTGGACCTGACCTCAAATAACTGGAAAATCCAGGCCATTCCAGGCCGTCTGGCAACCCTATCTAGAACCCAGTAAAGTATATATTCATGGTCCTAAATCGATTCTAAGTCAACCTATCGATATCCGTCCAACTGTCTGTAGAAAACACATTTTTTTCGCGTATCGTTGGGGTACAAAAATTTTACTGTGGGTCTCTTTTTTTACTACAACAACAACAACAGAAAAATCATTTTTATGATAATCGAACATTTTTTTGGCCTGTAAAAATTTTAATTTTTAATTTTTTTTTTGCGAAAAAATTTTTTAAAATTTTGTAGAGACCAAAAATGGTTATTTCTGATTGATTTTTATGTTATTAAATATATTATATACATATATTAATGCTAAATTGTTCTCTTTTGTTATTATTAGTCAATAGAAATGTAATTTATTGTATTTAAAATGGTTATTTTTCATTTGCCGATTTTTCGCCGATTTTTTTAAATTGAAGTGCCGATAATGCCGATTTTTTTTGGAAAATATGCCGATTTTTCATCAAAATCATCTGGCACCCCTGCCTGGGACCCATATGAGTCGTATGTTAAACTGCTTGGCCATCTCATTTAAAGACGAGCGGCAGATAAGGGCAGATCTTGTTTTCAGAAACATTGAATCCAGGAACTTGACGCAGCTTGACTGTCAGTATAGATGTTGACTGCAGTTGTAGACAAGACATTGCAGCTCAATCAAAGAGGCTCAAAGAGGGAGCACAGTCCACATTTTGTGGTATTGTTATCTTCTTCAAGATCGCGCTATGGCCACAATCGCTGCTCCTCCATTGCAGCGTGCTATTAAGTCGAATTGCCGACGCAGCCCCATACTGCCTACCCAATATGTCCAATGGTATCAGGTGAAGGAGGATTTCTAATGCAGCCGTAGGTGTAATACGAAGGGCACCAGTGATGCACATCGACGCCATTCTCTGTACCTTCGTGATAAAGACACAGTTCGCTTTTGTTTCTAAAGCAGGCCACCAGACAATGATAGGATCAAAAGCAGGAATCTTATTTTTCCTTGTAAACAAAACAAGCTCTGTTTTACTTGGATTAACTCCTAGACCACAGTCACAGACTAATACAGACTCGACAAATATGACAGGTGTCAAAAAAGTATTTTTATACCATATGGTTAATGTTTTCAAATTATTCTACGAATTAGGTTAGAAAGAGAAAACTGATATAACGCGCCATAAGAAAAATGGTTGCCAGATCGGTTTTTCTTGTCTCACTCACTCCTAAGTCGTAGAAAGTGTTGCCATGTTAGCGTAAAACGGACTAAAAACCGCTGTGTTTTCTCCTAAAATCGCTTAGTTTTTCCCCATTTTATCTTGTAAAACTCTACTGTCGAGTCTGTATTTAGTCTGTGCCACAGTCTCTTGCCCATTTAGACAGATCTTTCAGAGAACCCTAAAGAATGTCCCTTAATGTTGGCAGATGCTTCCCCTTTACAGATACCGCAACATCGTCAGCATATGCGACAACATGACAACCACGGGCTTCTAGAGATAGCAGCATTGAATTCAGTGCCAGGTTCCAAAGAAGCCTCGAAAGAACACATCCTTGTGGTGTGCCCCTATTGACAAATCGAGATATGACGGACGCTCCCAATTCAGACGTTATACGTCTATTGGCAAGTAGTTTTTCCACCATTAAAACGATCCCACGCTTTACTTCCAGACCAGACAATGCCAAAATTATCGAGTCTGGGATGACATTATTAAAAGCCCCCTCTATATCAAGAAAGGCCAGCATAGTGTACTCCTTTACCGAAAGCGATCTCTGGTACCAACGAGCTCATGAAGATGCATGTTGCTTTGTCGAAAGCAACCTCGGGTCAATCACTATAGCAAATATGAGCCTATCATTCGTTCCATTGTCTTTAACAAAAAAGTAGACAGACTAATTGATCAAAAGTTAATATTAGCGAATTCCGGTGTTTTTAATTTTCACTTTTTTGTAAAGCACATCCATAATTCGCACCAAAAAAAAATAACGTTTAAGCGGTTTTTCGGTGGTTTTAAAATGTTGATACTTTTAAATTTAATGGTTATATAAAATACTATATTACTTAAAAAAAATTAGAAAAAAAATGTATTTTGATAGATTTTGACATGTCTAATTCGAATACGATTTTAAAATTACTCCAATGTTTTTTGTAGCAGCGAAAATCGCGAAAAATCGCTAAATTTGTAATAATCTTAATAAAATTTATAATAACGTAAACATATTTCGTAATGACCTTAATATTGATTATTAAGTATTAATCATCCTTTGAATAGTTTCAATATTCAGTGAAAAACAATACTGTTAAATCTGACTTTAAATAATTAAAAAAAAATCAAAAATTATAATTTTTTTTCAAAAATGTTGCCTTTAAAACCTATTAGAGATAACATAATAGTGTTAACTTAGAATTTGTTGAGATTTTTTTATTGCATTTGGTAAAATTTTTCCAAAAAAACTAAACCGCTGGAAACATTTTTATGTCCAAAATATTGGAAAATGTCCCGAAAAAAATTGGTAATTTTGACAATTATTTTGACAGAAAACTCTGCCAAATGTCTGTTGAATTCAGATTACAGTCATTTTACAGAGTTATTATTTTGAGAATATAAAATTGTTTGCTGGTGAAAAATTAAGTAATTTTTTACTCAAAACAAGACAAGGAAAAACTCCGTACTTTATTTAAATAATGTTTAAATTATTCAAATTTAATTTTATTTTGAAATAAAACTCTTAAAAATTTAGGAGTTTTATAAAAAGGTCTACCCATACAATTTTCTGATTCCAATTTTCCAATCTTCAAACGCGAATATCTTAAAAACAGTAAACGCTTGAAATATTTGAAGCAGATTTGAAATTAGAAGGGCAAAAACTACTAATTGTTAGTTCATACATTTAATTTTGAAGAGTGTTTATTTTTTAAAATTTATACGCGATTTTGGCAAACAAATTTTTTATGCAAAAAACCAACAAAATATTAAGAGAACACTTTTTTTAGTCCAATATTTCGTTAATAGAGTTTTTTTTCACAAATGAGAGTTTTATTAGGAGTATCAATAAATTTGAATAAGATGAATTAAATTTCAACTAATATTACTATTTTGTGAGGTCATGTTTTATCATATTATCAACTATTTTACATAAAAATGTTAAAACCCAAAAACATTTTTTGTTTACTCAAAATAAAATTAATTTTATGAAAATAAAACTCTTTTTATTTTTAAAACTCGGTACCGAGTTTTATTTTAAAGTTGTAGGAAATTTATTTAAAAATTGAACTTAATTTTTTTGAAAAAAAAATACTTTTGGTTCTTTTCATTGAAGAGTTTTAAGTTTTACACTTTTCCCTTGTCTGCTCAAAACTATTAAAAATTTACTATTTTTTTATTTCTTTTTTGTAATTGTATTTGGAATATAAACAAATAAACATAAAAAATATTGGTTTACTTGGGAAATCTATATTCTTACCTGCACCCGAGCTTCGCTTAAACCAAGTCGGTTGCTCAGTTCTTCTCGCATATAAGCGTCTGGATAGTGTGTTTCCTCAAATAAACGTTCAAGCTCATTTAGTTGTTCTAAAGTAAAATTTGTACGAGATCTCCTTTGTTTGTTGATATTCACTACAATAGGTGTTACTAGTTTTGTGTCCACAGCACTAGAAGATTCATGATTGTCATCGGAACTATTGGGAAAAGAACAGCCTTCAATTCCATTATCGATTTCTGCCAAACTAATTGATCCGGAGCATGCTACAAGTAATAAATATTTTTTTATTGCAGATACGCACATTGTATTCAAATGGTACCAAAGTGGCGATTAATTGAAGTTTAGAAATGATGTTGTGTAGATATGGAATTGGTTTTATTTTGTAGAGCAGGAAAAATAAAGGGACTCGTATTTTTTTTTAGCGTCGCAAATTCATATTTAGGTGGTGCAAATTAGGGGGAAGAAACAGTAATTTTTCAGTTTTTATTTGTTTATTTCCTATACTCAGTGTTGCCAGCAACTGGTACATAAAAGCGGCTAAATACATCCGAAAAAATGGTTAAGAAAAGGCTAAAAATATTTTGTACTTTTTTAAGAAAAACTAATGTAAATTCATATTTTGTTTCGTTTTTATACACGAATTTGTTATACATTTGGTACGGTTTTGACTTGTTCTAGATAAAAACAAGAGTTTAAAACACTTTTTTAATGATTTAACATTTTTAATGTAAAAAAAATAAAAAATATTTTGTGTAAAAAAACTGTTTTTAGTTATTTTTGTTAAAAAAAATTAAAGTAATTTTTTTATTAAGTTCTGATTTTCACAGGGACGATAAAAACTTTGAAGACGTTTTGTGAAAAAAACTGTTGGGTAGAGAGGGACACATTCGCCACTTTTCTTTGAAGTGCTGGGTTGTAATTATGTAACTTGATAGTCGTCAATCGTATCGTTTTCATCGTTATTCCATTACCATATAGTGTCATTTTGTGGTAATAGAATAATGAGCTAACGATGACGATTATCAAGTTTAATTATGCTACATATTTTAGCTTTAAAATGTACACTACAAATGGAATTTATCTGTTTGGCTTCTATTTTTTTTACATTTTTAAAGCAACCCAAATCGGCGAAACTGGCTCATACATGGGGAACGTGCGCACAGTGCTTTGTTCCCATATTAAAATCGGCAAAAATAGAAGGAGTGGTCAGGTGTTTTTGAAATTTGGTACACTAACTGCAAATACCTTAATATGAATTTTTGGAAAAATCGGTTCAAGGACACGCCTACCTCCCACGTGTCCTGAAACTTAAAAATGTTATTTTAGCTACAATAATGTCCGAAAAGTACAAAAAGTGGTCATTCGGATGCATATAGAACTAGCAACATGTATGTAAATTTTCAGCTTAATCGAAGCAAGGACTCTAGGCCCGTGTAAAAAAAATAGATATTGCACAATATATAATTATATCTCCTGCCATATCAAATACTATATATAATTTGATCTGGTAGATCCGAGAAATGGGGACAAATCTCGGATCCAAATAGATCTTATCAGATCAGAACTGATACAATTTGATTATATATAATCTGCTCAAATCTGATATACATTTATTATTGTACGTTCAGACTGATCGTACTTTTTTCAATTTAGTTAAAGAATTTGAGGCAATATTATTAAGTGTTTTATAAACATTTATTTAAAAATTATTACATAAAGAATAATATACATATTACATAAAAAAAAACACAAACACTGACAAAGTCTAAATTCACAAAACATTAATGGAAATTCGATTAAATTTGACAATACATAAAATGAGAAAAGGTCTATTGTATGAGTATAATCTATTAATACAATGTGTGTGTTAAAGCGTCTAACACACAGAAATTATCGGATTTAAAATGCATTATCAGTTGATTTTTTCTAAGTTAACCAAATTCCGAATCCGATGCATTCAAAAATTAAATAAAATGTAGAAATTTTACTAAAAAATATATATCCGTTAAAATATGTGTACATCTCTTCCGAATTCTTCAGACTAAGAGTTTGGTAATTTACGATGTCACAAAAAAAAATTACAAAAGAAATAAATAAAAACCTTTTCTCGTTTTAATACATATAAACCAAAAAACACAGAAAAATTTCTTGAGATCGAAAACAGATTTCATGCAGTCATAACATGGCAGAACTAAATTTTAATTTTCACGTACAGATGTTCCCATTTCATAGTCCCAGCTTCTGCATGTTTACTATTATTTCGGCCGATTTTTTTTCTGATGATTCTTGAATAGACAAATCTGCTGCCAATCCATTTATATTTCATGACGTTACCGCGTCATTTTAAAGTGCAAAAATTAGTTAATAAATATTAGTAAATATGTATTTTGTAGTTTTATTTGTTCGTGTTAAAAAATTAAATTTATTTTGACATTTTTTTCTTTTGAAAAAATTTCAAATTACCAAAAAAAAAAAAACAATTATGTTTTTTATTATTTGTTTTGTTTCTATTATTTTTTTTGCACAGAAATAATAAAAACACAATTTGGATAGTTGATAAAAGTTGCATGATTTAAAATATTAGGGTTGTTCAATTAAACAACACAACATAAAAACTTAAAAAAAAAACTGATATGGTTACAGATCTGATTTTATATAAAATATCTTACTATATATGGCAGATCTAAAACGATATCATATCACACGTTTTACGAGATATGGCTATATATGGCCCAACATCTCGCATATCTTCATTATTCATATATAATTAGATCCACTCAGATCTAATTATTTTTACACGGTGGTCCTGCCATATATCCTTTTTCCTTTTTGTATTTAAGCTCTGAGCTAAATAATGTTAATTGAAGTATGCAGTGAAATTTTATGACGGTTATTTTCTTAGAACATATTAACCCTCTATCTCTTATTTTTAGGTGTCATTTTAGTCCTTTTTCCAAAAACCCTCATGGGTTTAAAGGGTTAAAATATTCTGCAAAAGTTTTAAGCATCGAATTTTACTAGGGGATTTCAAAGGTCAAAAGTTCGTGCGATATAAGGAAAATGCATAAAAAGTAAATTGTAAAGTATCGTGCATTGTAAAATTGTGTTTTACTGAAGTTGATTGAAATAAGTCTAAACAATTTGTTAAATTTACTGCTGGGCTAAATTATGTTTTTATATATCTTTAGTGAAATATAATGGCAGTTTTCCTTGGGACATATTAACCCTTATCTCCCATTTTAAAGGGTCACATTATTCGCTTTTACAAAAATTCTAACAGAAAGCCTCTAAAATGGGTATTTAAAGTAGGGATGTCGCGAATCGGTTAAATAAATATTCGGTAACAGTTTGCCGAGTATTCGGCAAAATTAAAATTTGGTTAAAAAACACGTTTTATTAATGTTTGACTTTTTTGTAGTCTTTTTAGTTTGTTTTTTCCAAAAAAAAAGTTAGCAATTGATTCAAATTCGAATTGTTAAGGTAACAGAAAATATAGTGTCAGCAAAAGCCTTGTTGTCTTTTAGTCTGGTACTTTTTTTTAAATTTTTTACATAGATAAAATACAGGCGTATGAATAATCAAACTATTCGGCAATATTCGTATTCGGTTCAAGCCGAATACCGAATAATAAATATTCGGTAAAATGCCGAATACACTATTCGCGACATCCCTAATTTAAAGGTTAAAGCGCAATACTAAATTACTTTTTTGTTACAGATTCTTTAATCTAACTTATAATTTGAGAGTTATTAAACATAATTTCTAGCTATAGATAAAAACTAAACAATCCATAATGCGTGATATTTGAGTAAAAATCATGAATTTAGGCATTTCAAAAAAAAAAAAAAATAATTTGGGGTAAAAAAATAGACATAATTTTTTTAATGGGCTTTTAGATAACAGAAAAAAATATTTTATGTTTTTTTTTATACTCCCCCGAGTAAAAAATTTTAAATGATGCAATATATAATGATATGTAATACTATATATATTTATACGCAATTTGATCCGAATAATGGTGGATGTTTTTGCATTAAAAAATATCAACTTGTATAAAATATGATTTGATTTCATCCGAGTTTTGACCAGACATTGCTATATATTGGTGGATCTAATTAGATCTAATTGCATAAAAACATATAAAATCCTGGTGTTTTTTGGTTTGGGTTGAGATTAGTGTTTGGGGTCCGGGAATTCCCGGGTCGGATTTCCCGGGAATTCCCGGGAAAACACTGACGGGAATTCCCGGGAATTTTTTTAATTTTTCCCGGGAAATCCGGGAATTTTGTAAAATAAACCTTTTTACATAAAAACGTTTATTTTACTTTAATTTTTACAATTTTTTTTTTACATACAGGTATAATTAAATTGATATTTTTTGTATTTGGAAGAACAGTGCAAATATATATTCATAGGAAAACTGACCAAGTGTAAGAAGTATGTTAATATCATAAAAAAACTTAAAAGTCAAAAAATATAGGTCGGTTAATGATAATGTTGCTAAGACTGTCAAAAAAATATAAAAATTTTGAACCTAGAATTAACATTTCCAGAATAAATATTAAAAGTGCTGCCAACTATATTAGTTTTTTCTCATATAACGCAGTTTTTTTTTTTTTTTGCGATTTTTAGCTATTTTTTTGGCGATTTTTTTGTGAAGGAAAAAGTTGCAATATTTTTTTTGGTTTGTTTTATTGTATTTCAGGATTTTTATCTTTTATGTTTTGATTTTTTATGTTTTAATTAATTGTTTATCTCTAATAAAACTGTTTTTAATAAAAAGATAATCAAATTTTTATGTTTTTTATGATTTACATTAATAATAAAAATTTCCCGGGATTCCCGGGAATCTCGGGAAATAAATTATTTTTTTCCCGTTTCCCGGGAAATTGAAAAGTCCGGGAATTCCCAAACACTAGTTGAGATACACCACAGGTCAACGACACATTCACCAAACATATAATTTTCTAAAACAAAAATTGTTTGGGTACGCTTCGAACCAGGTAGGTGATATTCATAACCCTAATAAGGAAATGTTTAGGATCATTTTAAAAAGTTTCTTATACTTTGCCTAGAAAACTTAGAAAATTTGTGGTTAATTGGAAGTATATAGTTTTATATGGAACAGAATAAGCTATATATAATTTGATGTTAAATAACACAGCTCAACAAGAAAATGCGTATTGGATGCTGTTTAGTGATTTGGATAGTGTCTGCTGCGCTGATTCCAAATCCAGAGCCCAAATTTGTCTATCACTAGTGTTTGGGGTCCGGGAATTCCCGGGTCGGATTTCCCGGGAATTCCCGGGAAAACACTGACGGGAATTCCCGGGAATTTTTTTAATTTTTCCCGGGAAATCCGGGAATTTTGTAAAATAACCTTTTTACATAAAAACGTTTATTTTACTTTAATTTTTAGCATTTTTTTTACACACAGGTATAATTAAATTGATATTTTTTGTATTTTTTCTATTTGGAAGAACAGTGCAAATATATATTCATAGGAAAACTGACCAAGTGTAAAAAGTATGTTAATATCATGAAAAAACTTAAAAGTCAAAAAATATACGTCGGTTAATGATAATTTTGCTAAGACTGTCAAAAAAATATAAAAATTTTGAAGAGAATTAACATTTCCAGAATAAATATTAAAAGTGCTGCCAACTATATTAGTTTTTTTCTCGAATAACGCAGTTTTATTTTTTTTGCGATTTTTAGCTTTTTTTTGCGATTTTTTGTGAAGGAAAAAGTTGCAATATTTTTTTTGATTTGTTTTATTGTATTTCAGGATTTTTAACTTTTATGTTTTGATTTTTTATGTTTTAATTATTTGTTTATCTCTAATAAAACTGTTTTTAATAAAAAGATAGTCAAATTTTAATGTTTTTTATGATTTACATTAATAATGAAAATTTCCCGGGATTCCCGGGAATCCCGGGAAATAAATTATTTTTTTCCCGTTTCCCGGGAAATTGAAAAGTCCGGGAATTCCCAAACACTATCTATCACATCAGGATTTTGAGTAATTCGCGGTTAAAGTGCCGAAAAAGGGCATTTTTGACCATTTTTAAACGCTTATAAAATTTTGTCCTGACATGCAAATGACTTGGTATAGGCTCGTTCGAAAGCTTGTAATTTTCTCTTAAAGATAAGATAAAATGTTATAAAAATTTAATTTTCTAAAATGGTAAAAAAATCATAAGCAAAAAACCTTCCATTTTTTCAATATTTAGTTTATTTACACAGTGTTTTTGAACATATTTCCATACACACAGAAAACAAATTTGCTAATTTTCAACTGAAATTCAGTTGTTGCAACAAAAAATCGGTGGATGCATTTGAATTAACGTTGAAACAACTAAATATTGGTAGTTACAACAAAATGTTGTTGTTACAACTGTCTTTTAATTGGAACAACTATAAAATTCGCTAGCCACATCAAAATATAGTTGCAGCAACCGAATTTTGAGTTAATACAACTGAAAAATTCAATTGGAAATTAATTTTTCTCTGTGTACAAATTCATATGTAAATTTAAGATTTAAAGCACTTGTGGCTAATGATTTTTTTACCACTTTAGAAAATTAAATTCCACGAAGATTTGATCTTGTCTGGAAGAGAAAATTACACACTTTCGAATGAGCTTGATACCAAATCATTTGCATGTCAGGATCTTGTTTTATAGGCGTTCAAAAATGGTCAAAATGGGCATTTTTTGAGACTTTAACCGCAATTTTCTTAAAATTGTGACGTGATAGAAAAATTTGAGTGACCGTTTTGGAATCGGGGCACCAAACCCTATTAACTTTTTTTGGTTTCATCCAAAACGCAGCGACAAACCTCAGATTTGTAGAGCGGTGTAATACAGAAAAACAGATTTTGTATTGACCATCATATTGTTTTATTTAATTATATAAACCGTACACCTTTTAATCCGAATCATGATTAAATTATATATTAATACATATGGCTAGGGCAAGTACTTTCATGCATCTAAAAAACGAAAATATGTGCCTATAATATGCGTCTAAAAATCCAAAATATGCACTAAAAACTTCAAAAATATGCATCTAAAAATTATTTTTTTTACTAAAAAAATAATTTGTCAACATAAATTAGGATCTGTCAAATACTTTGAAACCCTCGACAATTCTTAAACATTTTTTATTGAATGGAACAATTTTTAATTAGTAAAATATTTTTTTGCTTGAGAAGTTTTTTCTTTTAGTCACCAAATATTTCTGAAGAAAAAAAATTTATAAAAGAAAAGGAATATTTATATTTCAATACTTTTTGTTCTTTATTCTAAAAAAAATATTTTTAAAATATTTTTTTTTTTTCACTTTTTTCGGAGTTTTACGATTTTTAAGTCTAAAAATTAACTCAAAATCAAAATACCTCACCCTAACTCTAATCAAAATAAAAACGCAATTTTCCTGCAAAAAAATCTTAAATTCGAAAACATTTTTTTCCTACGAATTAGTAAAATGTCTCAGAATAGAGACATTTTTAATAGGAAACATTTCTCAGAATTTAAAAATTATACTTTTAGAATCCATTTTCTTTAAAAAATGCATCAGAATATGATTTTTATAAATAAATACATTTTTGTATAAGAAATAGGCGATTGGTTTTGAATTTTCCTAAGGACGTTTTAAAAAAATATTGATGAAATTAAAAAAAAGTCCAAATTATAAGAAAATATGCAAAAATGAATATTTTATACCAAAATATGCAAAAATATGCAACTACAAATCAATGCCATTTTATTGCAAATTCATTGATTCGAATAGATAGATATTTAATTTATGTTATGTTTACAATGCTGAGTAAAAATATGCATTTTCATGAAAGTACTTGCCCTACATCTACCCAGTAAAAACTTCTATTACCAAGTAGTAATGGGGTTTTCGCCTTAAAATAGATGGTGGTATCTAGTTACTAGGTTGGTGAAACACTCAATATTTTAACATGGCGATGTCATTGGAGTAATGACCGCATACCCACTCGCTTACGAGAATGCTACTGAAAAACTACATACATTAGTCCCACAAATATTGAGCTACAAGTAGCCCAAAAATAACTCGTTACCCACTCCTTACAAAAATGCTACCAAATAACAGCATACATTAGTCCTAAAAATAAGTAGCTACTAGTAGCCCAAAAATAACTCGTTACCCACTCCTTACAAAAATGCTACCAAATAACAGCTTACATTAGTCCTAAAAATTGGCCGTCTTCCCTCAGCAAGGAATTGCGTCAAAAGTAAAATGTTCGCTTCATGCCTATTCGTCAGGATGATAAAGTTTATGTTAAACGCGGTTATTTCAAGGGCAACCAAGCCGGAAAATTTCTTCAATCTAAATGAAAGAAAAGCCAACGGAACCAATGTTTACGTTGATATCCATCCCTCCAAATGTTTGATTGTAAAATTCAAATAATACAAGGACCGAAAATATATCTTGGAACATAGTAGAAAGGGACATTTGGCTGCATAGGGCAGGACCAATAACAAATATACAGAACCGACTGCTTGTCAGCCCATGGAAACCACAAACCACATTAAATACTATCTTAAGTTTTAGTCTATATAAGAGTGAGAAAGTTTTTAAGGGAAATACTGTCTATGATGTTTTTTTACCTTTTAACCGGTTTTAACATAGTTTAAACAACAAGGCAAACAAATAAGTTAAATTAAAATTTGGAAAACGATCCAAAATTTCTAGAAAAACAATTACAATTTACAAAAAGCCAATTAAAATCCAGAAAACTTCAATAGAAGTTATGTAGACTAATTAAGGCTCACAAATCACTATCAAGTGTCAACTAGATCCAGGTTTTCAAATATCAATTTGGTTTTCTAAACTTTAATGTGACTGTTCTAGGGTTGCCAGATACTAGAAGTCAAATAACTGGACAATGGAAAATTTTCAACTGGATTTTGAAAAAACTACTGGACCCATAAATTTTTTTTTTTTATAATTTAAAAAAAACACTGTGCTACACCAAAAATATGCAGGGGTTCTCATATGAAAATTCGGGTTGGTTGGAGTCCATAGAGTACTGATATACTCATAGTTTTTCTGGATCACTTCGTTAAGTACGTTTTTTATTGGCAAATGTGTTGAAAAACGGCAATTCTTAAATTACAACTTTAAAAAATTATTACTTTGTTAGTTTGTAACCGATTTTCGACTTTATGGATTTTTTTGAAAGGTATAAGTCTTACCTTTTAAACAAAACAAAAATATTAAAAATCGATCAAGAATTGGCTGAGCTACGATCGTTTAAGTTAAAAAAAATCCAATTTTTTGAAAAATTTGTCATATTCTTTATACTCTAAGTTGAAAGTGCATCATTAAACAATTTTTTTTTTATTTTTGTATAAAAGTATAGTAAAGTAGCTTTCCAAAACACCAAAAAACATAACAATCGGTTGAAAAATGAATGAGTTATGCTAAGTTTTGTGATAGGACATTTTTAATTTTTTTCTGAAATGCTTGTAATTCAGGTATTATTCATAAATCTTATTGCTAGTAGTAATTTTATGTGCCTATGCATATAAACAAGAGATGGTAACATAATTAGATTTGTGCGTGATTGACACATGATCACAAGTGAGCGTGATTGAAAATCAATTTTACTCACGTCGTTGTGAGTGAGTGTCAGTGGAATAAAAAAGTGTGAGTAAAATAAAAAAATTCCAGAACCCGTTCTGAAATTTTCCATTTTTTAAAAAAGTCAATTTATAAAAAATCCGGCCACATTTGTTTTTTTTTTGTAAATAGTTTTTTAAAGATTAGATGTTTGTCTAAGAGATGGTCACGTGAGTGAATTTTAACTTTCACTCAATCACGAGCATAATTTTTCTTCTAACACTCTCTTCTAACGTGTGTAAATTAAATACAACTCACACTCACGTACGCCGATGCAAGAGTCACTCACGCTAACGTTGACTCACACTCACGATATTCTTATTTATACTAAAAATAATTTCAAAAATCTTTCAAAATTTTCAGCAAAATCTAAAATTTTACATTTGTTTTGATTTTTTCGGGACGAAATCTGAAGTTAAGCAAAATTTTACATTTTTTTGTTGCTTTTTTTGGAATGAAAGGAAATATGAAGAGAAAATAAATCACGCAAACTCATGCAAAAAAATCAACTCACGCTCACTCTTTCACGCAATAATCTTTCTCACACTCACTCACAATCACGTGAGTAAAATTGAATTCAGTCACACTGACGCTCTTATCTGCTCATGTTCCCATCTCTAGTTTGTCTATCCGCACAAAAAAATTGTAATATGTTTTTTTCGTTATTTTCGAAAAATCGCATTTGAATTTTGAATTTCATGACAATTTGGTAATTTGCTTGGTTCAACGTAGCGTATGACTAATGCAAATATTTAATAGTCATTCGCTACGTTGAAACAAGAAAATACAAGCAAATTACAAAATTGTTATGAAAATTAATATTCAAATGCGATTTTCTCAAAAAAACATATGTCTGAATTTATTTGTGTGGATAGACAAACATCTAAGCTTAAAAAAAAAGTGGCCGGGTTTTAGATTAATTGACTTTTTTTAAAAATGCAAAAATTTCAGAACTAATTCTGAAAATTTTCCAAAAAAAAAAAAATTAATCGATGTTTGAGATTGTGGTGCATTCCGTTTTAATTTAATAAATATTTAAACAAGGTAACTCAACACAAATTTGACCATTTTTCCAATATTTGACCTCCTAAGTCAAGTTTTTGAAAAATTTTAAAACCAAAAACGCAATGTTCTTAGCTCCATATAGGGCTATTCATACAACCTGTTCAGAAATTTACTTTACACATGTTTTTTTTTTGCTGGATATTTGGTGTGGAATGCCTCATACGTTTATTTATAAATAGGTAAAATTTCCATCAAATGATCCTACAATTTTACCAATTTCGTTTCAAAAATGTTTGCAAACGTACAACTTTTTCTGTCATAAAAATGTTGCAAGTATAACTTTTCAAAAAAGATTTTTTACTTAAACGAGCCTATTTTCAATCTATTCTCAATATTTTTGTTTTTAAGAAGTACCACTCATATTTTTCAAACAAAACCAAAAAATTATAAATGGGATTTAGAAGCAACTGACACGCCCATTTTTTTTCCACTCACTCACAACCACGTGAGTAAAATTGATTTTCAATCACGCTCACTTGTGATCATGTGTCAATCACGCACAAATCTAATTATGTTACCATCTCTTGTTTATATGCATAGGCACATAAAATTACTACTAGCAATAAGATTTATGAATAATACCTGAATTACAAGCATTTCAGAAAAAAATTAAAAATGTCCTATCGCAAAACTTAGCATAACTCATTCATTTTTTAGCCGATTGTTATGTTTTTTGGTGTTTTGGAAAGCTACTTTACTATACTTTTATACAAAAATAAAAAAAAAAATGTTTAATGATGCACTTTCAACTTAGAGTATAAAGAATATGAAAATTTTTTCAAAAAATTGGATTTTTTTTAACTTAAACGATCGTAGCTCAGCCAATTCTTGATCGATTTTTAATATTTTTGTTTTGTTTAAAAGGTAAGACTTATACCTTTCAAAAAAATCCATAAAGTCGAAAATCGGTTGCAAACTAACAAAGTAATAATTTTTTAAAGTTGTAATTTAAGAATTGGCGTTTTTAAACACATTTGCCAATAAAAAACGTACTTAACGAAGTGATCCAGAAAAACTATGAGTATATCAGTACTCTATGGACACCAACCAACCCGAATTTTCATATGAGAACCCCTGCATATTTTATTTTTGGTCATTTGTAGCACAGTGAAATCAACCGACTTTCATATGTGTGATACATTTCTGTATTTTATACTACTTTTCAAATATAACATCAATGAAATGGACATCTTTATTGGCCACGGAAAATGTGCCTCTTTTAAGCATTTCCATTACTTTTTCGACAATCTAAAAATGTTGTTGTTGAGCTCGTCAAAGGTCTAAGGATTGTTGGTGCAGTCTTTTTTTTTTAAATAACCCCACAAAAATAAGTCCGAAGTAGTCAAATCTGTAAATCTAGGTGGTCAGTTAAAATTTCCTAGACGTGCGATATCAAAAAAGGGCGACAATTACCCTCATTTGCAGATTTGATCCCTCCAGACTTATTTTTTGGGGTTATTTCAAAAGCAAAATGTACACTAGACTGCCCAGAAAAAAACAAAGTTGTTATTTTCTTGGGGGATACCTGCGAATTTTGTTCCTTTTTGTGCAAAAAAATTTCGGGTTTTTTTTGGGATTTTTAAAATAATATCTAGAGGTCGCGATCTCGCGTTTTATAACGATTTATTTTTTTTGAGTTTTTTATTATTTTAAATTGTTAAATATGATTAATATGATAAAATATTAATAATTTCAGACAAAAAAAAAAATAAATTAAAAATTAAATATCGCTCATTCCATGAGATGTCTCCCAGCATCTAATCAAATGTTCTTTAATTTATTTGAAATTTCGCACACAGGTACACTATGGAGCAATTAAAATAAATTCGTTTTTAGTTTCGCGAAAATCCACGAATTCGCGAACGCGAATATATTCGCGAATTCACGGATTTTCTCGGAACTAACAACTGATTTATTTTAATAGCTTCATAGTGTTCATGTGTGCAAAATTTCAAATAAATTAAGGAACATTTGATTAGATGCTGGGAGACATCTCATGGAATGAGCGATATTTAATTTCCCGAGTAAAAATTTTGATATTGCACCAGATCTATTTAAATCTCGCTCAATATATAATCAGATCTTATCAGATCCGGAAATTGACCCGATCTCATGATATCAGTTTTGATCAGTTCTGATACAAACTGATCAAATTAGATCTCGTTGGATCCGACATTTGTCCCATATATATTCTGATCTTATAAGATCTGATTTGATCAGAATTGATATTGTAGCATATTTACATTGATTTTTGCAAATTTCCTATTGTTAAGAACGAATAATAATCAAATTTTTATTTAAAATGGTTATAATTCAACTTTATTCAGTACATGCAATGATAATTTTTTAACATAAAATATACATAAGTAATTAAAAACAGTTTTAAAAAATTAGGTATTCAAAAATGTAAACTACAAAATTTAAAAATGTAATAAATCGTTTTAAATATACACAAAAATAAAAATAAATTCATCGAACTATTAACTTTTTTTACTCGCAATTTTTAATAAAAATGATGCTCTCGATGTAAGGCACCGTTTTATCGTTATAATCAAGAAATAAGCGCCTAACATCGATTGCCAATTATTCATTTGTATAAAATTGTGTACTAAAAAGATAACTGTTCAAAGATAACAAATCTTAAGGCTCATTAAGTTTTGATGTAAAGTGAAAATATACACAGAGTTATTCTCTCTATTGGTACCCAAAATCTTGAATTACATCAAGATAAAATGAGCCCTTAAATTTGTTCAAACACATGTAAACTGGTATTTACAAATACCCCAAAATGCGAATTTTTCTGGAATGGGTAGATGTATGTAAATACCATACAAACGATATCCGTGAATATTTAAAACGAAATAAAGCACTTTAACTTATTTAATTTTACAAAAACTGATCCTTTTGCAATATTTATCCGAAAAGAATTTTTAGGCATCATTTTTTGTTGCGAAACTTCATTGGCATAATCTTGGTCTTCATAAACTTCGACATTAGTTTATCAAATTCAACAGCATTTTGACATTTGTAATAAATCTGCAAACAAAGAAAAATTTGTTATTCTCTTATTTTTAAATTTCTTAATCATTGCTAAAATACTTACTTACATTACCGTTTAAAGCATCTGAAGCTGAATACAAATTGGGTTTCCTGTGTTTTAATTGAAATAATAAACATTTTATGTTTTTTCCAAAATACACAAATTTTTTTAAAATATTATTATTTTTAATTTGACAGAAAATTCTAATTCTTTTTTTTGGGTTTTGTATTTACATTTTCAATTTTGTTTTAATTTTCCTTCGCGATCAAATTATTTAAAAAAAACGAAGATTTAAAAAATAAAGGGTGTTAATTAAAAATAGAATTTTAAACAAGCTTAGTTTTTTAATTATGTTTACAATTGATATAGATGTAAATCTTGCTTTAGTGATACATAGATATGATAGAAGATATAATCAGATATAACACAAGATATCGTCATATCTAGTAGCAGATCTAACATATCTGGTTATATATAAGTTGATATTGTATAAGATATAAATATGTATAATCATATCTCGTTAGATATAATTATATCTAATCATTTTTACTCGGGTTTTAATTTAATTTTTTTTTTGTCTGAAATTATTAATATTTTATCATATTAATCATATTTAACAATTTAAAATAATGAAAAACTCAAAAAAAATAAATCGTTATAAAACGCGAGATCGCGACCTCTAGATATTATTTTAAAAATCCCCAAAAAAAACCGAAATTTTTTTGCACAAAAAGGAACAAAATTTGCAGGTATCCCCCAAGAAAATAAAAACTTCGCTTTTTTTCTGGGCAGTCTAATGTACACCCGAGTAAAAATTTTGATATTGCACCATATCTATTTAGATCTGGATCAATATATAATCAGATCTTATCAGATCCGGAAATTGACCTGATCTAATCATATCAGTTCTGATATGATATGATCAATTTAGATCTCGATGGATCCGACATTTGTCCCATATATATTTTGATCTAATTGGATCTGAATTTATCGGAATTGATACTGTTGTATATAGCAAAAATCTTAATTTTTGCAAATCGTCTGTTGTTAAGAACAAATAATAGACACATTTTAATTTAAGATGGTAATAATTTAATTTTATTTATTTAACATATTATAATTAAAAAAGATTTAAAAAAATGTTGTTTAAAATAGATAGCTGCTAGACGTTGAACAAATCTTCAGGCTCATTTCATCTGATGTAAATGTATGAGGAAAATACTGAGAATTGCCTAATTTTAGTGGGTATAATACCAGCTTTTTTTGAACTTTCAAGTAACATTATCAGGGTATTTTTAATTAAATTTCGATAATTTCAAAATTATTTGATAAAGTATCGAAAATCCCTGATAATGTGGCTTGAAAAGTTCAACAAAAAAAGCAGGTATCATACCTATTTTTATAGTGGTACCTACAGTGAGTATACTAGCCAGTTACAATGCTGTTAATGATAAAAAATATCCATATGGAGTTATACTCTCTGTAGTTACCCAAAATCTTGAATTTAATCAATACTAAATGAGACTTTAAATTTGTACAATCACACGTTAAATAGTATTTATATATCGTTGCTGCGCCTAAAAATGGAGTCATGTGTTATTAAATTTTTTTCAAATAGTCCCACGAAACGGCCCTATTTGGTCCTTTCACAGTACTTTTTAGGGCGGATTTTACAGTCAGCACTAAGTGGTGACTTAAGCTAAGAAATTTCTTAAATCCAAAAAACTATTTTATAAAATCTACTTAAGTAAAACTTAAGTCATCTATTATCATAACTTAAGTTTTACTTAAGTAATTTATTTTGATTTGACAATTTAAAAAAAAAATACAAAACAAAATTCAATTAATAATAAAAACATACAAAAAAAAAAAAAAATCCAACAATTGCTCTTCTTTTCCTTTAAAATCTCCATCTCAAATTCAAGGTATTACCATCAAATTTCAAGATATTTCCATCATATCGAAAAAATAATTAAATAAATAAAAATCTGTAAGGAATTTGAGATTGGCGGAAATGACCCATCAAATGGATAACATCCAATCTTTTTCCTCAAGATTTTGTTGAAAATAATAAAAACGTTTGTTGGTGTAGAAATCCGAAGTCAATCGGATAGATAATTTTTCAATGATGACCCTATCGCCTTGGTCGTTTTGGTTCTAACAAGACCCAAGGCAGATGATTGTATTGGAATAGAAGAGCAATTGAGTGATGTGATGAGTATGTGATGAAGATTGTAATTACTCAAATTATTTATCCCAGACCCACATTTTAGAATACTGTTCTACTGTTCGTCCGTCTGATTGTCCATGTATCGTTGAAAATGTGTCCGTGAAAAGGTTGCTGTTATTTCCAACAAGAATTAAGATTACCGGTTATGTTACCCACTTGATGGACCCTATCCAAAGCTTTAACATTTCTTAAACATTATTTTTTTTATGGTAATATCACTCAATTTTATGGAAATACCTTTTATTTAAGAGTGGCGGAGATTTCCTATCAAATAGGTAACATAATCGTAATCGAAAAAAGTTTTGATGGAAATAACAGCAACATTTTCATGGAGGCGTTTGTTGGTGTGCAAATCCAAAGTAAAGCGGGTGGAGTATTTTTTAATGATTCCCTTAGCCGCGTTCTTAAATGTTATGGTTCTAACAATACCCACGGTGAAAGATTTTTATTATTTTATTTTTTTGTATTCTTTTTGAATTGTCAAATCAAAATAAATACCTTGTGTTACCATATTTTTAGCATATTTTCTTTTTAACTTAAGTACAAACCGAAAAATCGAATTTAACTTAAGTAATAAAAAATACTTAAATAAATCTTAACTAAGATTTTACTTAAGTTAGCACTTAGTTTAGACTGTAAAATCCGCCCTAAGAAGTCAACTTTTAATCAACATGAAGTTTGTAATATTGGTATAATATACACTGAAAAAAATAACTATACTGAAATTAAATAAACACTGTTATTAATTTAAGTAAACAATTTTTTTTTAATTTACTTCAACTTATCTTAATATAAGGTGGTTTTACTTAAAACAAAGAAAATTAACTTGAAGATAGTACATGCAAATACTTAAAAAAGCACAAAAGTTTTCCTTAATTTGTTTTTTTAAATTAAGTTAAATATTCTTTACATTAATGGCGAATTGATTGCATTTAAGAAAAAAAGGGTTTATTAAAAATTTTTGTTTTACTTAAAAGAAAAAAATTTAAATTGTGTGCAAAAAAAATAAATAAGTACGTAACTTACTTAAAAATAGTATAGACATTTTCAAGACATTGAATCAAATAAGTTCTAATCTTTAATTCCAAAACGCATTTTCTTTAATTTAATCAATTTTTGTTTTAAGTTAAGAAAAAAGTAACCTTTATTTTATTGATTTCATTGACTTTATTTAAATCCATATCTTCATCAGTTTAAGAAAGATTTTACTTAACATAAGGAAAAAATACTTTTGGTATTTTGGGGACCCCATCTGGGGGCCCTATGTGGAGACCCCATGAGACCCTAACTTTAAGTCCAAATTTCGATTTTCGCGGAATTTTCAATTGCCTATAACTCTGCAAATACTGCAGATACGAAAAAAATTCTAAAGGCATTTTTGTAGCCATTAACTTGTAGAATATGACCGCCGAAGACCCGAACACCCTCCGAGTTATAGTTTTCGAGTTATTTCATGATCAAATTTCTCAAGACCCCATTCCCATATCTCGAAAACTATGCAAGATAGAGCGATTCTGACCAAAATTTTGGATCAAAATCAATAGTGACCCTATAATAGTGTACGCATATACTCATGGGCGGACCCCATATATTGGGGGCCCGTAGGGTCCACACATTGGGACTCCATAGGGTCCACAGAATCCGTAAGTTTAAGGAAATTTTTACTTATTTTAAAAAAATATTTTTCCTCTTGATAAAAACAATTAAACTTATATTAAGTACAATTTTACTTACTTTTAAGATATATTTAAGTAAATGCATTACTATGTTTTAGGAAAAAATATACTTGGAAGAAGAATTAAAATCTTTGGAGCCCTCGCATACCCTCCTTTTTTTAAATTAAGTGCAACATGCTTTAAAAATGGTAAATTTTTTTTTCAGTGTAACCGTGAAGTTTTTTTTTCAAAAAGTACCGCGAAGAAACTAAATTTGGCTGTTTCGTAAGCCTCTTCAAAAATGTTTTTTTTAACACATGACTCCATTTTTAGGCGCAGCGACGATATGCGAAATGTAAATACACATTCGGTAAAAAAAAAACAACACTTTAAACCAAGTAAATTGTTCACTTTAAACCAATTCAATTTTGAATAGACGAATCCTTTTGATATCTTCTTGATTTGAGGGAAAACTGCATTGGCTCAATCAATGTTGTTTCTCCAATTCTGTCCCAATTTAGTATTTGAAAAAAATCTGCAAATTAGAAGAAATCGTTATTAGTTTTAATTCAAAACTTTCGCGGTCATTATCAAAATACTTACAACAACGATTTTCCCATATTATAATAAAAATAATTAAAATATTATGTTTATTCCAAAATACATGTATGAAAATTTTTTATTTAAAATATATTTTTTTTTATTTGACAGAAAATTCGATTTTGTTTTTTGCACGAATGACATATATAAAGGATTGAGAAGAACGACAGAAATCGGTGTGTACTAAAAAAATAGAATGTCGAAACAAAAAGGAATTGAAAAAATTTTTAATTTAATTTTCTTTAATTTTGTTAAAAATTTTGTATAATTTGTGACTGTTTATAAAAAATATAATTTTAAATTTTAAAAATTTAAAAAATTTTGGGTGGCAAAAGTGTACAAAATTTAAGATAATTAAAATCATAATTAAACACCGAAACTTGTCAAACAGTTGACATGGCGGATTTGTGTACTAATTGTATATAACCTTATATAACTAAACCGTGGTTTTTTGTTTTTTGTATCAACATATTTTATTTTGATTTCATTTGGTATCAAAACAAATAAAAATGATGACGATTTTCAAAATAGAGGGTATTCATATAAAATTGAATTCTTAAAAAGTTTAGTTGTGTCAGTGAGTTTATCGTTGACATGGATATAAATCTTGCTAAAGTGACAGATATGATAGAAGACATAACAAGATATGATACAAGATCTCGTTATATAAAGCAACAGATCTAACATATCTGGTTATATATAATTTGATCTTCTATAATATATAAATATATACCGTCATATCTTCTGAGATATAATTATATCTAAACATTTTTACTCGGGCAAAGTAATCCTCAGATCTCAGATCATTGACGAGTTCAAGGAAAACATTCGTGACGAAATCAACGCTAGACTACCCAAGATGTTCAAAAAAGTAATGAATAACCCAGCAAAATTTTCGGTTGCAAAGAACCGATTGTGGAACAACTTATACTTCCCTAGAACCTGTTCTAATTCTTGTGCAACACCGATTCTTTTAACAAAGAGATTGTCCCAAAAGCAACAGGTGTTTGTAAGCAAAATTGGAACACATTTTTGTTCTTCGGAACCGGTTCTAGAAGTAAAATTTTGAACAGAAATGAGAATTAAAGAAATATTTTGAATTGCATTAATTTATTAAAAAAAGATAATCCTATATGACATCGTATATTAATTTTTTTTAACACACATACATCCTTTTCCGCCTCCAAAATTGCATTTTGGGCCTTGCAATAAAGATACATCAGAACATGAATTTTCTGCAAACAAAAATGAAAAACATTATTTTATTAGTATTTGTCCCGACCCAGACAATCAAAATTTAATTTACTTACCTTCGTATCAACAATTTTCGTGATTATATCCTGATATTTTCATAGAATTTCGTGTTTTTTCTTGGTGAACACAAAAAAAAAATGATATTTATTTTTTAATTTTTTTGACATATAATTTTTTTTTTAATTCCTGAGAACCAAAATGTTATGAAATTTAGATTGCATAGAACAAGCTTCACAATAATATTCACATAACTTGTTCTGAATAATTAAAGTGTAGTAGTGTTTGATTACCGAAGAACCTGTTCTAGAACAAGTGTTATCGGAATCGGTTCTGAAAAATTTTCCTGGGAAGGAGTGAAAATTGAACATTTTGCATTTTGCAGTAGCAAAAAAAAATTTTGTTCAAAAAGTAGTCGAAAAAACTGTAAAATATATTCAATTAAAAAATAATTGTTAAAATTAAAGAAATTCCTTTTCAACTGGACAAATAATATTTTATCTGGAAACTGGACCATACTCAAAATAACTGGAAAATCCAGGCCATTCCAGGCCGCCTGGCAACCCTAGACTGTTCCCAATTTTAATCAGAATTCCTGAACTTAAATTTCTGTTAACGGAGTTTTATTAGAAAAAGTAGAGAAAGGTTAATCTTTTTTAAGCTAAATGTTCAAGTTCTTTCTAAATTTTCTTTAGAATTTTTTTAATTTTAATATAAAAAAGATTATTTGGACAACTTATTAAATATTTTAAATCGTATTTACTAGTAACCGGTTCTGTATGAGGCTATCAGTAACTCGTTATTTGTTAACACGAAGTAACCGGTCCTGTATGAGGTTATCGGTAACTCATTATTTGTTAATAAGAAGTAACCAGTTCTGTATGAGGTTATCGGTAACCCATTATTTGTTAACAAGAAGTAATCGAGCAGGTAACGAGTCCTCATTACATAGAATGCAGGCGGTAATGGGGACTTAATACCAAGTTTTTACTGGGTATATATATAAAAGAGTGTGGTGACTGACTGACTGACTGATTGGCAATAATCATCGCCCAGCCCAAACCGCTGAAGCTAGAGACTTGAAATTTGGAATGTAGGTTCGGCTCCCGACAAAACCACCCACTAAGAAGGGATTTTTGGAAATTCCGATTCTAAGGGGGGCAAAAGGGGGAAAATAGGGCCCTTTGGGGGATTTTGTATCTTTTGAACTAATAGTCCTAGAAACTTCAAATTTGAACTCTACACAGAAAAAAATTAAAAAAATATTTAATTAAAAAATTCGTAGATTTAATTAAAAAATTAATTAAATCCGGACCAATCACTAAAATGCGCAAATAAATTAAAAATATTTGTATGTCGTTAATTAAAAATAAATGTATATTTTTTTAATTAAAAACTTAATACTATAAATAAAAAAAATTAATTAAAATTAAAAAAAAATAATTAAAATTTTAATTGTATAAATTAAAAAAATTAATTAAAAATATGATATTTAAAAAAAAAAAATAATTTAAAAGAACATTATTTTTGAATAAAATAGTTTAAAAAAAATATTTCTTCAAACTGTTCCAAATTTACTTATGCCGTAAAGACATAGTCAGTGAGATGATTATATAAAGTTGATTATAAACCTTTCATATACATACACATAAAACTATAAACAAAATGAGAATTCAAAAACCTATATGAGAAATAAAAAAAAATTTCAACAAACTTTTTATACTTATGTATTTTTTTTGTATGCAATACAATGCAAGCGAAAAATACACACTCGCACACACACGGAAAACAAATCAAAAAAATAAGTAAAGCTAAAAATTTAATTAAAAATTTAATTATATAAATTAAATACTTAATTAATATTAAATTTGAAAACAATTAAAATGTTAATTAAAATAAAGTTAAAAATTTAAATAAACATTTAATTATATTATTTAAAAATTTAATTAATATTAAATTAAAAAAGAATTTAAATTTTAATTAAAATAAAATATACGATATTATTTACTGTGTAGGATCCTCTCGCGGAAATAAAATTTCGGAAATTTTTTTTTTTGAAAATTCCACCTCCAAGGGGGGAAAAAGGGGAAAATAGGGCAAATTGGTACATTTTTTATATTCTAAACAAATGGTCCCAGAAACTTGAAATTTGAAGTCTAGGACCCTCTCGCGGAAATAACATTTTGGAAATAGTAATATTTTGAAAATTCCGTTTCTAAGTTGGGGGGAGGGGGAAAATAGGGCAAGTTGGTACATTTTGTATCTTTTGAACTAATGGTCCTACAATCTTGAAATCTTGAATATAGGATACTCTCGCGGAAATAACATTTCGAAAAAAGTACTTTTTTGAAAATTCCGGTTTTAAGCTAAGTACTCTGTTCGGTTTCACGGGAAAAAATCTGTCAAACTCCATATAAAAAAAAAAAATTGGCAACGCGAGGAATTAAGGGGAAATTGTTAAAAAAGTTTTCACTCATTTTTATTATACAAGACAATTTAAATTGCCGTGAAAAAGTGACATTTCAGTTTTGTTATGATCGTTTCTTTCTTATCATTGTCAAAAGTTCTTGATTTTTAAATGTTTTATTGCAATTTGAGGCGTTTAAAGTTTAAGTGAAATTTTCACCGTAAGAAACAGAGTACTTAGCTTTAAGGGGGACAAAAAGGGGGAAAATAGGGCAATTTGGTGAATTTTGAACTAATGGTCCTAGAAACTAGATATTTGAACTATAGTATCCTCTCGGGGGAAAAACATTTTTTTACTAAAAGTTTTTGACTCAAAATTTTTTTTTCACTCAAAAATTTTTTTCCAATCAAAATTTTTTTTTTTACAAATTTTTTTTTTACAAATTTTTTTTTTCACTCAAAATTTTTTTTTACTCAAAATTTTTTTCACTCAAAATTTTTTTTTACTCAAAATTTTTTTTCACTCAAAAATTTATTTTTTACAATTTTTTTTTCACTCAAATTTTTTTTTCAGTCAAAATTTTTTTTCACTCAAAAATTTTTTGTTCACAATTTTTTTTTTACTAAAAATTTTTTTTTACTCAAAATTTTTTTTAATCAATTTTTTTTTTTAATAAAATTTTTTTCACCCAATTGTATTTTATTCCTCAGTTTTTTTACTCATTTTTTTTACATAAATTTTTTACGTGTTTTCACCCAAATTTTTTTTACTCAAAATATTTTTCGCTTAATTTTTTGACTCAAATTTTTGACTCAATTTTTTTTCTCATTTATTTTTAATTTTTGGGAATTTATTGATTTAATCACTTAAATTTAGGGGGAAATGGGACAATTTTTAAGGTTACTGGCCCCAGTAACCTAAAATTTGGACTATAGGATCCTCTCGCGGAAATAATACTCTAAAAAAAGTATTTTTAAAAAAAAAAATAAGAAGGGGAAATGGGGGAAAAATGGCAATTTGGTACATTTTTTATCTGACCTAATGGTCCTAGAAACTTAAAGTTTGGACTATAAGATCCTCTAACGGAAAAAACATTCTGAAACAAAGTTTTTTTTAATTCTGATTCTAGGGGGTTGAATGGGGGAAAGTAGGATAATTTGGTACATTTTGTGTCTTCTGAACTAATGGTCCTAGAAACTTAAAAATTTGGACTATATGATCCTCTCGCGGAAATTATGTTCTGAAGAAAGTATGTTTTGAAAATTTTTCATTCAAATTTTGGGGGATTTTGAACATTTTCTATATCGTGAACTAATGGTCCCAGAAACCTGAAATTTGGACTATAGGATCCTCTCGCGGAAATAATATTCTGAAGAAAGTACTTTTTTTCTAAGAAGGGGAAAAGGGGGAAATTGGGCAATTTCGTACATTTTCTTTTCTCTGACCTAATGGTCCTGGAAACTTAAAGTTTGGACTATAAGATCCTCTCGCGGAAAAAACATTCCGAAACAAAGTTTTTTTTTTCAATTCCGCTTCTAGGGTGGTAAAAAGGGGGATAATTGGACAATTTGGTACACTTTGTATGTCCTGAACTAATTTTCCCAGAAACTTAAAAATTTTGACTATGGGATCCTTCGCAGAAATAACATTTTGAAGAAAGTTCTATTTTGAAAATTTCGCTTCTAAGGGGGGAAAAGGGGAAAGTAGGGTAATTTTGTGTCTGCTGAGCTAATGGTCGTAGATCCTTGAAATTTGGGCTGTACGATCCTCTCGCGGAAATACTTAACTTTCTGAAAGAAGTACTTTTTGAAAATTCCGGTTTGTATCTGCTAAACAAAAAGAACTGCACGATCCTCTCGCGTGGACTGCACGATCCTCTCGAGGAAATAACATTCTGAAAAAAGTACTTTTTTGAAAATGTCGCCTTAAAGGGGGAAAAAGAGGAAGGTAGGGCAATTTTGTATCTGCAGAAAATATGGTCCTAGATACTTGAAATTTGGAGTGAACGAACCTCTTGCGGAAATAACATTCTAAAGGAAGTACTTTTTCAAAATTCTGGGGGGAAATCGGGAAAGTAGGGCAATTTTGAATCTGCTGAACTAATGGTCCTTAATACTTGAAATTTAAACTGTACGATCCTTTCGCGAAAATAACATTCTTAAAAAAGAACTTTTCAAAAAATCCGCTTCTACGGGGAAAAAGGAGGAAAGTAGGGCAATTTTGTATCTGCTGAACTAATGGTCCTAGATACTTGAAATTTGAACTGTACAATCCTCTCGCGGAAATAATATTCTAAAGGAAGTACTTTTTGAAAATTCCGGGGGAAAGGGGGTGAGTGGGGTAATTTTGAATCTGCTGAACTCATGGTCCTAGATACTTGAAATTTCAACTGTACGATCCTCTCGCGGAAATAACATTGTTAAAAAAAAACTTTTTTAAAAATTATGCTTCTACGGGGAAAAAGGGGAAAAGTAGGGCAATTTTGTATCTGCTGAACTAATGGTCCTAGATACTTAAAATTTGAACTGTACAATCCTATCCCGAAAATAACATTCTAAAAGAAGTACATTTTCGAAAATTCGTTTTTAAAGGGGTGGAAATTGGTTTTTTAAGGGGGGAAGGGCAATTTCATATCTGCTAAACGAATGGTCCCAAAAACTTGAAATTTTAACTCTACTCTCGCGGAAAAAAACATTTTGTAAAAATTAATATTTTGAAAAAATCCTTTTATAAGGGTGGGGGTGGTGGGTAGAAGGGGTTTAATAGGGCAATTTTTTATCTTCTAAACAAACTTACAAATTTTGAATCTGGATGCTCTCGCGGAAATTATTTTTTGAAAAATATATTTTTTTGAGAATTTTGGTTTTAAGGAGGCCCAAAAGGGGTTTTAAGGAGGCCCAAAATAGGGCAATTTGTTAAACTTTAAATTAATGGTCTTAGAAACATGACATTTGGAATATGGGATCATATCGCGGCAATAACATTCTAAAAGAAGTACTTTTTTGAAAATAGTGCAATTTTGTATATGAGGCATTCCACACCAAATGTCCCGCTACAGAAAAACATATGTCCCGTAAATTTCTGAATAGGTTGTTTGGATAGCCCTATATGGAACTAAGAAAATTTCGTTTTTGGTTTTTCTAATTTTCAAAAACTGGGCTTAGAAGGCATGGTCAAATATTGGAAAAATGGTCAAATTTGTGGCGAGTTGCCTTGATTAAATATTTATCACATTAAAACGGAATGCACCACAATCTTAAAAATTTACATTCTTATGTAGTTTTGTATGGGCTATCGAATAAAATTTTTTTCTTTAGAAAAATTTCAGAACCCGTTCTGAAATTTTCCATTTGTTAAAAAAGTCAATTTATCAAAAATCCGGCCACTTTTTTTTTCTTTTTTTTAATTTTTTTTTTAAAGTTTAGATGTTTGTCCATCCACACAAAAAAAATCAGAAATGTATTTTTCGTTTTTTTCGAGAAAATCGCATTTGAATTTTAAATTTCATAACAATTTTGTAATTTGCTTGTATTTTCTTGTTTTAACGTGTCGAATGAGTAATATTCATGCAATTAATATTACTTATTCGCAACTTTAAAACAAGAAAATACAAGCAAATTACAAAATTGTTATGAAATTTAAAATTCAAATGCGTGTTTCTCGAAAAAAACGAAAAATACATTTCTGATTTTTTTTGTGTGGATGGACAAACATCTAAACTTTAAAAAAAAAAATTAAAAAAAAATAAAAAAAAGTGGCCGGATTTTTGATAAATTGACTTTTTTAAAAATTGGAAAATTTCAGAACAGGTTCAGAAAATTTTTCAAGGAAAAAACATTTATTCTATAGCCCATACGAAACTATATAAGAATGTAAATTTTTAAGATTGTGGTGCATTCCGTTTACGTGTGATAAATATTTAATCAAGGCAATTCGCCATAAATTTGACCATTTTTCCAATATTTGACCATGCCTCCTAAGCCCAGTTTTTGAAAAATTGAAAAACCGAAAACGCAATTTTCTAAGTTCCATATAGGGCTATCCATACAAGCTATTCAGAAGTTTATGGTACACGTGTTTTTTTTCGCTGGACATTTGGTGTGGAATGCCTCATATGGGGGTTTTCGTGTCAACTGACACAACTTTTGAAACCGATGTCTTCCGATCGGGATGAAACCAAGGTTAGTCCTATTGGATAGTAGTTCAGACACAATTTTTCAACGAGATCGGTCAAGAACTCTCTGAGTTAGAGGGGGTCGAAATTTGACATTTTGGCCAAAGAGGTGTTGATTCTCATCCATGTAACTTTTTACCTATTGTTTTTAGCAAAATGTGTCCCAAAGAGTTTAGATAGCTATTTCTTCAGTCTTTCGAAAAAAAATATAAAAAAATAAAAAAAAAATTTTTTGATTTTTTTCTTAAAAATCCAAAACTTCTTTTTCCTCAAATTGGGCCCTTTTTTTTTTTTTTTTGATTCAAAAGAAAGCTTAGGTGATTTCCTTTAAGAGCTGTGGGGTCGCTTAGTGGGATGCGAGTGGGATATCTATGAAATTTTTTTTTTTTTAACTTTGGAACACAAAAACCGGTTCTTCAATTTGCACTATTAGGCGTGGGATAGCTAACCAGTTTTCGATTTCGATCCGCGATACCCTCTAATTTTTTTAAGTTCGAAAAAGAAAGCACGAGCCAAAAAACGGGGGCGGTGGGGAGGGGCCATATGGCCCCTCATTGGGGTCAAAGTTGGGCGTAAAGAGGTAAAAATCCTCAAAAAGCCCCAAAACTCCCCTAGAAACGCCCCTGGAGGGGTGCAATGTGAGACCGACCTCCAATAATTTTCTGCCCCCAACATTTTTCTTGAACATACCTTACCCCTATTTCCACTTCCTAAGGGGCTCCCATACAAAACATTTTTAAAAAATTTGATCCTACCATTCTAACTTACCCTAAAGTGCCCCTAGTGGGGCCAAATGTATGACCGACCTCCATTATTTTATTAATTCCAAAATTTTTTGCAAACATACCTACAATGTATCTTTAACCCTTAAGGTGGTCCCCATACATTTCTTTTAATTTTTATAAATTTGTTTTATTAAACCAGCTCCTACCGCCCCTACCGTGCCTCCTAGAGAGGCAAAAATTACGACAAACCCCCATTATTTTTTAGTTACCAACATTTTGTCTGAACATCATAACACCCTATCTCCACTCCCTAAGGGGCTCCCATACATTATAAAAACATGTATTTTTAAAAACTAATAAAATAATAAAAAAAATGTATGGGGACCCCCTTAAGAGTTGAAAATAAAGGGTAGGTATATTCTAAGAAAATGTTGGAGTTGAAAAAATATTGGGGGCCGGTCATACATTTTACATCTCTAGGGGCACCCTATGGACAGTTAGAGCGGTAGGAGCAAATTTTATAAAAATGTCATTTTGTATGGGAGCCCCCTTAGGAAGTGGAAATAGGGGTAAGATATGTTCAAGAAAAATGTTGGGGGCAGAAAATTATTGGAGGTCGGTCTCACATTGCACCCCTCCAGGGGCGTTTCTAGGGGAGTTTTGGGGCTTTTTGAGGATTTTTACCTCTTTACGACCAACTTTGACGCCAATGAGGGGCCATATGGCCCCTCCCCACCGCCCCCTTTTTTTGGCTCGTGCTTTCTTTTTCGAACCTAAAAAAATTAGAGGGTATCGCGGATCGAAATCGAAAACTGGTTAGCTATCCCACGCCTAATAGTGCAAATTGAAGAACCGTTTTTTGTGTTCCAAAGTTAAAAAAAAAAATTTTTCATAGATATCCCACTCGCATCCCACTAAGCGACCCCACAGCTCTTAAAGGAAATCACCTAAGCTTTCTTTTGAATCAAAAAAAAAAAAAAAAAGGGCCCAATTTGAGGAAAAAGTCAAAAAAGTTTTGGATTTTTAAGAAAAAAAATCAAAAATTTTTTTTTTATTTTTTTTATATTTTTTTTCGAAAGACTGAAGAAATAGCTATCTAAACTTCTTGGGACACATTTTGCTAAAAACAATAGGTAAGAAGTTACATGGATGAGAATCAACACCTCCTTGGCCAAAATGTCAAATTTCGACCCCCTCTAACTCAGAGAGTTCTTGACCGATCTCGTTGAAAAATTGTGTCTGAACTACTATCCAATAGGACTAACCTTGGTGCAAATTTCATCCCGATCGGAAGACATCGGTTTCAAAAGTTGTGTCAGTTGACACGAAAACCCCCATTTGCTAAATAAAAAATATCCTAGATACTTGAAAATTAGACTGTACGATCCTCCCGCGGAAATATCATTCGGAAAGGAGTACTTTTTTAAAAATTCCTCTTTTAAGGGTAAAAAGAGGGGAAAATATAGCAATTTTGTATCTGCTGAACTAATGGTCCGGGAGACTTGAAATTTGGACTGTACGATCTTTTCGCGAAAATAACATTCTGAAAGAAGTACTTTTTTAAATATTCCGATTTTGAGTGGGAAAAAGGGGAAAGGTAGGGCAATTTTGTATCTGCTGAAATAATGGTCCTATATACTTGAAATTCGGACTGTACGATCCTCTCGCGGAAATAACATTCTCAAGGAAGTACTTTTTTGAAAACTCTACTTTTAAGGGGGGAAAAAGGGGAAGGTAGGGCAATTTTGTATCTGCTGAACTAATGGTCCTCGACACTTAAAATTTAACTGTACGATCCTCTTGCGGATATAACATTCTAAAAGAAGTACTTTTTTTATACTGCTTCTACGGGGGGAAAAGGGAAAAAAGGCACGATCCTCTCTCTTGGAATTAACATTCTGAAAGAAGTACTTTTTTTGAAAATTCCGATTTCAAGGGGGAAAACGGGGAAGGTAGGGCAATTTTGTATCTGCTGAACGAATGGTTCTAGATACTTGAAATTTGGCTGAACGATCCTCTCGCGGAAATAACATTCTTAAGAAAGTACCTTTCAAAATTCTGGGGGAAAAATGGGGAAAGAAGGGCAATTTTGAATCTGCTGAACTAATGGTCCTAGATTCTTGAAATTTGAACTGAACGATCCTTTCGCAAAAATAACATACTTAAAGATTTTTTTTAAATATTCCACTTCTAAGGGGGGAAAAGAGGAAAGTAGACCCCTTTGGGGGATTTTGTATCTTTTGAACTAATAGTTTTAGAAACTTGAAATTTGGACTCTATAATCCACTCGCGAAAAAAAACTAAAAAAATATTTTTTTGAAAATTCCGCCTCCAAGGTGGGGAAAATAGAGCAAGTTGATACATTTTTTATCTTCTGGACAAATGGTCCCAAAAACTTGAAATTTGGACTCTAGGATCCTCTCGCAAAATTAACACGCGGAAAACAAAATTTTTTGAAAATTCCGCCTCCACTCCAAGGGTGGGAAAATCGGTGAATTTTTTATCTTCTGAACAAATGGTCCCAGAAACGTGAAGTTTGGTCTTTAGGATCCTCTCCCGGAAACAACATTCCGAAAAAATATTGTTTGAAAAATTCCTCCTCCACGGTGGGAAAGGGGGGAAATAGGGAAAATCGGTACATTATTTATCTTTTAAACAAATGGTTCCAGAAACATGAAATTTGAACTCTAAGATCATCTCGCAAAAAAAAACATCTTGAAAAAAGTAGAAGGGGGAAAATAGGGCAATTTTGTATCTTCTGACCTAAAACTTTAAGTTTTGATCCTCTCGCTGAAATAATTTTTTGAAAAATACACTTTTTGAAAATTTTGGTTTTAAGGAGGGCCAAGTGGGGCAAAATAGGGCTATTTGGTAAATTTTAAACTAATGGTCTTAAAAACATGACATTTGCAATATAGGATCATCTCGCGGAATAACATATTGAAAGAAGTACTTTTTTGAAAATTACTTTTTAAAGGGGGAAAGAAGGGCAATTTAGTATCTGCTGAACTAATGGTCCTAGATATTGAAGTTTGGACTGTACGATCCTCTCGCGGAAATAACATCTGCTTCTATAGGGGGAAAAAGAGGGAAAGTAGGGCAAATCTGAAATTTGAATCCTCTTGCGGAAACAACATTCTAATGGAAGTACTTTTTTGAAAATTTCGCTTCTACGGGGAAAAAGGGGGAAATTAGGGCAATTTTGTATCTGCTGAACTAACGGTCCTAGACACTTGAAATTTGGAGTGTACGATCCTCTCGCGGAAAAAACATTCTGAAAGAAGTACTTTTTTGAAAATTTTGTTTTATAGGTGGATAAGGGGGAAAAGTAGGGCAATTTTGTATCTGCTGAACTAATAGTCCTAGATACTTGAATTTTGAACTGATTGTATCTGCTGAACTAATGGTTCTAGATACTTGAAGGTTGGACTGGACGATCCTCTAGCGGAAATAACATTCTGGAAGAAGCACTTTTTTAGTAAATTCTGCTTCTAATGGGGAAAAAGGGAGAAAGTAGAGATACTTTAAATTGGTACGTTACGATCCACTCGCGGAAATTACATTCTGGGAAAATAAATTTTTGAATGTTCCTTGAAACTTAAAGTTTGAACTATGGGATCGTTTCGCCAAAATAAGATTTTTTGCAACTTTAAATCTAATCAAAATATAATATTTTAAAGGTCGAAACTAACAATTTTTATGTTTAATATAAAATTAATAAGAATTTGAAGTAATAAAGCTGTTTTTTTTTTTACAGCTAACCGGTAACGAAGTACCGGGCGAGTTAGCTAGTATGACATATAAGGTGTGTTCCAGAACGTTACCGCGGGTGCCCGCGGGTACCCAAACCAGCCCGAAAAGCGTTCCCGTACGCAAAAATTGGGTAAATGAGAGAGTTTTTGAGAGAATAAATTACTTTCTCATTTTACCGAACTTACCCGCACTTTTTTTTCGGGTAAATTGGTAACAGTCAGATGTTAAAAAAACAGCTGATTTTTTTTGTGAAGCTAAATTGGAAATTTAAATAAAATAAAGAACTAAACCAAGGAAATGTGTTTTTTTCAATACAAAAAAAGATAATTTGTTATTAAAATAAACTTTTACAATTTGTTTTCTTGTTTAAAGTAATTTTTCTTACGAAAATATTTTAGCGTTTTTGGTTTGTTTACATTTTCTATTATTTTGGGCTTGAAATGTGGTTTTTAGCGTTCCCGTACTTTTGTGCATTTTTGTGGTATCGTGAGAGGTTTTTTGATTTTCTCTCATTTTACCAAACTTTACCCGGAAAGTTCTGGAACACACCTATAATCATATATAATTTGTTATGTTTGTATCAAGTTATATATTGTAATATGTGTTTATTTTTACTCGGGCCATCAAACTTAAGTAAATTTTGAATTTTGAACAAAAAAATGTGTTTTTCGGAGCAATAAAAAATGGTTATTTTGAAAACATGTACTAAAATTTATAATTAAATTTAACTACAAATATATTGAAGTAATTAAAAAACCAAAACTTCAAACCAGTTTTTAAAAAAATAAATTTTCGAGAATTAATTTCTTGAAACAATTAACCCAATTATTCTGTTAAGTCATTTTTGCATAAAATTCTCTGAGTTTAGCGCCCTCTCGTGGCATCAAAAGCAATTACACTAAATGTTTTTTCACATTTATTTGAAAAACTTAATTATCCCAGCAAAAATTTTGGTAATGGGTAGTGATTATATAACACATTACCAGGTAATGCATATAACTTATTTGTAGCATTATTTTATGATGTCTTACCAAACATTTGTTCCACAACGTATTATTTTCAAGTGAAAAATAATGCATTACTAATAATTTGCTACGTAATGCATGATTATTGGAAAAAATTTATTTCATATTTGTTATTTCTACACTCAAAAAAATACGTCAGTAAAAAAGTTTGTAAAATTGTTTGTAACCCAACTTTACAGGTTTTATACTAATTCTTATTAGTAAAAAATTATTTTTTAGTAGTTCTTTTTTGTAAACTCGAGTTACAAACTATTGATTTTTTACTGATTTTTTAATAATTTTTTCAGTTAATTTTTTAAAAATTATCGTACTAAATTTTGATATTTTTTTTGTAAATTTTACAAAATTAGATTGTAAATTTCGTATTTTTTCTAGAAAAAAAAGAAATTATAATTAAATATTATTTTGTTCTAGTTTTTACATACCTATTTGACATTTAAAAAATATATATTTAATTAATATTTTTAAATTTACGAAATAGCATAACAAAGGAGAAGAATATACGTACAACAAAGGCGTTGGATTTTAATTTTTTTTTTTACATAAATTATGATGTGCAAAATTCAAAAGCAAGGCGCCAGCGAGCTGGTATTTTTAAACCGGTTTATATATTTTCTTCTTTGCACACAAGAGATTTTTTTCCCCTTGTATACATAAAGGATAGATTTTATATTACGAAAAGTAGCGCAAACAATTTTGTTTTCACTGCTCTTGTCACCAAGGTTGCCATTTTAGCCATTTTCCGGCTAGATCTAGCGGTTTTATTTTCATCTAGCCATAAAAAAATGGCTAGATTATATCTAGCCGGAAGATCTAGCCATTCTTTTCCGCTCTAGCCTTTTTTTATAAGAACTTTTCTTGAAAATGCGACTCTAAATTCTTATAAAAATATCGAAATTTTTACGATTCAGAAATTTAAAAAATTTTGGTTTATATATGAGTCCAGTCCAACTGCGCATAAATTTGTAATATTCTTCTGAAAATTAATTTAAAAAAAGTAAAAAAAAAATTTTATGAAACCAAGTAAATTTAAATATTTTCCTAAGTCCACACACAGAGAAAAGCAGGTTTTGAATATAATTGAAATATAATAACTCCAAATCACTTAAAATTGATCATAAGTATGATTGGGACAATCATAATATGATCACCTACAATCATAAAATGACAATTTTTTATCATACTATGATTAGCGAAGATCATAATATGATCGCTACAATCAAACAAGTTATCAATCATATTATGTTTTCCCTCTTTTATGGTTTTCGCAACATGTATCTTCTCTGCGTGCAATATTGATTTATTAAATCATAGGATTTGGTTAGATTTATTTATATCATTTCACATTTTAAATTTTGTTTCTTTAGATTATATTTGTTTTAAGGATGTAGATTGTGGACAAAATATTAATTTTCGCATCACTATATATTTTTTTTTTTAATAAAATCAATTGAATCAAAACACATTATACATCTCAAAAATTTTTATTTAATGAAAAATTCACAGCCCGTATGTGTTAAACCGGTATTAAACGTAATTTTAGTTCATCTTTAATTCGATATGTTAGGGTTTTTTAATGAATTTAAAAATCTAGCCATTTCTAGCCATTTTTGTTCTGAAATCTAGCCATTTTTTCTCCTCTAGAGTTGGCAACCTTGCTTGTCACAAGAGTCTTGTGAATTTGTTTATTTCTCAGTCATAAAGAAACATTTCAGCAATGAGGATCACCCGACGCATCGCAAAAGGAAACAAACAAACAATATGTAAATATACACAAAAAATAAATACTAGGTAGAAATATTTTAAGGGTTTTTTTATTCAAAGAATATACGTTTTTTTTCAGTACACAAAAGGAAATATAATCACGAGAGGTACCTAAGTAAAACAAATGTAAATATATTTTCAATTCAAAAATTATTTTTTATTTCAGTTTACACAACAATAAAAACTTCTACCTTACAAAAATTCATCTAATTATTCTTGGAAACATCAATTTTATGTTGTAAGTATTCTTTGTATTACAAATATTTTTGTGTTAATGTTTTTTTTTTTATATATTTCAGATTTCTAAAAACCAAAAACTCTAACAACAACTGAGTAATAATTGATGAAAACCACCAAGCGCATTTTTTTTACAAAAAAAATATTAATTTTTCCAACCGGGTTTTAAAATTTATTTTACAAAAATTTTACAGAAAAAAACTGTAGTACTAATTTTTTTAGTATTTTTAGTATTACTAATTTTTGAAAACCAAAGTTTGTAATGGTAACTGAAAAAGTTATCGGACACAAATTGAAAACTTTATTAGTGATGGTAACAGACTTTTTTGTAAGGAATACTAACATATTTTTATGAGTGTAAACATTAAATCATGGATGACTTATATTTGGTTACATTATGTATTATTTGAAAGTTTGAAATAATGCATTATTTATAATTGGATGCATAATGCATTACAATAACATAAAAAAATAATTATTTTATAAAAAAATGCATAAGTTTAAACTAGAGATGGGCTCACGACAGTTTAAACTAGAGATGGGCTCACGATTTACGTGAGTAAATTTAATACAAAATTACTTTTTCACTACTCGTAAATCCTTATATATTATCTTCTGGTATGCTATATTATTTCATTTCTCGTAACCTATAAAATATCATATATTTTACACCTTACTCGTATTCTTCGTTATAAATTTATGACTTATTTTATACCTTACTGGTATTCTTTGTGATAATGTGGATGCATTACTTTGAGTCTCATCGCCTGTTAAAATCATCAATGCTGCAATGTATAAAATAAGAGATCCTATACCTTATTTTATACCTTATTTGGTAATCTAAGTTTTGCTGGGATCTTTCAAAAAAATCTCTCCTTAATAACAATTTGAGACAATTTTATTTTTTTGATTTTTGTCCATGGGAAGAAGCATTGTGCCCTACTCAAATTCATGTGTATTCAAGTTTTATTGGCCATTGTGGACAGTTTTCATGGATTTGGTGAAGTCAAATTTAACTTTTCTACTGTTTTTTCTTATTTTTCTGCTGATTGGGTTGAAAAAACGTTTAACATAATTTCTATAATATTTTTTCAAACATTGGTAATTCTTAGCGGTTAACAAAAAATAACGAAAAAATGGACACTTCGAAATTTTTTTTTTGCCGTTCTAAAAAAAAGTTGCAACTGTTTACTTTTTTATTTAATAGATAATGGTTTAACCTTCTCAAAAAAAGAAAGAAATCCAAAATCGGTTAACATATATTTTTTTAATATTTTTTCAAACTTTGCAAATTTTGGGTCTTCAAACTAAAAATTTAAGAAACTTTCAATGCGTTTAGAAAAAAAAACTTAAATTTTTTTTTGTAAAAAAATAGATATTTTAGAGTTTTTTAAAAAAAAAATCAAGCCATTTCATTAAAAAACAAAAAAGTTACAGCTATTTTCGTCAGCCACTAAAATGGATTTTTCAAAAATGTGATTTTAAAATATATTTAAAGTTCTACTCAAAAGTTGCAAGCGCTGTTTTTTTTTCTTTGAAAGATAAAGGTCAAGGCTTTAAAAAAAATTATAAAATCAAAAATCGGTTAACATATATTTTTTTAATATTCCATCAAACTTTTGGTATTTTAAAGATCCTAACAAAAAAAAGTACACAGAAAAAAAAATATTTAAGAAAATTTTAATAAACACGTTTATTAAAAATAAAAATATTTTTAATAAATTTTTTTATTGTATCAATAAAAAAATTTATTGATATTAAAAAAAAACTATGTTCAACTCATTCCGTCGGCAAGTTTTGTTGTGTTTCTTTTTTTCACACATAGTAATTTCAAATAAAGTAATAACTTAAAAAAAAAAAACAAAAAATATTAAAAAAAAAAAAAAAGTTGGGTCTGATGGGGATTCGAACCAACGACCCCCAAAAAAAGTAATAAGTTTATCCACCGCTTAGCGCATAACGCCAAAACAGTGTTATAGTTTTGTCGGCTAAATTCTGTCATCTACTTACAAGCAAGAACAAAATAGAAATAAAAACACAATTTGTTTGTGAATGCGTGTGTGTGTGTATATTTGTGTGTTAAATGTTTTTACTGTTATAAGTTAGAGAATGAAAGTGATGCACTCAACTAAATAAGTCAGTATTTTTTTCTTTTGTTAATTTCAATTGAGAATTTTTTCTGTTACCATTACTGACAAAATTATGTGAGTGTTTAAGAATTCTTGTTTACTTTTATTTAAAACCAAATTGATTTTATGCGTTAAAACTTGTTGTCATGCTGTAGCTCAGTTAGTTAGACCGCCAGCATTCTAAACAGGAGGTATGCTGTTCAAAGCTCAATGGAAACAATAAATTGAGAAAAAGTAAGAAATAAAGAAAACAATTAAATAATAAAATAAAAATAAATAAAAAAAAAAAACAAATAAAAATTTTTTTTTTCTTTAGTTCTAAAAAAAATATTAAAAAAAAAAAAGATCAATAAACTTTTTTATTGAATCTTGAAATTTGTTTATTGAAATTATTTTCAGCAAACGACTTACAAATGCGTTTATTGAATTCGTGAATATCTTCACCGCGGCTTTTTTAGTTAATTTATTTATTGAATTCGTGAATTTTTTTATTGAAATTGAAATTTTTTTTTTGTGTGTAGTACTTCAAAGTCTTACAAAAGGCATATACTTTAACTTTTTATCTCAAAAAAAAAATTTCCGTATTGCAAGTATATTTTTTAATTTTTGCAGAAAAAATCAAGTCATTATCTTAAAAATTGAATTTTTGGGAACTAGTTTTGTAAAACTCAAAATAATATGATTTTTTTAAATACCGTTTGCTTGGAAATTCTCTAACTTTAGCGACCCCTTGTGACGACAAAAAGAGTTATATCAAAAGGGATTATAATTAAGATATTAATTTACCTTATTACCTTTACAAAAAAAAATACTTTAATAAAAACGATGGGAACTTTTTTTTTTGATTTTTGTCAATGGGTAATTTGTCAATGCCGTAATTTTTTTTGTCAATGCCGTAATTTTGAAATATTATAATTTTTTATTGATGAATACTTATTAATCAACAAAAAACTACCATTTGAAAAAAAAAATATGGAAAAAAAAATTTTTAACCTGCTAGGCACTTTTTCGATTTTTAGAAAAACTTATCTTGAGTCACAATTTTTGCTGTAACTTTGGAAGCAAAAGCGATAAATTAATGAATCAAATTGCAAATTAAAGAATATTTAATGCGTTTTTATTAAATTTAAAAAAAAATAAATACGTATTATTATTAGAATAATTTTTTTATAAAATTTTATTTTTGTGGTTCATAAAATTAAAAAATTTTTAAATTTTCTTAAAAAAAAAAGGAAGTACAATTTTTTTTTATTTAAAAATCATATAAATACAAAAAATTTAACATATAAATACAAAAATAAACAATATTTTTTTTTTATTGCCCAGGTTGTATTTTTAATTTATTTTATTTATTTATTTTAATTTATTTTATTCTGTAGAAACTATAAATATTCACATACATAAAAAACAGTTTTCATTAACATGACAAACCGACATTTAAAATCCTACTGAAGATGACACTAACTGGGGAGTTTGAAACCGGTATAGGAAATACCAGAAATGTCTATAATTTTTAGAAATTCAATTTTTCTTCTGCATTTTTTCAACTTGAACCCTTATAACAAATATAATTAGAGCCCGTGCTCGATCTGTACTTACAGAAAAAAATCAAATATAATTTTATTTGGTTTTAATTGTTTTTTACTACAGCTATTTCAAAAATTTCTGAAATTTATGGCATACCAGACATTGTAATGTAAAACTTTTTTTTCAATAAGTTATTTAAACTGTACGACTAAAGTTTTTGTTTTTTAATTAAACAGTTAAACTTAACAAATTACTCCAAAAACTGCAAAAAATAGAAGAAGCCATACATAATTAAATTGAGTTGGCCATTTTGAATACGTGACTATATTTTCACAATAACCTGGATTTTCGCAGCAGCCTTAATTTATTAGTTGCGTTAAACGAGGTTGCACTGTATTTCTAATTGAGTATATACAATAGAGTGGACTGAAAATTCATTATGACAAATTTTAAAATTTGCAGCTGTTTAGATATTTTAAGTGTTTTGCACTTTTAAAAACTTTTAATGCTCAATTTGTAATATAAATAAATAATGCTGTTTTTATACCGCGATCATGGCAAAAATATTAACGAGATATCACTGAAACTTATCATATTTACTTTTAGTTAGCCTAAGCAGTTTGGTATAGCATTTGAGCGATATCGGTGTTGCGGTTTAAAAGTTGTGAACGAAAATGTAAGGATACCTCGAAAATTTTGGTACATTCCACATAACCTTAAAATACTAAATGCTTTTATTTGGTTACTGGCTGAGAAATATGAACAAAATTTGATACCGAATGTAATTTAAACAATTTCGCGATTTTTTTTTCAAAAACTGTATGGGATATGTACTTCTTAGTATTTTAAGCAAAAACATTACCAATTTCGATAAAAAGTAGCTTTACACCCCACTCTAATATATATGATCATTAAAATTATTTGTTATTATAATTATTTTACATATTTACAATAAATAGCAATAAACAAAAACGGTAAACAACATAACGACAATCGAAAAACTAAAACAAAAAACAAGTATTAGCTATTAGGATTTCGAGCATATAATTTTTTTACACTGGAGATGTTTAAAAAGAATCTCTTATATTTTTCGTATTGGCATTGGTTCTTCCATTGATTTTAAAGCAAAAATCCTATATTTTATCACTATGTTCTCAGATTCGCCCGAGCTCATCAGAGTAGCAACCAAAACTCAATATATATGTAAAAAATACCCTATTTTTAGGATATTTTTAAAAAAATTATTAAAACAATTTTTTCAACTTTTATTTAAACAGCCGCTTGTCAATAATATAGTTAAATACCTGTAGTTTGTGAATCCATTTTACAAAAATTTTTATTTTTAGTTGAAAACAAAAAAAAAATCACTTGAAATATGTCGTTTTTCACTTTTTACCACTGTACACTAAATTAATTAAAATTATTAAACTTTGAGAGAACATAGCAAAAAAAGTAAACAACTTAGAACATTAATTTTGACAGCATTTGATGGAGAATTTTATCCTCTTTAAACCCATAAAAAAAAATATTACAATATACCAACTTCAAATTTTGAATTAATCCTCAGTTTTGATAGTGTTCAACCCAATGTGCGCTGGTGGGGCACAATCGCCCAGAAAAAAACTGTTTAGAAATTCCTTAACAATATAATTTTTCGGAAGAATTATTACTAAAAACATAGTTATATTAAAAAAAAACGTAATTTTATTAAAACAAACGAAAAAAATATACTACCCGTAGGGCACATTCGCCAGCAAACTACCCCATTCTTAGTGGCGAATCAACCCCATTGGGCACTTTCGCCGGTGAAATTACATCCATTTTACGTGGCGTATTGGCGTATGTACCCTAGACTGCCCAGAAAAAATTGAAGGCCCGTACCACAAGAAAATAAAAAGTCTATTTTAACAAAAGTTTTATTTTAAATTTCAAATTTTCAATACATTTTTTGAAAGTCGATTTTAAAAATAAAAACAATTTGTATTGAAATAAAATTAAAAGCTCATTTAAAATTTATTTTAGTTTTATGTGGTAAGGCTGAAAGTTTTTATTTTCTTGGGGATACCTCCGAATTTTGTTACTTTTTGTGCAAAACAATTTCGTTTTTATTTTTAGGATATTTAAAATAATATCTAGAGGTCGCGAACTCGCGTTTTATAACGGTTTAATTTTTTTGAGTTTTTTAATATTTTAAATTGTTAAATATGTTTAATATGATAAAATATTAATAATTTTAGATAAAAAAAATTAATTAAAAAATATATATCGCTCATTCCTTGAGATGCCTCCCAGCATCTTACTAAATGTTCTTTAATTAAATTGAAATTTTGCGCACATGTACACTGTCGAGCTATTAAAATGGATCAGTTGTTAGTTCCGAGAAAATCCGTGAATTCGTGAAAATATTCGGGCTCGCGAATTCGTGGATTTCGGGAAACTAAAAACGAATTAATTTAATTGCTATATAGTGTACCTGTGTGCAAAATTTCAAATAAATTAAAGAACATTTGATTAGATGCTGGGAGACATCTCATGGATTGAGCGATATTTAATTTTAAATTTATTTTTTTTTATCTGAAACTAGCTGGACCGGTCCGCGTTGCTGGCCCAAATAAAAGATCAGTGTTATATTTCGCTTGCTATATTTCCGCTTTAAATATATAGCCCTGCAAAAAATGTATTGAATTCTTAGGCATCTTCAAATTATATTTTAGGAACTAAAAAAAAATACCATGTCTTAGACTTTGCGAACTGTACAAATTTAAAACTGCTTTAGTATCATTACGAACAACAAAAAAATAAATTACGCATATCCTTCGTTGTTATCGTGAGCTATTGGCTTGAGTTCAAACAAACCTTTATAGTTTTCTCGAATTTTCCATTTTTCCCGGACACTTTTCTCATTTATATTTCCTTAAAACCCTAATTAGAACTATAATTAATATAAAAAAATCGGTTCGGACATAAGTATTTGATATATTTAGACAAAAATGGGCTTTAAAATTTGTGTGGTAAGTGAAACTTGTACATATGGTAACAATACATAAGGATTTAAAATCCTTAGTACCACACAGAAAAAAATATGGAGGAAACAAATTTGAGTAATCACTTGTTTAAATTTAAAAACAAAAATTGAGTAATTTGTTAATTGACGCAATTAAAAATTTACTCAAAAATTTTAAAAACAATTTAAGTAAATAATTTAATAATAATTTAATAGTTTTTTTATTTTTTTTAACTCTCATAGTTTTTTGAATTCTCTTTTAGTTTATAGTTTTTTGTGTATGTATATGAAAGTTTGTAATCGTCTTTATAAAATTTTGCTATGTTTTTGAGACATAAAAGTTTGAAAAAACAAGTTTTTTTTTTTTGTAAAAAAATTTAAAACTTTTTTACATTTAAAAAAAAATAAATAGATAAATAATAGATAAATTGACACAATTAAAAATGTACTCAAATTTTTTTTCAAACATTTAATAAATTTTTATTAAAAAGTTACTCAATACTATTAAATCGTTTACTGGTGCAAAATTAAGCAATTTTTTACTCAATAGTATTAAAAACTTACTCAAATACTTTTCTTATTTTTTTTCTGTGCAAGTTTAAGCGGAATCGATTAAGACTATTTTTTTTAATTGATCGAATTATAGTAAATATTAATTTTAGATATATCGAAAAAAAGTGTGCGAAGACAATTTTTCTCTCCAAACAATTATATGAACTACTAGCGTGCGCAGGGTATTTCGTTGCCCGTTTATACAGAAAAATTTCATAATTATAATAAATGACCCATTTTTGGAACTTTTCGCTATGTAACCTTTATATATGTCGTAATCATTTACAAAAACTGTGCTTATGATGATCACAACACTTACAATAAAATACCAAATACATCAGTTGATATAATAAATACTACGTCAACTTTAAGATGGTTTTATGTTATAAAAAAAACATTGATTATTAATTTGAGCAAAAAAATTGAGTAAACAAAACTTTGAGTCAAAATTTTAATGAAAAAATTTTGTAAAAATATGAACAAATATGTACGAATGAAATAAAAAAATTACTGAAAAATTAATTGATAAACAAATTTAAGTACAAAAAAAAATTTAGTACAAAAAAAAATTTGGTAAAAAAAAATTGAAAACATTTTCATTTAAATTCGTTCCCAGTTTTATTCCATTTCGTTCCCTGTTCTATTCTATTTGTTTCCCAGCTCCACTCAATTTCGTTCAATGTGGTGTTCATTCCTTTTCGAATAGTGTCCGTTAAATAGCAAAAGAGTTTTAAGGGATAAGATTATTAAATTAAAAAGAATCATTTTGCCCCTTATTTTGTTTCAGAAAATATAAAAAGTAACCCTTTAACTCCTTAAAGGGCCTTTACATTGTTATACTTTGTGTGTGAAAATGTATTATTCAAACGAAGAAACATTAAAAATTGTATAATTACTAAGTATTATCCGTAGCCATTTTTATTAAAATGTTTCGCAAAGCACACAAAAACATAAATTTTTTTTCTCAATTTATTTTATTTTGTTTTGATTTTAAATAAACACAATAAAATTAAAAAGTCGAAAGCAAAATATTATCATTTGAAAAATTTCAAAAAAATTTCTGATACGTTATACTTTTCAAAAAAAGTAAATTATACAAAATACATTACACAAAGTGTGATAATGTAAAACCTGCTTTAGGAATCAGAATTTAAAAAAAAATCTTTTGGGAATGTTTTTTTTCGCTAGACGATCCTACATTCCAAATTCCATGGAGACTAAAATGGTCTCCAGTACCATTATTTCAGATAAAATGAAAAGTACCAAAGTGCTCGTTTTTACTCCCTTAGAATCGAAATTTCGAAAAAGTACTTTTTACAGATTTTTTTTCTGTTGTTGGATCCTACATTCCTAATTTAAGTTTTTATGACCTTTATTTAAGCATGGGATGCTACATTCCAAATTTCAAGATAATAAGATTTAAGGATATATAACAAGATTTAAGGATATATAAAAAGTAATAAAATAACTTTTTTACCAGTTTTACCACCATAGAATCATTACTTCAAAAAACCCAGCCGTAGTGGATCTATATTCCGGACGATGCAGCTACATTCCAAATTTCAAATCTCTAGCTTCATTGGTTTGTGGAACTATAAAAAGTACTAACGTACCTGTTTTAGCACAATTTACCCCCTTAGAATCAACATTTCCAAAACCCAAGCCTTAGTGGACCTATTTTCCGGGAGGTGCATCTATATTCCAAATTTCAAGTCTCTAGCTTCAGTGGTTTGTGGAAATATAAAAAGTACCAAAATACCTTTTTTACCCCTATTCCCTAGAATCAACGTTTCCAAAAACACAGCCTTAAAGGATCTATATTTCGGGAGGCGCACCTACATTCCAAATATCAAGTCCCCATTTCGTTCCTTGTTTTTTTCCATTCCGATTAGTCCTATCTGGCTTTCATTCCGTTCCGAATATGAGCTTACATGCGCTAAAAAACACAAAAAAATCTTTGCCTTCTTTAGAAATCTTTTTTCGCTAAATGCATTCCAAATTTAAAGTTTCCACGACCATTATTTCAGGAATACCAAAATACACTTGTTTACCCCCCTTAGAATCGGAATTTCGTAAAAGTACTTTTTCAGAATTTTTCCCGTTGTTGGAACTAACATTTTAATATTTTTGTAGGACTTAATTTAAAAAAATTTAGAAATTACCAAAGTAATTTTTTTTTCAACTTTGTACCCTTATGAGTCCGAATTTCCAGAAAGTACTTTTTTGGGAATGTTTTTATGTTAGAGGATCCTAGATTTCAATTTTTAAATTAATAGGATTTTTTTCAGAAAAAATAAAAAGTACCAAAGTGCACGCTTTTTACCCCCCTTAGAATCGGTATTTCGAAAAAGTATTTCTTTTCGTTGTTGGAAACAACATTGCAAATTTTAATTTTTTTGTTGGACTTTAATTTCAAAAAACATAAAAAGTACCAAAGTATAAAAAGTACAGAAAGCAATTTTTTTGGAAATGTTTTTCCGTTAGAGGATACTAAATTCTAATTTTCGAATTAGTAGAATTTTTTTTAGAAAAAAATAAAAAGTACCAAAGGCTCGCTTTTTTACCCCCCTTAGAGTCGGAACTTTTAAAAAGTACGTTTTCGTTGTTCCGATGTTGGCACCACCCTTTCAAATTTTAATATTTTTGTAGGTACTTAATTTCCAAAAATAAAAAAAGTACCAAAGTACCATTTTTAACCCTTAGGAATCCGAATTTCCAGAAAGTCCTTGTTTTGGAAATGTTTTTCCGTTAGAGGATCCTACATTTCAAATTTCAAATTAATTGATTTTTTTTTCAGAAAAAATAAAAAGTACCAAAGTACTCGCTTTTTCTCCTTTCTCAACCCTTCGTTTTTATCCCTTAAAATCAACATTTCCAAAAACCCAGCCTTAGCGGATATGTATTCCGGGAGGTGAAACTACAATCCAAATTTCAAGACTCTAGCTTCAGTTGCTTGGGCTGTGGGATGATGCGTGATAAGTATGTCAGTCAGTCATCAGTCAGTCACGCAACTACTTTATATATATAGATTACGAACATTTAAAACCAAAAAATTGGCCAAATCGGTCCAGGCATTCTCAAGTGTTGCAAATTTTAAGGATATTGAAAATGTGGGCTTTGAAGTAGGGGAGGACAATAATTATTTCCGTAAAATCCTTACTTGGACTATAATGATCATTAAAGAAAAAAATTACCAAATCAGGCCAGTCGTTCTCCGATTTTAGATGTATCGAAAAAAGTGGGAGTGGACAATTTTTTCTTTCCGTAAAAACCTTAGTTGTACTACAACGAACGTCAACAAATATTACTAATAGCCCAATCGGCCCTGCCGTTTTTCTATTTCAGATATATCGAAATAAAAGTGGGCGTGAACATTTTTTATTTTCGTTTAAACCTAAGTTGGACTATAACCAACATTAAAAAAAAAGTTTAGTCAAATCGATCCACCCGTTCTTTGATTTTAGATACATATATCGAAAAAGGAGGCGTAAAAGTGGGGACAATTAATTTGTTTTCCAAAAAAACCTAAGACGAACATTTAAAAAAAAAAAAATAAGACGGACATTTAAAAAAAATATTATAGCTCTAATACTAGCTTAAGGTTCCCTTCTTAGCTAAAGACTTTTTATTGAAGCTTTGCTAAAGCTTTATAACTAAAAAGCTCTTTGCTGTGATGGGATGCCACCTAGACCACCAACAACTGAAAATGCGAGGAAAGATAATTTAATTTAAAATCCCTAACTGAAATATCTCAAAAGCCCAAAAAAGATTCTAGTCCCAAAAAAACGGCAAATCGTACCAAAATCAAAGCAAAGTCCTTTTTCCAATAAAAATAGAAATTCAAAATATAATCAAAATTTAGAAACCCCGCGGAACAGTCTAAGTAAGTTTAGAAAAATCAAGCTTCAGGTCTTGGAAAAATCAAACGCCGAACTTGCTCAAAGAAATCGGCAGTATGAATTACAGTTATATCAATTAAAAAAAGATATAGCCGCCCAAAAGGCTGAAAATCAAAATTCTTTGATAAATATGCAGGCTCAAAGCTATGAAACCGATGAGGAAGAACTAGCTCGCGAAATCGGAACGGAATCACAGTCTGATGTTGAACCCTCAACATCCACTGCTGCTGCCCTTTTGCAGAATCAAAATTGGACTCAAGTCTCCAATAAAAAACGTGGTCGTGAAAGTTTAGGCAATGCCTCTGCTGCCAAAAAAAAGACAACTAATAATTCTTATTGGTTAGGCAAAGAACAGTCATCGCAGAATAGATTTTCCAGTCTTCAAAATGAAGATAATACTCGTGCTCACGAGCAAAGTGCAGCTTAGGTTGAATACGTTCCCAAACCACCTCCAATTTTTGTTGACAAGGTGGAAGACATAAATCCCTTGTACACTCTTTAAAAAGAACAAGTGGAAAATGACTTCAGGCTGAAAGTTCTGAGAAACAATCAGATAAAAATTCTTCCAAAGTCCCAGGAAAGTTATAGAAAAATTGTCAAGCAACTTGAAATTAAGAAAACTGAATTCTATACGTAGAAGTCAAAGGAGGAAAGAGGGTTCAAAGTAATACTCCGAAACATGCACCCTTCAGTAAATATTGAAGAGTTAAACCAAGAGCTCCATGAGCTAGGTCATGAAGTAATCAATGTTTGGAATATAAAAAGAAGAGGTTCGAACCAACCGCTTTCATTATTTGAAATCGAACTTAAAACAAGTGCTAACAATAAGGAAATCTACTTAATTAATTCATTGATGTATGCCCGCATTAGCTTCGAACCCTCTAGGCCAAAGAAACAAGTCCCCCAGTGCTCAAACTGCCAACAATATGGCCACACTAAATCCTTTTGTAGAATACAGCCCAGATGTATAAAATGTGCAGGATATCATTCATCAAAACTGTGTTCAAGACAAAACTGGTCCAACGAAGTGAAATGTGTTCTCTGTGATGGACAACACCCAGCCAATTACAAAGGATGCTCTATCTACAAACAAACACACAGGCTTAAATATCCTCCTCGTACTAATGAAAATGCTCGTGTTCACGAGAATCGAAACACTGCAGAAAATAGGAACATTCCTAATACCTCACCCGGCTCTTATGCTGATGTAACAAGAAACGCACAGTTTCAACCTCAACAAGCACAGTTGGAACCCTCTATACCAGAATCTATGTGGCTTCCTCCACAGTAACCTAGTGGACTTCCTCCACGGCAAACTAGTGGGATTCCCCCAAACCAACCTAGTGGGCTTCCTTCACAAAGTTCGCTGCCGCCATATATTATAAAAAAAGTTACCAGTGTGCCAAAAGTGTTTTTTTGTTTAAAAGTGTACTGAAAACTGTTTAAAAGTGCACTGAAAACTGTTTAATAATATTAGGTAGCGTGTGACCCACCGGTGGTGCACATGGCCTTTAGGAAAAAATTCTTGTGAACCACCGGTGGGTCACATGGCAGCGAACGTGTTAACACAATCAAGTAATTCAACTGAATCATCAGAAGTCATTTACCTTCTAAAGGCTCTCTTGCAGCAAATGACAAAAATGACAAATCTTTTGCTAAACTTATTGTCAAAATCAAATTAAAATGGATTCTTTAAGAATAGCATTTTGGAATGCAAAATGGTCTTTCCAACATGCTCTGGAGGTAAAAACACATCTGATCTCAAATCAGATAGATGTTTTCCTCAAATCAGAGACCCATTTTACGAATAAAAGCTTTATACAAATTCCTGGGTATAAACTTTATTACGTTAACCACCCTGGGGGCAGGGCACATGGTGGCTCTGCGATCCTTATAAAAAATAACATTAAACATTACCAAAGCAATCATTATTGCACTCATTAAATACAGGCTACGAATGTTATAGTATATGACTGGCAAGGCCCCCTTACCATATCATCACTTTATTGCCCTCCAAGACATAATCTTAAAAAGAACGACTATGAAACCTTCTTTAACACACTTAAAGGCAGATTTTTTTGCGTGTGGAGATTATAATGCCAAGCATACTGCATGGGGCTCCAGACTTATTACTTCTAAGGGAGTCAATTAAATAGTGCTATTCAAAATCTCTGTTTGAAAATAATATCCCCCGGATCTCCTACATACTTGCCCACAGACGTAAACAAGATCCCTGACTTGATTGATTTCTGTGTATCTAAGGGATTGTCACAAATCTCATATAAATGCTACTCCTATCCAGATCTGTCACCAGATCACTCCCCTGTTATGTTAGTTCTAACATCAACAGTAGAAAACCATGACAAATCCTGTAAACTTCATAATAAAAAAAACAATTGGACATATTTCCGATATATGGTAAAGACACATCTTAACTTGAAAATCTCGTTAAAGACTGAAGATGAAATCACAAACGCCATTGAGCACTTCAACGAGACTTAACAACATGCATCCTGGTGTTCTACTCCAGCAGTAAAGGAAAAATGCGTTTTAACCCCCTCCAGTACAGTTCAAAATAAGTTGTCAGAAAAAAGACATGCCAGAAAGAAATGGCAAACAACTAGATCCCCTCTAGATAAGTCAATACTGAACAGGCTAACTCGTGAGCTGGAAAATATCTTGCAAAATGGGAAAAACGAAAGCATAGAAAAAGAGCTAAGAAATTTGGGCTCTACCAAATCTACAGACTACTCTCTTTGGAAAATGACGAATAAGGTCAAGCATCAGGTTAAGATAAGTTACCCAATTAGGAAAGATGACAACTCATGGACAAAAACTAACCATGAGAAGGCAATTATGTTTAGTGAACATTTGAAAATGGTTTTCACCCCGAACAGCTCAGAAATTAGCCCTGAATTTATTGAACGCTCCTTACAGGAAATTTATCAACTTGATCTCCTGATTAAGAAATTCAAAAAGTGTGAAGTAGCAAATGTTATTAAAAAACTTGTCTTAAATAAAGCTCCAGGTTATGACCTTATTACAAGTAAAGTTTTACAGGAATTGCCCAACGAAGGATTAGTATACATCACTAGTATATATAATGCCTGCCTTACCCGAAACTTTATTCCACCTCAATGGAAAGTTACCCAAATAACTATGATTCAAAAACCCGGCAAAAGCCCTCATGATGTCACATCATATCGCCCAATTAGTTTACTCCCAATTCCATCTAAAGTACTGGAAATCCTTTTTATAAATAGTTTAATGCCTATTATAGAATCGAAATCACTGATTCCAATGCATCAGTTTGGGTTCAGAAAAAAACATGGTACAATTGAGCAGGTTCATAGGCTCGTTGAGACGATACAGGGTGCTCTAGAGAACAAAAATTATTGCACTGCTGCTTTTCGTAATATTTCTCAAGCATTTGATAAAGTATGGCATGATGGTCTTCTATACAAAATTAAAAACAACTCCCAGTGAACTATTATATATTTATTCGGTCTTACCGCTCGGATCGCTTCTTTTTTGTGAAAGAAGAAGATGAAATGAGCAGTTTACATGTTTTCAATGCCAAAGTCCCACAAGGCAGTGTTATGGAGCCAACTCTGTATCTCTTGTATACCGCAGATTTACCAAACACTGATGGAGTTCTTATAGGCACCTTTGCCGGGACTTGCCCCCTGTTTATCTTAATGGAAAGGAAATTTCCCAAAAAGATGATGTCAAGTACCTTGGCATTCACCTGGACAAAAAGCTCTTATGGAAAAAACACATTCTGACCAAAAAGAAAGCCCTTGACTTACAAGTCAGAAAAATGTCTTATTTGATTGGCACTCAATCGAAACTTTCGCTCGAAAATAAGCTCTTGATATACAAATGCATGCTAAAACCATAGAGTAAGGAAAGTAAGAGAGTTTGAAAGGACCCAAAATCAGCCTGCAAGTTTATGAAAATTGGTAAACTTAATGTATTGCAGAAATTTAAAAATTTTGTAAAAAGATCAAAGAGAATTAGAAAATGAGTAAATTTTACCACTATTATTGAGAGGATTACCTATCTATATTGAGAGGAATACCACTATTTCCGTTATTAAAATTCTCTCTTAACTAACTTCCCTACTTTTTCCCCTGATTTTGCAGAGTTTTTTTTTTTACATTAGCAGATATTTTCATACATTAAGAGAACCATTTTTTCCTTTGTAAAAAAAGAGTGCATTTTTTCGGCCCCATATAATCTGACACCCACTGGCTAAAACCAATTTGGACTTACGGTATCCAATTGTGGGGTACTGCAGCAAATTCCAATCTGGAAATTATACAGCGATTTCAATCGAAAATCCTTAGACAACAAATAACAGCTCCTTGGTACATATGAGGGGGTTAGAGCACAAGGGGTTCAAGTGCCTTATATTTAATAATGAGAAAAAAGAGGTTAAAGTTAAATTGCAATTAAAAAATGTTAGATGCTATCTAGAATAATATTTTTTTAGTTAATAGAGATCCTGAGATATATTTTAATCTAACAAGTTAAAAAAATACCATCTTTTGTGAATACAAGCACCCAAAAATTGCCCTTAAATTAAGTAAGTCGCACTTATACCCCTTGTGCTCTAACTTTTTTTATAAATTTCTAAATTTATAAAAATAATGTTGGTTATACATAAAAGAAAAACAACATTTTGTTTCTAAAATCTTTAATGGTTCTTTGTTTCATTTTAAGTCGTCACAATCAGGTTCCATGACATCATCGGGCTCAACTTCATCTTCATTAGAGCGTCCCGTCAAATCTAAACTTTAAAATTTCGTTCAGTAATACCTGCAGAACGATGGCCACGGGGTAGCTAATTGTGGGAAAATTTACGAAAAATTTTTGCAAGGTCATCTTTAGTTTAGTCGGCAACCAGCGGCCAAAGTTTAAAAAACTGACGTTTTTGGACCAAAATTCATATCCGAATTATTTAACCAAATCTGGGCCAAAAATATGGAACTTTTTGGTACTTTATTAGAAAAATATTTAGAAAATTCCAAAATAGCGATTTTGGTCCACAGATGCTGATTTTCAAACATCCTTATATATATATAAAAATGACATGTTAGTTTGTTTGTTTGTATGTTTGTTTGTTTGTGTCGCTTTCAGAAAAAAACTACTGAACCGATTTAAATGAAATTTGGCATGTAGATAGTACGTTTTCTGGAATGAAAACTGGCACCAATGGCATCTCGATTGGATGCCCGCCTCCTTTTACGCCCACTTTTTGTGAATTTCAGATTTTTCAATATATTTGGTTTTTGTACTATATTTGGATATTTGTTACCGATAAACATGCAATTTGGCATACTAATAGGACGTTTTTTGCAAGGAAATATATGCCATCCCGCATCTTGATTGGAAGCCACGCCTCTTTTTACGCCCAATTTTTGTAAATATAGGATCCTTACAAAGGGGCGTGGCATCCTTTGGTTTTTCTGTCTGTCTGTCCACAATCAAGGATAAACGGCTAAACCGATTTACATGAAATCTTCACCACAGATAGTACTAACCGAGACGGGAACTATAGGCCATAAGAGAGACCGATCGGATAAGTGGGCGTAAAATGCCACGCCCCTTTGTATTATATTGAACATTATTTCTGCCTTTTCAGCAATTATACTTAAACGGCTGAACCGATTTTAAAGAAATTTTCACCACATAGAGTATTAATCGAAGCGGGAAATAAAGTTCATAATAGGGCGGCGATCACGCAAAGGGGCGGAAATGCCACGCCCCTTTGTACTTCATTGAAAGTTATTTCTACCTGTCCATTTTTAATAAAAATTTCACCCAACCAACCAACTAACCCAGACGGGCACTATAGGTTATAATAGGAGGGCAATCTGACGGATGGGCGTAAAAGTCCACGCCTCTTTGTATTACATTGAAAGTTATTTCTGTCAGTTCCGTAATCACTTTTAAACGTCTGAACAGATTTTATTGCAATTTTCAACGCAGATAGTACTAACCGAAGCGGGAACAATATGCCATATCTGTACGTTATTGGGCAAAGGCGTTTCAAAATGCCGCTCTTTGTATTAATTTCAAATTATTTTGCATGCCATTATAAAGAGCGTTTGGACAAAGAGGCATTAGTTGCATCGCTCTTTTGTACTATACTAAAAGTTGTTTCTGTCATTTCCGCAATTACGCATCAACGGCTGAATCAATTAACATGAAATTTTCGCAACAGATAGTACTAAACGAGGCGGGAACTATAGAACATAAAATGAGCGATCGGGCAAAGGGGCATAAAATGACACGCCCTGTTAAATTTATTGCACCTCCTTTCTGCCATTTTTGCAATCACGCTTATTCGGCTTAACTGCTTTTGAAGAAATTTCCACCGCAGATAGTACTAACCGAGGCAGGAACTATAGGCCACAATAGAGTGCGGTTTGACAAAGGGAGTAAAATCCCACGCTCTTTTGTATTACATTGAAAGTTATTTCTGCCTGCCCCATAATCATGCTTAAACGACTTAACCGATTTTAATGGATTTTTCACCACGTATAGTACTTCCGCAACGGGAATAATAAACCATAATAGAGCGTGTTTAGACCACGGGGCGTAAGTTTTCACGCCCCTTTGCACCACACTGAAAGTTATTTTCTGTCTGTTCCGTAATTACGCTTAAGCACCTTAACTGGTTTTAACAAAATTTCAACACATATAGTACTTACTAACCGAGGCGGGAACAATATGCCATATTAGCGCGTGATTGGGCAAAGGCGTGCATTTTTGCCAGTTTCGCAATCACGCAAAAATGGCTGAGCCAATTTTTAATAACTGACAAACTGATGCGGGCCCATATCAGTGTGCGATCGAACAAAGGGACGTAAATTGCCACACCCATTTATAATATATTGAAAGATATTTCTGCCTATTCGGTTATCACGCTTAAACGTCGAGTACTAAACAAGGCGGGAATAATGGGTCATATCGGCGCGCGATAGGACAGAGGTGGTGCAAAGTAATACGAAATTGAAATTTTCACCAGATGTAGTGCTAACCCAGGATGCAACCATAGGGCATTACAAACTGTTATTCATTATATAATATTTTTTTCAACCCGGGCAACGCCGGGTGCGAACCAGCTAGTAAAAAATATTTTTAACCAAATTTGTCTTAAAAGTCGAAAAATGTTGAGTATTATGTGTAAAAAATATAAAAAAAAATAAAAACACGATTTTGATCAGCACTTTTGAACTAAAATCGTGATTTTTAATTTTTTTTAATATTTTATAGAAAACATGCTTTACATTTTCCAACTTTTGGGACCAATTGGGAAAAAAAAATAATATTTTTATGTTTAAAAATCAGCATCTGTGGACCAACATTTATTTTTTGTATTTTTTTTTTTATATTTTTCGTATAAAGTAACAACATTTCCTAATTTTTGGGCCGGATTTGGTGAACAAATTTGGACATGAATTTTGGTCGAAAAACGCAATTTTTTTCATACTTTGACCGCTGGTTGCCGACTTAAGGCCATATGGCCTTATTGCCTATGGCTTTATTTCACCAACTTTTTTTACCAACTTTCTCAAGGGTGACGATGGCCTGGAATTCTTTTTCTTTTAGAAAAATTGGGCATGTTCTGTCATTGGTTGAATGATTAGAATCCTCGATGTTTGAAACTTTGCAGTTTGTGCACGACGAAGTATTTTCACATTTTTCATTTAATTCTTCGTTGGTGTGGAAGGCATTCGAACAATTGGCGCAAATTTTTTCATTTTTACATATTTTGGCTACATGGCCGAATTATAAACAATTTTTGCATTTAAGTGGCAACGGTATATAAGGACGGACTCTTACTTTTTCATAGCCAATAGCTAAATCATTGGGTATAGTGGTAGAAGCAAAAGTTAATACAATAAGACCTGTTTCAATATTTTGTTAACATATGTTACATTCTGATCTTTTAATTCAGATAATATTTCACTCTCCGCAATTCCACGTAGGTCGTTAGAGTAAATAACACCTAAAAGTTTTTTGCACTGTTGAACTTCCCCACCACACCGAACCAAATCTCGTAGGTAAAATCAACAAAAAATTTTCGTAGATCTTTAACAAAATTTTGTCAATTTTTTTTTTTATATTCAACAAATTTTATTCAAATCAACGAAATTTCATCAAGTTTACATCCTCTGAAGAAATAAAATTGACAAAATTTCGACAAATTGACTAATATTATTAGTTTGCACGCCATTATTTTTTCAATGTGCAGCGTCATGAAAAAAGTGTATTTTTTGTGAAAATTAATTTATTTTTTAATGAAATTTTATCCAATTGCCTAAAGGTACCTATAGACGACGCAATATTATGTACAATATCCAATTATATTGATGGTGTGTGGGTTAGATTGACCATGGTACAATCGTCAATCTTACCCACACACGATCAATATAATTGCATATTGCACATAATATTGCGTCGTCTGTAGGTACCTTAAAGCTATTAGTTTTTCTGCCATTTTTGGCATGGTAAAATTCGTCTTCAAATGCTGCAAAATTTCACGTGAAAACATCTTTAAATGTTGAGAAACTTCATGTAAGTAATGATTATATAAAAATTAAATTTACAAACAACTAATTTTTATTAATGTTTTTAGGTATTCTACATACATATTATAATAGCGGTTCTCACCCTTGATAGAAAACATAAAAAGAATCGGAGAAATGAAGAAAACAAGAAAATGTTTGACAGATACAACAACAAAATACATGTATTTCTGTCAAACATTTTCTTGTTTTCTTCATTTCTCCGATTCTTTTTTGGTTTTCTATCAAGGGTGAAAACCGCTATTGACAAGGGTTCAAAAATAAACAAGTTTCCGTCTGGAATTTGGAAATATGTACATTTCCTTCGTCATTTGCTGTAAAAAGTCAAAGTTGTCCCCTTTGTGTAAGTTTATATTTAAATTAATTCAATTATTAATTATTTTGTATTTTTTTTGTTTATTATAGTTAAAATTTTTTAAGTTCTTTAAATATTAAAATATTCTATTCAATAAAAAAATTAAAATAATAACAAAAATAATATTTATGGATATTTTATTTTTGTAAGGGTAGAAAAATTTAGTAAAATTGATAAAATATCGTGGAATCTACGAAAATTATTAAGTTAAATTGATGATATTTATTCAAATTGAATAAACTATTTTATTCAAATTGACGAAAATAATTCTGTTAATTTGACGAAATTTCGTCAAATTTATCTCAAATATAAACTAACGAAAATTTTATTTAAATCAACACCCCTGTTTTGTTAGCTGTATAATGATTGTTCTTTCGTCAAATCAACATGCTTTTTCGTAAATATTACTGCCGTATTTGGTTCGGTGCAGCTACACTATCCACAACTTTTTTTATTAAAAAAGGGAATACGTTGGAGAGTGTTTTCTTGCTGTTTGCTTTAGTTTCTTTTACATCAACTATTCTTTTCATTACCAAGAATTTTTCACCCGGCGAAAGAATAGTAAGTCTTTTTGTTTTGTCAAATGTAATCTGTGGCGATTGACGCCCACTACGATCTGGTGGGTCCGTAATTTTTTTAGTTTAGACTTTAAAGCCGAAAACTAATAGGTATTATTTTGGTTTTCTATATAAAATAGTTTTTTTTAACACTTTTTGGAAGAGCACACATGTAATTTACACTACTTGCGAGCACTACTATATGTTTATGCGAGTTAAGTCTATACACGATAAGAGCGTTCAATCAACTGCAATTTTTTTTATGACACCATTTATTTTTATATTTTTTATCCAACAAGGATATTTTTTTTCAACAATTACGGAATTATGACGATTGATTCTCCTTTGGCATGTTCTTTCTTCATACACTATGTTTCTTTAGATTCAGCAACTTGGTAGAAAATATTAAATATTAACGGTATTTGGAGGGTCTATTCTCTAACAAATTGTAAAAAACAAGGCAAAAAAAGGGACATAATTTTTTTTAAGAGCATATTTTCCGTTTTTAAGGGCATTTTTGAAGCGCATAAAACGTGTTTTTAGAGCATATTTTTGGTTTCCCTGTTTATAACGAATTAAAATTTGTTGTCCCTTACTATAAATAAAAATTTACTAGTTGGCCCTTACCACAAGAAAACAAAAAGTCTATTTTAACAAAAGTTTTATTTTAATTTTCAAATTTTTTTTTTTAGTTAGGCGCCCCAGTAGGCTAGTTGGTAGCGTGCTAGCCTATGAGTCTGGGGGTCGTGGGTTCGATTCCCACCAGAGGCCTTGGTCTGTTTCGCTACAACGAGACGAAGGTCATTGTTACCAGTTCTCGGTTAGGTAAAATTAGTATATGATTTGTAATTATATGGTAATTCTTAATAAAAAAAAAAAAAATTTCAAATTTTCAATACATTTTTTTAAAATCGATTTTAAAAACAAAAACAATTTGTATGGAAATAAAATTAAAAGCTGATTTTAAATAGTAGGTATATTTTATTTTTTGATTGATTGTGCAGTAAAGCGTAGCGTCCGGCGAGATAAACGTCGATGGTCGGAAAATCTTGCAAGGGACGCACAGGCGGCTTCCGAAACAAACAGAACTCGAGACCTCTATAAGATCACTAGGAAGCTTGCTAACAGAAAACCACCTACGGGCAAACCGCTAAAAAGAAACGACGGAGAATTGGTAACATCAAGTACTAACCAAATGAACATTTGGATCGATTACTACTCAAATATACTACGAAAACAGACACCAGGACAACAGGATCTCCATATACCATGCAACTGCGAAACACATAGTATCAGACAAGACGTCGCAACAGAACCACCTTCTATTGATGAAATTGTGGATGCAATAAACAATCTGAAGAACAACAAAGCACCTGGCATTGACAACATAAGCCCTGAACTCCTTAAAGCTGACCCGTTTTCAAGTGCACATCTCATCTGTGATATCATTAAAAACTTATGGGACACCGAGAACTTATGTGATGAACTTAAAGAAGGCATGATAATTAAAATCCCAAAGAATAACTCTTCTTAGCATGGTTAACAAAGTCAGCTTACGTATTATAGTAGAAGAGTCTGTTGAATGGAGGTCTCCGTTATACATGGTATTCATAGACTTCGAAAAAGCGTTCGATACCCTCAATCACGGAGCTATTTGGAGCAAGGATGCTACACCTCTATAAGGATGATTAAAAGTTGGAATAAGTTTTAAAATTATTCTTTTTCCCACTTTTTATTCCATTTTTTATTCCATTTTTTTTTATTCTTTATTCCATTTTTTTATTCCGTTTTTGTTAACACTTGCATTCCCGAAATTATCCCAGGGAATAATTATTCCAGGGGATAATTATCCCAGGGAATAATTATTCCAGAGGATAATTATTCCATTTTTGATGCTATTTTCTTATGTTAAAAAAAATTTAACAATTTTATGCATTTTTTTGGTGCATTTTTTTATGCTTAATTTTTCTTAAAAATTCACAGAAAAAACTTAAGAAAAATTTAACTGTTAGGAGCAAATGCCTACAAAAAATTAAGGAATTAATTTTATGCATTTTTTGATGCATTTTTTGTATGCTTAATTTTTCTTAAAAATTCACAAAAAAACTTAAGAAAAATTTAACTATTAGGAACAAATGCCTATAAGAAATTAAGGAATTAAATTTTTTTTTTAAATTTCAACAAAAAAATATTAAGAAATTACGAAAAAAATAACAAATTACAAAAAAACTAAACGAATTGGATTTAAAATTTTAAAAAATTAATGTACAAACCCTGGTTTCACTGTATTTGTTTTTGTTTTTTTAATTTTTTTCTTAAAATTTCCAAACAAAACTTAAAAAATTTAAAAATTTTCTATGTCCAGATTTTTTTTTTAAATTTTCAAAGTCCTAAAAATATTTTTGAAAATTTTTAAGTCCTGGAAACAATTTTTTTTGTCAATTTTTTTTTTTTCGTTTTTTGGGGGAAAATTTTTTTTGCTTATATATAAATATATTTAATTTAATATAATTGCATCAATTTTATACAAAAAGGGTCCAATTTTCGCATATAACACCGTCCAACAAACTGCAACTTTTGGCTGTACACATGAACCGGACCCGAAAATTCGGAAAGTTGGGCCAAAAATAAAATACCCGTGTATCCCAGTTTTTCTAGATCAATTCGCGTTTTCGCGAAAAATGCAACAAAAAATTAAGTTTTGACAATAGAAAAAAATTATGCTATTCAGAAAGTGGGGTTAAAAAAAAACACCCGTGTCTCTCATGTTTTCGCGATCAATTCGCGTATTCGCGAAAAACGCTAAATTTTTTTTTTTTGCACTGTTAAAAAAAAATGGATTTAAATCTAAGCATTTATGTATCAGTTATTTCATATCAATTCGCAAATTTGTAAAAAAAAAAAATATTTTGTTCTTTTTAGCACACTCGCAAAATTTCAAGTAGAGTTAAAAAGAAATTTCCCATGTATCAGAGTTTTTCCAGCTAATTTGCGTACTTGCGAAAAATTTAATTATTTAAAAAAAAAAAATACAAATAACACCCGTTTTCAATAGTTTATTTTTCAAGTCAAATTTTATATTCTATACTTATAAAAATAAAAATAATTCAATAATTTTTTTCAAATTGCATTTTTCCTAAATTAATTTAAAAAAATTAGGTGAATATTTTATTTTTAGTCCCACTTTTTGAATGTAGTAAGTTTTTTTTAAGTGTGCAAAAAAATGCATTTTCGCGAAAACGCGGGTAGATATATAAAACATTGGGAGACACGAGAATTTTATTTTTAGCAATTTTTGTATAAGGACCGTAATTCTACTGTAAATCATGTATATTATTGTTTTATATTTATAAAAAATAATGCGATACATTTTTTAAAAATTGCATTTTTCGTGAATTAATATGAAAAAACTAGAACAATATTTTATTTTAAGCCCTATTTTCGGAATGTAAATTTTTTCAAGTGTGCAAAAAAATGGATTTTCGCGAAAACGCGAATTGATATAGAAAAACCGGGAAACACAAGAATGTTATTTTGAGCCCCACTTTCTGAAAAGCTAACATTTTTTTACATTGTAAAATTTTTTTTTTTTGCGTTTTTCGCGAAAACGCGAATTGATCTAGAAAAACTGGGAGACACGGGTATTTTTTTTTTGTCCTACTTTCAGAATTTTCGTGTCCGGTCCATGTGTACAAAAGTGTGTCGGACGGTGTAACTATATAAAATTATATTAAAATTACATCAAATTTGATGAGATTTGATCAAATTTTATAAGTTTTTATATCGTTTTATCGACTCATTTTTCGCATTAAACTATATAACTATATAAAAAATGCATCAAAAAAATGCATAAAATTAATTCCTTAATTTTTTTTAGGCATTTGTTCCTAATAGTTAAATTTTTCTTAAGTTTTTTTTGTGAATTTTTAAGAAAAATTAGCCATAAAAATTAAGAAAAATTAAGCATTTGTTCCTAATAGTTAAATTTTTCTTAAGTTTTTTTTGTGAATTTTTAAGAAAAATTAAGCATAAAAAAATGCATCAAAAACATGCATAGAACTAATTCCTTAATTTTTTGTAGGCATTTGTTCCTAATAGTTAAAATTTTCTTAAGTTTTTTCTGTGAATTTTAAAGAAAAATTAAGCATCAAAAATGCATCAAAAAAATTCATAAAATTGTTAAATTTTTTTTAACATAAAAAAATAGCATCAAAAAATGGAATAAATATCCTCTGGAATAATTATTCCCTGGAATAATTATTCCTTGGAATAATTATTCCCTGGGATAATTATCCCCTGGAATAATTATTCCCTGGGATAATTTCGGGAATGCAAGTGTTAACAAAAACGGAATAAAAAAATGGCATAAAGAATAAAAAAAATGGAATAAAAAAATGGAATAAAAAGTGGGATAAAGAATAATTTTAAAACTTATTCCAACTTTTAATCATCCTTATAGAGGTGTAGCATCCTTGGTATTGCATAGTTATTGCTGCCAGTGTCTGGCTTCTTCTCAATTGGCTAAGGATTGCCCTAGCAAGTCCAAGTGTCGTCGGTGTCAAGGCGATCATCACGTCTTGCTTCATTCTCGGCAACCTACACAAGCAGACTCTGCCAAACAAAAACAGTCTCGCGCAGCCCGACCCACAGAAAAACAGATTTCTAAGCCTGCAAAAAAGGCTATTGTCAAAAACCGTCCGAAGTCGTCCGTGTCACAAGTTTGTACTCTTCCTATTCGTCATGTTGTCAATTTTTCGCCAACGCTCGTTGTCAAGCTTCAGCTGTCCGGAAATTTAATTCCGGTGCGAGCCGCTTTGGACTCTTGTTGTAGCGTCAGCTACATTTGCGATTCGCTGGTTCGCCAGCTTCGCCTACCCGTATCCACTATGGATGGGAACGGCTACTGTCGCTTGACTATATGTTCAACTTATGATCGGGAACAAAAATTTTCGATCACGGCTAAGGTGACGAAGATGAAGGGTGTAAAAACGCCTTCGGAGTCAGTTTCTGACTTGGTTAAAGACCATTTTGCTGGGTTTCAGTTAGCTGACCCACGTTTTAATATTTCTGGTCGGGTTGTTCTGGTCTTAGGTCCTGAGGTCACTCCCCACATTTTGAAGGGTAGAATACATTCGAGCCCGGGTCTGCCATTAGCGCAATATACCATCTTTGGCTGGATAATTTCGGGCCAATCTCCTATCTAGGGGAAAAATAATACGGCTCTTTTGAGACCATCCAGTCCCCTTGGACAAATTGGCTCTCATTAGACCATCCGGCCCCCTTGGGTCAAAATCGGCTCTTTTACAAAGAGACCATCCGGCTCCCTTGAGACCATCTACCCCCTTGGGTTATACGGTTATTTTAACAGCTTTTTTATAAAAAATCCAGTTTACACTGGTTGGTCTCTTGGCCATTTAGATTTAAGTGTTATTTGAAAAAATGAAAAAAAAAAATACATACTTGAATTTTTATAGAAAATTTTGAATTTTATATTTTATTACCTTATTTTATTTATTTTAAGACTTTGTTGCAATTTAAAATAATATTGCAAGGCGGCCGGCAATGTTTAAACCTAAAGCCTTTCTTTGGTTTGATTTGTCCCAGTTTTCACCCCTTGAGTCTTTCGAGGGTTAATACTAGTTAAAATCTACTGCTCCACTTTCAAATCAAAATTTGATTTTTTAACATTTTTTTAATAGAAATACTCTCAGATTCTAAAACTTTTCTACAGAAAATACTCAGTTTCTGGATATTTTTTCTTTTAAAAAATCTGAAATTTCAGAATCTGAAAATTTTTCTATAGAAAAATGTCTCACAACTCAGAATATGAGAACTTTTCTATAGAAAAATGTGTCAGAATCTGAGAATTTTTCTATCAAAAAATGTCTCAGAATCTGATCATTTCTCTATAGAAAAAATGTCTCAGGACCTGAGAATTTTTATATAGAAAAAATGTCTTAGAATATAAGAATTTTTCTATAGAAAAAATGTTTCAGGATCTGTGAATTTTTCTATAGAAAAATTCTCAGATTCTGAGACATTTTTTCTATAGAAAAATTCTCAGATTCTGAGACATTTTTTCTATAGAAAAATTCTCAGATTCTGAGACATTTTTTCTATAGAAAAATTCACAGATCCTGAAACATTTTTTCTATAGAAAAATTCTTATATTCTAAGACATTTTTTCTATATAAAAATTCTCAGGTCCTGAGACATTTTTTCTATAGAGAAATGATCAGATTCTGAGACATTTTTTGATAGAAAAATTCTCAGATTCTGACACATTTTTCTATAGAAAAGTTCTCATATTCTGAGTTGTGAGACATTTTTCTATAGAAAAATTTTCAGATTCTGAAATTTCAGATTTTTTAAAAGAAAAAATATCCAGAAACTGAGTATTTTCTGTAGAAAAGTTTTAGAATCTGAGAGTATTTCTATTAAAAAAATGTTAAAAAATCAAATTTTGAGTCCTTCATAAAATTCTGAGACATTTTTCATATTATCAGCTTTTCTTTAAAATTTGTAAATATTAAAAAATAAAATTAATTAAAAACAATAAACTTTTCGTAGTTTTTATTTAAATTTTAAAAGGAAATGGTGTAAACAAGCCATTACTAATACAAGGTAATATTACCATATTATTTACGTAATATCACCTATTTATCAATGCTATTTTACCTAAAAAGCTAAGGTATATTTCTGTCAACCATAATAAATTTTCGAACATAGGAATTACCTTAGCTTTTAAGTAAAATTACCTTTTTACTTAGCAAATGCCCCGTTTGCCTGGCGCTAAGGTATTTTTATACTATAATTTTAGGTAATATTACCTCGATTTTTTTTTGTGTGTAGTTTTAACTTTACTTACTTCTCTTCTGTATACCAAACAACGCACTACGTGCATATAAGGTAATATTTTATTAAATAAATCTAATTTTCTATTTTACAAAACTTAAACCATTTTGCATTTTTATTTTTATATTTGCATATTGGACCCGCTTTTACGGCAAACATTAACTATGCGACTATGTAATTTTTTGGGTGTATGGTTTACCCAAAAACGACATATTTTGAGTTATGACACTATACAAGTAAATGAGCGATATGATCACAACTATTATTATATCCTTTTCTGTTAAAAATGTCTGCGTTTTTTGTTTTTGCTAAATAAGACAAAATTAGTTTTAATATAAGCCCAATTCCATAAAAATCTGACAATTAGTTAAAAAATTATACATACACACAAAAAAATATTTTACAAATAACTTGGGAGGATATGCATATGCGTTTTTAAAGTTTTTTACATTAATTATGAAAAATTTTGTAACATTTTACCAAGTTTTTGCATAATTTTGGTTAAGGTTTGTAAAATTACACAAGGTTAAATACTAGGGTTGGCAACCGAAACGAATAACGGTATTGGTATTACATATTTTTTATATCGGTAACGGTATTTTCGATTATTTCGGTAACGGCAAACCGTTACCGAAAAATCAATACCGGTACGTACCGGTATTATGAATAAAATGTTAACAAGTCACAAATTTGTTAAAACACGTAAGATTTTTTTTTATAAAAAAAAAATTATTATTTGGTTGGAAAGGAGGGGGAGGGGGGTGTTGTATGAATTTTTGTTTATATTTTTAATATTGAGTTACAAATTGAAAACCAAAAAATAAAGTTTTTTTCAAAAAAAAAAATTTTTCAATAAAAAAATGCTATAGTATTTAAATCAGGCATATTTCCAACTATTGGATTTGGGGAAGCTTTTTTGGTCAACATTTTTTTTCATGATTTACTTCATAAATAAGGCCATTGATAGTCATGTAAACGGGCCTATTCACAGTTATGACTGACTATGTCTATGATAAACCAATTTTTATGATTGAACAGTCATAACTTCAATATTTTCTATACACACCACCAAAAAAACGTTAAAAATTTTAAATTTTTTTTGCAAATTTTAAGACCGAGACGATTATAAAATTGACAAATAAAATTTAAAATTTTTGAAATTTGTTGTATGTAAGTTTGTATAGAAAAATATTGATATAATAAGAATAAGATTTTTATGCATGTTTCCTTCACAAAATTTCTCAGATGTTGGAACAATTTTAGTACAGAAAAATCCTTAGATTCTAAAATATTTTTCATTTAGAAAAATCATCAATTTTAAGATATAAAAATGTTCAGATTTTAAAACCTTCTGACATAAAAATTCTCAGATCGAAGTTTTTTTATTGAAAATGTCTCAGATGTTTAAACTTTATTTTATAGAAATAACCTGAGGTTCTGAGAGATTCTTCCTATAATTTTTTTTTTCAAACTCTGATAAAACTTTTTTATAAAAAATCTCTGAAATAATTCTCGTTTTAAAGTAATTCTCAGATTCTAAAAAAAATTTCCTATACAAAAATTCTCAGATCCTGAAACATATTTCGTAAGAGAAAATTTTCAGATACTAAAAAAGTATCAGTTTCTAAAACATTTTATAAAAAAATGTTGATACACTTTTCTCAAAACAAAATCTTAAATGCTACACAAATTGTTCAATAGAAAACTTTGACGTTTTATGCCACCTAATGTTTTCTAAAGCAACTTCTTAGATTCTGAAACATTTTTCATATAGAAAAACTATAATTGGAAAAGAGAAAAATTTACATATTAAAATTCGCAGATTCTAAAAGATCCATACAAAAATTTAAGATTCAAAACTATATTTCTCCATAGAAAAACTCAGATTCTGAGAGGGTTTTTTGAAGAAATGTTGTCCGATTCTGTGAATTTTTTTTGCAGATTTTTTTGGGCAGATTCTGAAACATTTTTCCCAAGAAAAAATGCTCAGTTGCTGAGGGATTTTTTCTATAGAAAAGTCATTAAACATTTTTCCTAAAGTTTGAGGTAATTTTTTAATCAAAAAATTCTTTCATTCAGAGTCAAATAAGTATCAAAAAAGTTCTATATATAAAGTCTAGAATTCTGAGACATTTTTCTACAACAAATATTTGAGATAATACTTTTTCTTATGATAGAGGCTATGTGTGCGGACGTAAATCATATGAGCTATTCGGAAGCTAGTGTGATTAACTCCCACTCAACTAGTATTGAGAAAATGAATGATAAAGTTTTTAGCTTTTCCATAATTCCCTGGTAAATACTCACTCTAAACAAACACAAATTTGCTTTAATAACACATTAAAAAAAATTGATAACTTATTCACAACTTAAAAAATTTGTCATTTGGAGGAAAAAATGCATTAGAAAATTGCATTTTCACAGGAAGTGCATTTAAGAATTAAAAATACCATTTATGTGCACAGAATGGGAAAGAAGGTAAACGTTCCATGCAAATAAGCTTTTGACCATCTAGATACGTTAACAACTTACAGAAATATTGGTAATTAAAGTTGAACTCAAACTTATATTTTTATGGAGTGAATTTTATTAGCTTCCCAAAATTTTTTAATTTTTTTTTTATAAAAAAATTAACAAATGACTTATAAAAATAACGTAAAATACTACAGAAAAATTCGTAACTTTTCAGAAAATGTACAAATAATATAATATTATAAATAATAATGAAATACTTAATTAGATTTTTTGAGCTCAAGGCCAGTGTTATTTTAAATAAATCTTCCTTTATTTTCTTCCAATATTTCGACTTTCATCGAAAGTCATCATCAGGGAGTAAAAGTGGATTTTTTAACACACAAAAACTTAAAAATATTCGTCCTCCTTCTTCGTCATTAAATAGTGCAATATTTAATGACGAAGAAGGAGGACGAATATTTGTAAGTTTTTGTGTGTTAAAAAATCCACTTTTACTCCCTGATGATGACTTTCGATGAAAGTCGAAATATTGGAAGAAAATAAAGAAAGATTTATTTAAAATAACACTGGCCTTGAGCTCAAAAAATCTAATTATTTCATTAAAATTTGAAAGGTCGAATATTAACAACTATAATTATATTATAAATATTTAAAAAATGCATGTTAGACTTGCAATTGCATGGAAACTGCATTTAGAAATTTTCATAATTGCAATACTAATCCAGATTAAGGAAACATAAAAATAAGTTTTTGAAAAATAAGTTACGAAAAATATTAATAGTAATGCATCTTAAGATTGCACTTTCATGGGAAATGCATTTGGGAATTAAAATATATTTTCCATTTTCAGAATGCGAGTCATGACAATCAAAGTATTCAAATAAGCTTTTGGTCGTCTAACTACGAGAAATATTAACCGAAATATTGCAAACCAAAGTTTTTCATTAACATATTTTGTGGAGTTAAGCTTACTAGCTTCTGAAAAAACTTAAAAAATTTTCATTGAAATAAATTTTTCTATTTTTTATAACAAGAAGATTTTCAAAAAAATTTTAAAAATAGTGGAAATGCATTCTTGTGAAAGTTAAGAACACCAGACAAAAGTACAAATTCAGGACTTTGCAAATGTGTAAAAAAAATAATTAAGAATCATGAGAGTACACAGAAAAAATGCATGTTGAAATTGCATTTGCATAGGAAATGCATTTTGGAATTAAAATATAAATTTCCATATGCAGAATACGAATCCATTTTAAAAAACCATTTAAATAAGCTTTTGATCGTCAAAATACGGCAAATATTGACAAAAATATTGCAAATAAAAGTTTTTCATTAACATTTTTTTGTGGAGTTAAGCTTACTAGCTTCCGAAAAAACTTAAAAAATTTTCATTGAAATAAATTTTTGTATATTTTTTATAATAACAAGATTTTGAAAAAAATTTAAAAAATAGTGGAAATGCATTCTTGTTTAAGTTTAGTACACCAGAGCTTTACAAATGTGTAAAAAAAAATAATTAAAAATCATGAAAGTACACAGAAAAAATGCATGTTAAAATTGCATTTGCATTGGAAATGCATTTTGGAATTAAAATTTAAATGTTCATATTCAGAATACGAATCCATATTAAAAAAGCATTCAAATAAGCTTTTGATCGTCAAAATACGACAAAAATTAACAGAAATATCGGAAATCAAAGTTTTTTATTAACATTTTTTTTGGAGTTAAGCTGACTAGCTTCTTAAAAAACTTGAAAAATTTTCAGTGAAATAAATTTTTATATTTTTTTTACAATAAGAATATTTCGAAAAAAAAATAAAAAATAGTGGAAATGCATTCTTGTGAAAGTTAAGTACACCAAATAAAGGTAAAAATTCTGAACTTTACAAATGTGTAAAAAAAATAATTAAAAATAATGAGGATACACCGAAAAATTTAAATTTAAATTTCCATATGCAGAATACGAATCCATATTACAAAAGCATTCAAATAAGCTTTTGATCGTCAAAATACGTCCAACATTACCAAAAATATTGGAAATCAAAGTTTTTCATTAACAATTTTTTTTGTGGAGTTAAGCTTACTAGCTCTGAAAAAACCTAAAAAATTTTCATTGAAATATATTTTTGTATTTTTTTTATAATAAGAATATTTTACAAAAAAAAAAAATAAAAATAGTGTAAATGCATTCTTGAGAAAGTTAAGTACACCAGATAGAAGTAAAAACTCTTAACTTTGCAAATGTGTAAAAAAAATAATTAAAAATGATGAGGATACACAGAAAAAATGCATCATAAAATTGCATTTGCATAGGAAATGCATTTTGGAATTAAAATTAAAATTTTCATATGCAGACTACTAATCCATATTAAAAAAGCATTCAAATAAGCTTTTGATCGTCAAAATATGTCAAACATTAACAAAAATATTGGAAATCAAAGTTTTTCATTAACATTTTTGTGTGGAGTTAAGCTCACTAGCTTCTGAAAAAACATAAAAAATTTTCATTGAAATAAATTTTTGTATTTTTTTTTATAATAAGAAGATATTCAAAAAAATTTTAAAAATAGTGGAAATGCATTCTTGTGAAAGTTAAGTACACCAGATAAAAGTAAAAATTCTGAACTTTACAAATGTGTAAAACAAATAATTAAAAATCATGAGAATACACAGAAAAAATGCACGTTAAAATTGCATTTGCACAGGAAATGCATTTTGGAATTAAAATTTAAATTTCCATATGCAGAATACAAATCCATATTAAAAAAGCATTCAAATAAGCTTTAGATCGTCCAAATACGTCAAACATTAACAAAAATATCGGAAATCAAAGTTTTTCATTAACATTTTTTTGTGGAGTTAAGCTCACTAGCTTCTGAAAAAACTTAAGAAATTTTCATTGAAATAAATTTTTGTATTTTTTTAAAATAAAAAGATTTAAAAAAAAAAATAAAAAATAGTGGAAATGCATTCTTGTGAAAGTTAAGTACACCAGATAAAAGCAAAAATTCTAAACTTTACAAATGTGTAAAAAACATAATTAAAAATCATGAGAGTACACAGAAAAAAATGCGTGTTAAAATTGCATTTGCATAGGAACTGCATTTTTGAATTAAAATTTAAATTTTCATGTGCAGAATACGAATTCATATTAAAAAAGCATTCAAATAAGCTTTTGATCGTCAAAATACGACAAAAATTAACAGAAATATCGGAAATCAAAGTTTTTTATTAACATTTTTTTTTGTGGAGTTAAGCTGACTAGCTTCTGAAAAAACTTGAAAAATTTTCATTGAAATAAATTTTTGTATATTTTTTTATAATACAAAGATTTTGAAAAAAATTTAAAAAATAGTGGAAATGCGTTCTTGTGAAAGTTAAGTACACAAAATAAAGGTAAAAATTCTGAACTTTACAATTGTGTAAGAAAAATAATTAAAAATCATGGGGATACACCGAAAAAATGAATTATAAAATTGCATTTGCATAGGAAATGCATTTTGGAATTAAAATTTAAATTTTCATATTCAGAAAACGAATCCATATTAACAAAGCCTTCAAATAAGCTTTTGATCGTCAATATACGACAAATATTGACAAAAATATCGGAAATCAAAGTTTTTCATTAACATTTTTTTGTGGAGTTAAGCTGACTAGCTTCTGAAATTTTGTAATTATTTTTCAGTGGTCAAAAAATAAAGTGCTTTTTAGCTGTGATAACTAAATAGGAGTGTTTTAATATTTTGCAGATAAATAGTTTATGGTAAATACAACGTGTTAACACCATAAAATCAAACAAAAAGAAAATGGGAGTTAATCACACTAGCTTCCGAAAAGCTCATATATACATACTAGTGCGGGTCGATTTATTTTTCGACAATTTCCCTATGATTTCCGTATTCTATGGGTTATTCCATGAAAATTTGCCAAAGAAATCATACCTCTATCGTTAAAATAGAGTCCCCTACTTTTTGTTGGTAGATTTTTTCCCAAATTGACGTTCGTATGAAATATTACCTACACGTTCACATCCATAGCTCAAAAACTATCGATCGGGTTTAATCGCCAGTAGGCGCGTTGGAAAGGTGAGCTCATTTTGATCAATTTACAAAAAAAATCTCCAACATTGGTCCAACGGTTCAAAAGTTACGGGCATTTTTGTCCAAATTTTGGAGCATTTTTCCATTTTTTTTCATGATTTTGTCCAAGAATATTACTTTCATGGCCATTTTTTTGGCTTACGATAGACTTCTTTATTTTGTTTTGTTTATAATAGTGCAAGAAGGATAGAGATAAAGATGATGCCAGTCATTTACTGTTATATGCTCTCATTTGCTCTCTTTTTTGGGTTTGCATACGATTTATAAAGAATAATTCTTCGCTGACGTCATTGTGACAACAACAAATACACAGCAATTCTAATTGAACGAAACAATCAGCTGTAGTTGGCGGGGTGGTGATTCCAGTGTATGCTAGTTTTGTTTGAGCGTCATTTCAGTGAAGTGTTACTTGAAATAACTAACAAATAACACTGCGTGACAAAAGTGACCACTATTTTAGAAAACAAGAGGTACGACCATCATTTCTATATATTTCGGACATGCTGAATCGAATGGCGTACTCCGTTTTTCGATGTATGGTACAGTTTTCTTGCAAAATGTCGTTAAAGATTTGCTGATTTCGAGCCAGTTTTTCAACAAAAAAATTTGCAAAGTTAATGATTTTTAAATTGTATGGCATCGAAAATAAAGATATGACTTGTAGCAATATTTCTTATGCCAATTTGGTTTAAAGCTTTTCATCTTAAGCCCTTAAATTCGCGAATTTATTAATTTTTTGAGGTTTTCGCGAAATTAACCGCCAAGTTGGTCTTTGATTAAAAACTTGCTTTTAGTGAATCAAAAAGGCATCCCTAACAATACAAATAGTGGACAAAAAACAGCTATGTCATATGGACCATCATGATGAAAATCGCGAAAAACCGTTTTTTTGTATATGCCAGCATCACTTTACGAGATGATTTAAGACTCCATCTTTAAGTATATAATGTGGGATTCTTAAACAATTAACTGACCAAAAATTTGGCCAAAAAAGTTTTCATTTGCAAAAGTTATCTTAACAAAAACTATTATTTCAGTGTTAATCCTACAATAATAATAGTTTTTGTTAAGATAACTTTTGCAAATGAAAACTTTTTTGGCCAAATTTTTGGTCAGTTAATTGTTTAAGAATCCCACATTATATACTAAAAGATGGAGTCTTAAATCATCTCGTAAAGTGATGCTGGCATATACAAAAAAACGGTTTTTCGCGATTTTCATCATGATGGTCCATATAACATAGCTGTTTTTTGTCCACTATTCGTATTGTTAGGGATGCCTTTTTGATTCACTAAAAGCAAGTTTTTTATCAAAGACCAATTTGGCTGTTAATTTCGCGAAAACCCTAAAAAATGAAGAAATTCGCGAATTTAAGGGATTAAGATAACAAGCTTTGAACCAAATTTGCATAAGAAATATTGCAACAAGTCATATCTTTGATTTCCATGCCATAAAATTTATAAATCATTAACTTTGCAAATTTTTTTGTTGAAAAACTGCCTTGAAATCAGCAAATCTTTAACGACATTTTGCAAGAAAACTGTACCATACATCGAAAAACGGAGTACGCCATTCGATTCAGCATGTCCGAAATATATAGAAATGATGGTCGTAACTCTTGTTTATTTTTTAGTGTTCCGCAGTGTAATCAAACTACTTTGAAATTTAGAAAAGATTTAAAGGTAAGTGTAAAAACATTGGTAACTATTATAGTTAATAGTTATATTATTATTATTTGAAAAACATATTTAATTCTTTTAGTGACGGTTTAAAAAATGGATTCAGAGCCTGGCTCATCGCAAAATCCAACAGATACCCAACGCAGTAGTTTGCAACATTTGGTCTCTCATGATGTTTTTTCTTTTGGCGTGGCCTGTGAATTATTATTGATATTAATCTGTCAACTAAACGAGATATATTGAAGTACTATTTTTTCTTGGCCGAACGTTCAAAAGCCCAAAGCAAAATGTTTTCGTATAAAAGATTTACTCCCCAAGTAGCAGACAGATTGTTAGAAATTTGGAATCAACTTAATATTGAACTTATACTCAAAGGTAGCATCATTAGAAAATTGAATAATTTGCTTGACGCATATAGTAATGCAGATAAACAACGAGTAAAACGCGCAACAGAATTCAAAAAATTCGTAGAATCAACAAACCAATTATTCAACATTGGAAAATGTAAATGCAACTTTAAAGAAAACGACTGCTCATGTGGATCTATCCCAGAAAACTTAAAAGATTTCATGCGCGATCAATATAATGACAGAATACAAACGATACCGGAACACGATAGTGGAAGTGAAGAGACGATACCAACGGCTATACCAACAATCCCAGTGAGCAACGATCCTACATACGAACCACATTATGACGAAATGGAAGTTGATGTGAAAGTAGGTTCAGAATTAGTTCTACCACCACAAACATACACTCCCAGATACAATACTAAAAACTATGCAATGATGTGTGACACATTTGGTGTACATGATAGAATGGAATCAGCATTGGCAACAGCTCTGATGGAAGACCTGGGCGTAAAAGATGCTCATGACAATATTGTCATCATGGATAAAAGTAAACTTCGTAGAGAAAGAGAAAAATGGAGACAAGACGCACTTCGTAAGCGGTATGATGGCTCAAGTTTGATATCATTTTCATTCGACGGCAGGAAAAATAATGCTCTAACTGTAGAAAAAATTGATGAGAAGTTGCATCCAAGGATGGTTAAAGAACCTCATCTAGTTGTTTTGAGGGAACCAAAATCTCAATTGATAGGCTACACAAAACTAGAAAGTGAAACTGCGGCAAGCAAAGTCAACAAATTGATCGAATTCTTCCAAGAAAAACAATTGTCTCTCGATTCTTTAATTGCCATATGCGCTGATGGTGAACCAACAAATACTGGCGTACACGGTGGAATTTTGCGACTATTCGAAAAACAGTTAAAGAGACCACTGCACTGGTTTGTGTGTCTTCTGCACTTTAACGAGCTTCCGTTTAGACATTTGTTTGACACTTTAGACAAATCAACCACCACTGGACCACGATCAACTACCGGAAAGTTGGGCTCAAAAATTGCTGATTGTGAAAATCTTCCGGTATGTAATTTTTATAGCTGATTCTTTACCATTTTTTATTCAATTTTTTAACTTTTATGTTTTCTTTTCAGGTGGTAACCGATTTTGAGGAAATCGCTTTGGAAAATATGCCTCCTGGTGATTTAAATCCAGAAGAATTATCTACTGATTCCAGGTACTTGATGTTAATGGCCAATGCAATTTCTAATGGTGTGGTTCCTGCGGATTTGTCTCACATAAAACCAGGGCCAATTGTACATTCTCGTTGGCTGACCAAATCCAATAGATTATTACGGTTGTATGTGACAACTAATAATCCAACTGAAAATTTAAAAATTCTGGCTAACTATATAATAAAAGTATACACGCCAATGTATTTCAATGTTAAGTATTATAGCTCTGCCGCATACGGTAGTACATTACTTTTTAAATTTATTACTTGGACACGATTTTTACCACCGAATTTACTTGCAGTTGTAAATACAGTAATTCCAGATAATCCATATTTGGTTTATAAAAAATCTCTTATAAACTTTAATTGTACACTGCTAAACGAGTTGCAGGAAAGAATGTAGAAGGCGCTATGGCGACGACATTAGAGAGCCGTACGAAAACACCGAGACTTGAAAGCAAACAAGACTTTTAGAAAAAATAATGTTTTTTTTCACATTTTGTCTTTTACTACACTCAAATTGAATATTGTTTTTTGATAATAGGTTGATAGATACTTTATTATCTCTTAATTTGAATTTTTGTAGAAAAAAAAAATAAAAAGGGAAAAAAATTCAAAAAGTTGGTGTTATGTGTTATTTTGTTTTAGCAATATCGCATGAATTAATCAACCGAATTCGATAAATTTGGGCTTAAACTCTTCGTTTTGAATTGTAAATTGAATTAAATGATGGATTGAGCCCCAAAAATGGCCATGAAAGTAATATTCATGGACAAAATCATGAAAAAAATGGAAAAATGCTCCAAAATTTGGACAAAAATGCCCGTAACTTTTGAACCGTTGGACCAATGTTGGAGATTTTTTTTTGTAAATTGATCAAAATGAGCTCACCTTTCCAACGCGCCTACTGGCGATTAAACCCGATCGATAGTTTTTGAGATATGGATGTGAACGTGTAGGTAATATTTCATACGAACGTCAATTTGGGAAAAAATCTACCAACAAAAAGTAGGGAACTCGATTTTAACGATAGAGGTATGGTTCCTTTGGCAAATTTTCATGAAATAACCCATAGAATACGGAAATCATAGGGAAATAGGTGAATTTTTTCACTCCCTACGAATCGACCCGCCCTAATACATACACATACCTTTCCTGAGGATTTTTTTACAGCCTGTTCGTTTTCTTTGTAACTTTGATCCTTTCCCTTCCTTTTTTCCATTCCCTTTCTTTTTTCCTTTCCTTTCTTTTTTTCCCCCCTTTCTTTCTTTTTTGAAATCGTTTTTGGGGGGGGGGGGGAGAAATCCCATTCTCCCCCCCTGGATCCGCGCCTGCAATATGAAAGGGTTTTTAATCGGTAACGGTATTGAAAGGGTAACGGTAGCCAACACTGTTAAATACTCTTATGAATATTTTCTAAACTTTTATCAGAAACAAGCAAAAACTTGGTAAAATGATGCTATTTTATGCATAATATATGCAAAAAACTTTAAAAACGCATATCCTCCCAAGTACTTGGCAAAATTTTTTTTGTGTGTACTTAAATATTATGAATTTTAATTTTTTTTTAATAAAAAAACAGCGATACATCGCGAACTAAAGTGAATTTTGAGCAACTATAAATTGAAACTTCTTAGTTAAGGTGAGGACTACATGTAGGTCGAGTTTGGTGAACATTAAAATAGTTAGGGTCGAAAAAGTGTTTTTTAACCAAAAATTCTGGAATTTGCCATGTATAAAATTTTAAATTGGTTGGTCCCAATATTTTTACCATCCTGAATCAATTATTTTTGTCTGTCGCTGTGGGTACAGAATATTAATCGTCTTAATTACCATTATTAGCAGAATTAAATGCTGACTGCGGTTTATTTTCCTTATATAAATCTGCTGTCAGTCCCTTTTTAGGTTTTATACCAATATTTGTCATAGATGCTTCATATAGCTGCTTGACACAAAATATATGCCTCTCATTTTTTTTAATTTCACTTTTTACCAACGACATTTGTTTTAATTCATTTTCGGATATTCCTGGAGACATTTTTGAATTTTCAACTGACAAATCAGTTATGTCGACATCCATTGATTCATTATTGTCATATTTATCACAGTCTGCAGACAACTTAATTAAATTTTGTTGAGCAATTATTCTATTTGGTATGTTTCTCATAAGATTAACTTGTTTTTCTGCCCGAGACTCAATTTTTGAATATTCAAATGCTTTAACTACAAATTTTGACAATTCCTCCATAGTACTTATTATTTTTTTTTTGCAAATTTTTGACTACCGTTTTATTGAAACACGCGATACTATTTCAGTACATGCTGTTGCATACAGTTTCGTTCACAAAATCTATCTCAAATTGTTCTACAGTGACACAATAGTTTGAAATTTCGCGCATGACCGATGTATTTGTCAGTAAATATGTAGCTTTTAGTTCGCTCTTTAATAAAATACGTTTAAATTTTCATAACAATTTATGTTTACATTTTTGCAAGTACATAAAACAATATATCACTCTAAATCTGAGTTTTAAATGTAATTTTACGTGATTGTGAATGATAAGACAACTTTTAAAATATTTTGTTTACGAACATGTATTAATAACAACTACAAAAATACACAAAATATACCCAAGTAGAAATTCATGACGGTAATAAAAATAAAGCGTCTTTAAAGCACTTTTAAGTCGAAATTCATGATGGTAATTAAAAAAATCTTTTTTAAAACACCCCCAATAGAGTGGCCCTTATTTTGGAAATGTTGAGACGGTACCCGCTCATTTTTTCCATTTGACTTAAAAATAACGCAGGAAAAATTTTACTACCCCTACGACCACGCCTTTCCTACGCGACGGGGCCTTAAAGAACGGGGCCTTAAAAATCATTTTTCCATACAGACCAAAAATTTTTTTTTTTGATTTTAAATTTTTTTGTTATTAATTATTATATTACTTGGTTAACTTATTCACGACAAAAAAATTGATTTTGGTGGGATAAGGTTTTCAGCTCTAAAAAATTTTGAGCCGTTAAGGTCCTACACTAAGAAAAAAAAATGTTAAAATCAAACAGAAACAACTTTAAATTAAATATAAAACAGTGACGAAATAGAACAAAGTTTGTTTTTATTTAATTTAAATATGTTTCTATTTGTTTTTAACATGCCACAATTTGTAGACAACATTTTAAAATTAAGATGTAACAATATTGTTTTAAACTTGGCCATGCTAAATTTAAATATGCAATAAATTTTAATTTAAAGTCGACCAATATTAATTTAAATATGGGTAACTGCTTTTCTTTTGCAGCTTTTTACTTACCTATAAACCATTAATTTTAAAATAAAACAATACATATTTTTGTTAAAGGTTTTTTTTTTTTTTTTATTTTCAAATTATTTTTACAATATTTTTTAATAACGCACCAAAAAAAATTAACACTACTCTAATTGATCATCTAAGGGTAGAATTACATTCAAGGCTTTGGCTTTAAATATGGCTTGTTGGCTTTGGTTTTCGCTATACATAAAAAAATCAAAGCCAAAGCCTTGGATGTAGTTCTTCCCTTATTATAGCACTACATCTAATTACTACAAATGTAATTAAATGCCAAAAATAAAAAATAAACACATTTAGATTAATACTTAAATTCCATAAATGAAAAACTAAAGTTAGAAGTCTTCATTTTCTGCCAATTACGTAGATCATCCCCTCCTCGTTCTCTAGCACTTCCTTTTTAATATTTTTCCGTCATTATATTTTTTTCACTTTGTTTTTAACTTTTTCAGTTTTATTTTTGTTTTTCTTCATAATAATTTTCTTTCTCACTTTAGTTTTTTATTTTTTTTTTTTTAATTTTTAATTTTATATTAGTTATTTTAATTAATTTCACTTAAATTAATTTCACAATTAGAGAAGTGAAAAATGGGCGTCTTTTCTTAATGAAACAATATTTTAACATTGTTTCTACTTAAAATAAAATTGCCCAACTTTATTATATTTTGACATTTAAAAAAATTTAAATGTCAAAAAACAAAATTGTTCAACTTTAAAATAACCATGAAAAATATTATTTTTAATACAAATATTTGAACAAGATATTTTTAAAATTTTTAACGACTTTTAATGACAGCATATTAAATTTAAAGGGATCAATTTTAAATTAAAATTGTATGCAATTTTAAAACAAACATGTTATGTTAAAATCAATCAAAAACAATATTAAAATTTAAATTTTTTCCAAAAATATGTAGCATACTTAAAATAAACATGAACATATTTGATTTAAGTATGTTTTTTTCCCTCAGTGTACGGTAAAAATTTTTTTAAAAATATTTTTTTTTAGTTTTGACAAGCAACGATTTTAATTGTTATGTTGGTTTTAATGATGTAAATTCAAAAAAAAATATTATTCATATCTGTGACATCTTTATCTTTTTCGAAAAAAAAAATTAGAGAAGTTGGGTTCCTACGGTAAAAATTTTTTAAAAAATATTTTTTTTTAGTTTTGGCAAGCAACGGTTTTAGTTGTTATGCTGTTTTTAATGATATATAAGTATTAAAAACAAATATTATTCATATCTGTGACATCTTTATCGTGTATCGAAAAACATCAAAAATGCATTTTTTAACCCTTTTTTAGAACACGATAAAGATGTCACAAATAATATTTTTTTATGAATAAATATCATTTAAGGCAACATAGCAACTAAGACCGTTGCTTGTCAAAACAAAAAAAAATATCTTTTAAAGAATTTTTACCGTAGGACCCCTTCGGCTCAAATTTTTTTTGTTTTTTAAATTTTTTAGAGCTGAAAGCCTTATCCCACCAAAATCAAATTTTTTGTCGTGAATAAGCTAACCAAGTAATATAATAATTAACAGGGAAACCAAAAATATGCTCTAAAAAACACGTTTTATGCGCTTAAAAAATGCCCTTAAAAACGGAAAATATGCTCTAAAAACAATAAAAATATGCTCTTAAAAAAAATTATGTCCCCTTTTTTGTTGTGTTTTTTACAATTTGTTAGAGAATAGACCCTCCAAATACCGTTATGTGCGATAGTAAGAGGGTTAAATATGTTCTACAAAAATATTTTCCTTAATGTTTTCTGCCAAGTTGCTGAATCTAAAGAAAACATAGTTTCATATACCGATATGAAGCAAGAACAGACCAAATGGGAATCAATCGTCACAATTCCGTAATTGTTGAAAAAAAATATTCTTGTTGGATAAAAAATTTAAAATAACATGTTGTCATAAAAAAAAATTGGAAAAGAATGCTCTAAAAATTAAAAAAAAAAAAATGCTCTAAAAATGTAAAAATATGCTCTAAAAAGTGGAAAAATGCTCTAAAAATTGAAAATATGCTCTAAAAATATGCTCTTATGCTAAAATATGCTCTTAAACCTAAAATATGCAAAAATATGCTCTTAAGGCTAAAATATGCAAAAATATGCTCTAATAAATCGATGCCAGATTTCTTAAAAACTTCTGAAACGGATAAATACCTTACCCATTTATCAATAAAATGCACAGGAAAAAACATGATACTGCATATTTTTGGTTTCCCTGATAATTAATAACAAAAAAATAATATTAAAAAAAAAAATTTTTGGTTTGTATGGAAAAATATTTTTTTTTTGGCCCTGCTCTTTAAGGCCCCGTCGCGTAGGGAAGGCGTGGTCGTAGGGGCGTAAAATTTTTCCTCAGTTATTTTTAAGTCAAAAGGAAAAAAATTTGCGGGTACCGTCTCAACATTTCCAACATTTCTAAAATAAGGGACACTCTAACCCCCAAGTATAAATTCATGATGGTTATAAAATAAAATCAAGACTTATCAAAAATAACTCAATTTTAAAGCATAACTTCATAACGCTTTTCGAACAATTTGTAAAAACGTTTTGAGAAAACTTTTTAACCAAACCTATGACTTTTTATTAAAAATAATTTTTATTTTACACAACCTGTAAAATATGGTTTTAAACGACTAAAAGCGTTTTCAAATACCGTTTTTGCAATACTTTTATTGTTATATGTATTTTAAATCTACTTTGTATTTCAACATTATTAATTTTTGATCATGTCGTTTTTGTTAATTGTGTTTTGTAAAATTTATGTTTTCCTCACTTCAAGTATTTTCTTCAAATAAATAAAATCGCTTTTGGGATCTTTATAATTGTATTTGTATTTAATAAATTAAATACAGAATATACAATAGGTTATGGGCCCAGATCCCATAGCGGTGTAAAAGATTTATAAAAGATTAATCGGAACGTATTGTTGGAAGCTGTTAAGAAACAGATTTTTTTTTTTTTGAAATATCCGGTTGTATTAATTGGTGAATGCAAGAATCATGAAATCATATGCTGGTAGAATCCCGTTGTTTACCGGAAACAATTATGATACCGGGAAGGCGCAAATGGAAGCTGTATTACATAAAGCAAGATTGTTGAATATTGTGGTGGGTCTGGAAAAGAAACCAAAGGTAAAGAAACTTCCAGAAGCCCCAACAGCGGCGCAAACAGCAGAATACGACCAATCAATAATAACTAGGGTTCGGACTTTTATGCAGTTAATATCGCGTTTTATGCGCATAAAACATGCACCAAAAGTAGAAAAATATGCGCTAAAAATGTAAAAAATGTGCATTTTTTTTTTTAAACATATATTAATGATAAAAAATAAAAAAAACAATAAAAACAAAAAAGAACATTAACATCGTACAAACTCATTGTCAGTCTAATAAACGAAAATTAGGTACAATAAACACAAAAGTTCAAGCTAAAATAAAGTAAAACACAAATTTATAAAAGTAATATATGTGGGTTTTCGTGTCAACTAGAGTTTTTCTTTTCCCGGACTTTTTCATTTCCCGGGAAACCGGGATTCATTTTTAAATTTCCCGGGATCCCGGGAATTCCCGCAAAAATTAAAAACCCAAATTTTTTGTCAAAAAAAAAAAATATATAAAAACCTTATGAATGCGATTACACTATTTATATTTATTACATTAAAATAAGTTTCGAGAAAAAACGAACATTTTTGTTACACAGTTTTTATAAAAAAAACGGTCCAAACATGCCGAAGTCTTTTAAAAGTATTTTTAAGGGAATATGTTATTTCACATCGCTTTATCTGTTTTAATAATAAAAATTCATCACTAAGGCCTCTGTTCTGTCTTTCACAACTTTTCAATTCACACACAAATTTCCGAATCACATGAAATCAAGTTTATTGTTTTGTTGTCACGTTTTCATTCGAAGTTGAAATTAAATAATTAAGTGCATTCGTTTTACTATCACCAAATTTTATTTATGTGAAACACCAAAAACCGGATATTCGGCCAAATTTTCACTATTCGGCCAAACCGAAGCCGAATATTAAAAAAAAAATGTTTTTAGTTGCAAAAACACTTAGTAAAATGTTTTTGTGGCTTACTGTGATTCAAAATTAGTTTAGTGTGTTTTTCAACTCGTGAGCACAAATATTATACAATTATTCGGTATTCGGCCAAAATTGTGGCCGAAGCCGAATAGTGGCCGAATAGTGCTTTTTGGCCGAAGCCGAAGCCAAAAATTCGGTCGGACACTAGAAAATATCAGTTAATTTTTACAATTGGTTCTCAACGCTTTGCCACTAAAACACAATGAAACTGATTCAGAGGAATTACTCAATTACTATATATCTCTGAAACTGAATGTAACTATTTTCGAGAAATGAAATTAAAAGAAAATTTACCCCAAAAAATTGTTTAAAAAATCTGGTTTCTAAAAAAAAAACAGTTAATTTCAGAGTCATTCCTTACACAGATTTTATATAAATTTATCGATTTAAAAAGAATCACGTCCAGAGACATAAATATTTTCTATAGAAACAAATAACCATACTGCAAATTTTTCTAATGCAGGTCTCAGAAAGAAAATTTTAAAAAGTATCAGGTTCTGATAATCTATCGAAGATTTTGTTATTGTGACACTTTTTTCATTTTGTAAGTCTCAGATTTTATGAAATTTTTTAGTTAGAAGGTCTCTCTTGGAATACTTTTTAAGCCCTCTTGGTCCCTGCGTACTGTTCTTCCATCAATTATCAAGAATTTTAATAGAATCTCTAAAAAATCGCGTACAAAATAAAAGTCGAAAAATCAACGATTTCAAAGAAATTAAAATTCCCAGGAATTCCTGCTCTATTTCCCGGGATTTCGGGATCGAAAATTAACGGGAATTCCCGGCAAATCCCGTCCCGGGAATTCCCGTGCAAAACTCTAGTGTCAACTGACACAACTTTTGAAACCGATGTCTTCCGATCGGGATGAAATTTGCACCAAGGTTAGTCCTATTGGATAGTAGTTTAGACACAATTTTTCAGCAAGACCGGTCAAGGACTCTCTGAGTTAGAGGGGGTCGAAATTTGACATTTTGGCCAACGAGGTGTTTATTCTCATCCATGTAACTTCTTACCTATTGTTTTTAGCAAAATGTGTTCCAAAGAGTTTAGATAGCTATTTCTTCAATCTTTCGGAAAAAAAATAAAAAAAAATTTTTGATTTTTTTTCTTAAAAATCTAAAACTTTTTTGACTTTTTCCTCAAATTGGGCCCTTTTTTTTTTTTTTTGATTCAAAAGAAAGCTGAGGTCTTTGCCTTTAAGAGCTATGGGGTCGCTTAGAGGGATATCTATGAATTTTTTTTTTTTAAATTTGGAACACAAATAACGGTTCTTCAATTTGCACTATTAGGCGTGGGAAAGCTCACCAGTTTTCGATTTCGATCCGGGACACCCTCTAATTTTGATAGGTTCGAAAAAGAAAGCATAAGCCAAAAAATAAGAGAGGTGGGGTGGGGCCATATGGCTCCTCATCGGGGTCAAAATTGGGCGTAAAGAGCTTAAAATCCCCATAACTGCCCACGGAGGGGTGCAATGTGCGACCGACCTCTATTAATTTTCTACCCCCAACATTTTTCTTGAATATACCTAACCTCTTTTTCCACTTCCTAAGGGGGCTCCCATACAAAATGACATTTTTATAAAATTTGCTCCTACCGCTCTAACTGTCCATAGGGTGCCCGTAGAGAAGTAAAATGTATGACCGACATCCAATATTTTTTCAACTCCAACATTTTCTCAGAATATACCTACCCTTTATTTTCCACTTTTTAGGGGGTCCCCATACATTTTTTTTTATTTTTCTATTAGTTTTTAAAAATCCATGTTTTTATAATGTATGGGAGCCGCTTAGGGAGGGGAGATAGGGTGTTATAATGTTAGGACAAAATGTTGGTAACTAAAAAATAACCATTTTTGCCTCTCTAGGAGGCACGGTAGGGGCGGTAGGAGCTGGTTTAATAAAACAAATTTATAAAAAATAAAAGAAATGTATGGGGACCACCTTAAGGGTTAAAGATACATTGTAGGTATGTTTGCAAAAATGTTGGAATTAATAAAATAATGGAGGTCGGTCATACATTTGGCCCCACTAGCAGCACTTTAGGGTAAGTTAGAATGGTAGGATCAAATTTTTTAAAAATGTTTTGTATCGGAGCCCCCTTGGGAAGTGGAAATAGGGGTAAGGTATGTTCAAGAAAAATGTTGGGGGCAGAAAATTATTGGAGGTCGGTCTCACATTGCACCCCTCCAGGGGCGTTTCTATGGGAGTTTTGGGGATTTTTGAGAATTTTTACCTCTTTAAGCCCAACTTTGACCCCGATGAGGGGCCATATGGCCCCACCCCACCGCCCTCATTTTTTGGCTCGTGCTTTCTTTTTCGAACCTTTAAAAATTAGATGGTATTGCGGATCGAAATCGAAAACTGGTTAGCTATCCCACGCCTAATAGTGCAAATTGAAGAACCGTTTTTTGTGTTCCAAAGTTAAAATTTTTTTTTTTTCATAGATATCCCACTCGCATCCCACTAAGCCACCAGCTCTTAAAGGAAATCACCTAAGCTTTCTTTTGAATCAAAAAAAGGGCCCAATTTGAGGAAAAAGTCAAAAAAGTTTTAGATTTTTTAGAAAAAAAATCAATTTTTTTTTTTTTATTTTTTTTATAATTTTTTCCGAAAGATTGAAGAAATAGCTATCTAAACTGTTTAGAACACATTTTTCTAAAAACAATAGGTAAAAAGTTACATGGATGAGAATAAACACCTCTTTGGCCAAAATGTCAAATTTCGACCCCCTCTAACTCAGAGAGTCCTGGACCGCTCTCGCTGAAAAATTGTGTATAAACTACTATCCAATAGGACTAACCTTGGTGCAAATTTCATCCCGATCGGAAGACATCGGTTTCAAAAGTTGTGTCAGTTGACACGAAAACCCCCATATAGATTTTTTTTTTTTATTAAATTTGTAATACTATTAAAAAAAATTAAAAAAAAAGTAAAAAATTACTCAATTTTGCACCAGTAAACGATTTAAAAGTATTGAGTAAACTTTTGAGTAAATTTTTAATTGGCACAATTAAAACTTTACTCAAAATTTTTGGTTTTTTTAATTTAGTTTTTATTTCTGTCAAGTAAAAATTTACTTAAAATTTATCAATTTATTTTTTTAAAAAGATTAAGAAAGTTTAACATTTTTATTACAAAAAAAAATATATATTTTTTTAATATTTTACCAAAAATATTTATGTCTTCAAGACATAGAAAAATTTCAAAGAGATGATTTCAAACTTTCATTTACATAAACAAAAAACTATAAACTAAATGAGAATTAAAAAAAAAAAATATATTAAATTTTTAATAAATTATTTACTTAAATTTTTTTAAAAACTGTTAAGGAAATTTTTAATTGCGTAAAAAAAAAAATACGCATTTTTTTTAATTTAAACAAGTGATTACTCAAAATTTTTTCCCCATATATTCTTCTGTGTACTTTAAGGTATACATTATAAAATAAAAAATATATACAGCAATTTAAAAATATCATAAAATCAAAAAAAAAACACTTTTTTTCAAAATATGTAATATCCCTATTAATATTATAAATCTGATTGTTGGTTTGTCTGTCTGTCTTTCTGTCTGTCTACACACAAAAAAAAAATATAAAAAAAATGTGTCCGTTTTGGGGATAATACAACCTATAAAGTGGTTTTGGATAATTTACCTAAGTTTTTTAGAGCAAAAACTTTGGTAAGTTATCCAAAACCATTTTATAGGTTGTAATTAAACCAAAAACTGGCACAATTTTTTTAATTTTTTTTTGTGTGTATCTATCTGTCTGTCTGTTCCGCAATAAGTAAAGAACGGCTTAACCGATTTTCATGAAATTTTCGCCAAAGATAGTACTAACCGAGGCGGGAACTATAGGCCATAAGCGACCGCGATCGGACAAAGGGGCGTAAAATGCTACGCCCCTATGTACCATGCTAAAGCTATATCTGCCTGTCTGGCAATAACGGAAAAACGGCTGAACCGATTTTCATGAAATTTTCATCACGGATAGTACTAACCGAGGCGGGAATTATAGAAAATAAGCGACCGCGATCGGACAAAGGGGCGTAAAATGCCACGTCCCTTTGTACCATGCTAAGGCTATATCTGCATGTACGGCAATAACAGAAAAACAGCTGAACCGGTTTTCATGAAATTTTCACCGCAGATAGTACTAACCGAGGCGGGAACTATAGGCCATAAGCGACCGCAATCGGACAAAGGGGCGTAAAATGCCACGCCCCTATGTACCATGCTAAAGCTATATCTGCCTGTCCGGCAATAACGGAAAAACGGCTGAACCGATTTTCATGAAATTATCACCACGGATAGTACTAACCGAGCCGAGAACTATAGGCCAAAAAAATCCGCGATCGGAAAAATAGGCGTAAAATGCCACGCCCCTTTGTTTTGTATTGAAACTATATCTGCCTGTTCTGCAATCACTGAAAAGTGATTTATGCGATTTCACTGACATTTTTACCACAGATAGTACTAACTAAATGGACCTCAGAGTCTACGTGTGTTGATGTAAAACGTCAGCAGCCACTTACAACCTACAACCTAGTACTAACCGAGCCGGAAACTATGATCAACAATAGAGGGCGATCGAAAAAAGGGGCGTAAAATGCCACGCCCCTTTTTATTGCACTAAAAGTTATTTCTTAATAACGCTTCAACGGCTGAACTGATTTTCATGTATTGTTCACCACATATAGTATTAACCGAAGCGAAAACTATGAGCCACAATAGAGGGCGATAGAAAAAAGGGTCGTAAAATACCATGCCCCTTTGTATTACATTAAAATTTATTTCTTCCTGTTCCGTTATCACGTATAAACGGCTGAACCGATTTTAATGATATTTTTATCAAAGAAACTAGAGATGGGCGCGTGAGTGGATTTTGACTCACACTCACTCACGCAAAAAATTATCGAATCACTCACTAATCACTCACGCAATTTTTTATTTTACTCACGCTCACTCACATTCACGTGAGTAGTAAAAAACTTACTCACGCGTGACTCACGCCAGATTCAATCACGCTCACGCGTGAGTCACGGAAAATCTACTCACGCAATAAAATTTTCTTACCCAAAAGAAAAAAAAATCCAAAAAAAAATTTTTTACAAAAAAATTAAAAAAAAATTTGGCAAATCAAAAAATCTAATCACGCAAACTCACGCAAAAAATAAGTGACTCACTCACTAATCACTCACTCAGATTTTTTTTCAACTCACACTCACTCACGTGATTGAAATGAAAATCACTCACACTCACGCGTGATTCACGTGAATCACGCAAATCACGTGACCAGCGCCCATCTCTAAAAGAAACTATAGATTATAATAGAGCGCGTATGGACAAAGGGGCGGAAAATGCCACGCCCTTTGTACTATACTGAAAGTTTTTTCTGCATGTTCCGTAATCATGCTTAAACGACTATACCGATTTTAATAAAAAATAAAATAGCGCGCTCCTCTTTATTTTATTGAACGCTATTTCTGTCTAAAATTAAATGAAATATTTACCATCGAGGCGGGAACTATAGATTAAAATAGAACGCGTTTGTACAAAAGGGGCGTAAATTGACACTCGCCTTTGTACTATACTGAAAGTGTTTCTGCATGTTCCTTAATAACGCTTAAACGACTAAACCGGTTTTAACAAAATTTTTTGCATAGATAGTACTAACAGAGCACTATAGGGAATTTTTAGGTATTTTCTGGCCAAAACTCTTCTAGATGAGATATCGAAATTTGACAAGATTGTTTGGTATCATGTTTTTAGGCTCTCTATAAAAAATAGGCATGGTCGGACATGATTACAGCATCTTTTCACGACTTTAAAAAAAAGTAAATTAGTTATAAAAGTTTGTATGTATAAAACAATACTAAAAAAAATAGTTTATCTCAAAACATCATCAGTAACATAATTTACCTTCATTTTTTTGTTACTCACGATAAAGGTAAGTCACGCGTGAGCATTTGAGACTCACGAAATTTTTTCAGTGAATTTGATCTAAATAATTTTTCTAAAAACAATAAAAAAAAATGGACCTAGTTTGTAATCTAATTTTATGAAAAATATTGCGGTGAATGTCGCGACTCTCGCACATCTCACGTTTATTCAAAGTATTTGAGACACTTTAACATTTTTATATGTAAAAATTCAATTCAAACACTTGTAGTGGTATTTTAAAAATATTTTTTTTGATAGTAGGCTTTAAAAATGCACAAATGTCATAATTTTTATTAATTTTGAGATTAAATGCGAACATTTTAATATTGCCTTCAGTCACGGTAAACATTAATTTTTTGTGAAAAATCTTTTAAAATAATGATTGGAACTCTTTCTTACTCCAAAAACGCCTTAAAATACACATATTCTATTACAAAGCATGATAAAAAAAAATAAAAATATAGATCATATTTTATATCTATCATAAAACTTTTTTTTCGAAATTTCTACAAAATATATTTAATAATAATAATATTAAAAACCTTCAACAAGTAACTTAAAATAAAAAATTTCAAAATTTTAGTTATAAATAAATTTGAAAAAAAGCACTTCCGTAAAACTTAAATGCCATTTCCCCATGGAGCCTCATGGACTAGCTGGCATATACATCTTGCGTAGAAAGAGTTCCTCTATGCTGTGTATAGTTATGGGAGTATGCAATTATAAGCAAAAAAAGTTGCAATCCAAAAAAAATTTAATTTAAGAAAAAAAAATATTAAAAAATTAATTAAATAATTATATAATATAAAAATCTGCATTTTAAAATAATAACTTCTGCATACAAAAATAATTTGGTCTATTGCTAATAAAAATACATTTTATAGGATTTTTCAATAGTTGTTTAAGTATGTTAATATTGCAATTAATTTTGTCCCCCAAAACGAAAAAAAAAAATTATTAAAAATTTAGTTGTGAACCCTTCTAACTAGCGGTAAAAGGGTTTGGTTGACAAAAAAAATGTATCCTAGCATACTTTAAAATAGTTTACTTCAAAATGGCATCACAAAAAAAAGTATTGTGACATAAAAAATTTGGACTTTTGGCCAACAATTCCTTTTAAATTCCCTATAGTGCAGAGGCGGGAACTTTAGTATGGTATCAACTGCCAATCCTTTTGCAATGTACTGAAAGTTCATTCTGCCTTTCCGTAATCACGCTTAAACGGTGAACCTGATGTTATTATAATTTTCACCACAGTTAGTTAGTACTTATTGAGGCGGAAACTTTAGACACGACCAGACAAAGGTGTGAATTGCTATGTGTCTTTGTAATACATTGAAATTTATTTCTGTCTGATCCGTACTCACGCGTTAACGGTGAAACCAATTTTAATAAAATTTTCACCACAGATGGTATTTACCATGGCGATCGGGAAAAGGGGCTTAAAATGTATTAAATTTGTATTAAACTAAAAAAAATATATTTTCCTGTTTCCCGTTGAACGATATGCCATATTAGCCCGCGATTAGACAAATGGAATTAAAATGGCACGTCAATTTGTAATATACATAACGCTATTTCTGGCTTATTTGCTATCATGCAAAAACGGCTTAACCAACTCCTTTAAATACTACTGTTAGAATTAACTGACAATGAGTGCGAACTATTTGCGATATCAGAACCTGAAAACGGTTGAGCCGATTTCAATGAAATCTTCAACATAAATAGTGCTATAGACAATATTAAACTGCGATTTATAAAAGGACATATAATGGCACGCCCCTTTGTACTTTAGTGAGAGTTGAGCAAAATTAATTGCAAATTTCTTCACGTGCTAACCAATAGGGGAACTATAGGTCACATGAGACCAAAATTGAACTAAATGCGTTAACTGCCACACCCACTTGAACTACAGTAAAAGTTATGTCTTTATTGATGTTTTCACTACATAAAGTGCTAACCGAGGAGGGAACTATAGGTTCCTTTTAAAAGCCATTTAAGAAATACATTAATATTAGGTTTGTTCCCATGACGGAGGAACACGTATAACCATGTTCCCGACGCTAAGCAAAATCGAAAAAAAAATAAACCTCAAGAATAGGTTTATATTTACCAGTGAAAAGCTACGAAGAAGTAGATAAACTGACTAATAAAAAACTCATACATTATTCACAAAAATCAAAATTTGCTACTTTTTTAATTTTACAATGGTTTGAAAACAAAAATTAAATGAAATTCGATTAAAATAAAATACAAAATAAAGACACAAATTCATAACACTTCGTTCTCTTTTGGAAATATAACTGCACTTAAAAAATTATGTCGTTTTAATGTCATTTATTTTTGCTCTGTATGAAAAAACAATGATTATTCTTTTAATTTAATTTTAATTGTTGCTGTTTTTACGTGAGAAATCTTTTTTTTTAATATTTTAATTCCCAGTGAACAAACATTGAACACTATTCAGCCTAAAGCTGCCTTAAACCCTGTTTGGCGAAACCAAGACAGACTCCTTAAGGGTTGGTTGGTTACATGGAATGTAACACAATTTAAATTACCAACAACGGTGTTGAATAATCAGCCAAAGAGTTTGGGAAATTATCTATGAATACTCACTTTGTTTTTATAAATAAAACACTTTTAATTAATTTAAAATTTTAAGTTTTATTGCAGAGGGCCTGCTTTGTTCACTCACGACTATGGTTCGTAAAATTTAACTTTTTTTTTTCGTAAAAAGCCAATAAGGCGCTAAACTTCCCATAATTGGGAAGTGTTCGGAGAAATGTCAAGATCGATCAGGTCGTCATCCACGCCAGAGATGTTGCCAGATCGATCTTCGACATGCTCCCCACCTTGCACTGGTGCAATGTTAGCCGCCCCGGACAAGTTGCCTAAGGCCGACACAAGTTGCTGCACCCACCCTTGAGTATCTTGAGCTGATGTGCCCGAATCGTGCGGCACGATCTCGGGAACCTGTAGCTGACGTTGGCGCTGTTGAAGTTGTCGCTGCAGCTGTCGCAGTCTACGTTGGTGTTGATCTAACAAACGTTGTTGTTCTTGCAGCTGCTGTCTTTGGCGCAGTTGGCTTTGGCGAAGCTGCTGCCGAAGCATCTGCTGTTGCTGCTGGCGCAATTGTTGTCGTTGCCGTTGTTGCTGACGAAGTTGTTGTTGTTGACGAAGTTGGGTTTGTTGTTGTTGATGAAGTTGGGTTTGTTGTTGTTGACGAAGTTGTTGTTGTTGTTGTTGATGAAGTTGTTGTTGTTGTTGTATCTGCTGATGTTGTCCAGCTATTCCGCGCACATTGGCAGCAGTGCCAAGAAAACGGTTGCGGGCCAACCGATCCTGTACCGACGGGCGGCTGGACAAACGGCTTGAAATTGACGCGGGAGCGCGGCGATTTGACACCACATGACGAGCCAACCTCCCTTGAATGGACGAACGGGGCAACGAGCTTGTTGTTGACGGAGCGCCCTGTGGTCTTCCGCCTCTTCTTCTTGCGGGCTGCTCCTCATGCAATAAAGTGTGGTGCAGGTCTCCGCACTTCTGGCACGCACCCATAGAGATGCAACTCGCTATGAGATGCGTGCGGGCAAAGCAGTTTTCACAGTACTTATGCACGTTCACCACATACTTCCGCTCTTTCAAACTAAGTCTCTTAAACTGCTTGCAGTACCGAAGCGGGTGGAAGCGGAAGCAGACTAAGCACAATTCCGAAGTTTGAGCAGGATCCATCTGAAATTAAAAAAAAAAAGAAAAACAGCAGAATACGGAACAGCAAAAGCATATAAAACACATTCAACATACAACATTTAAGGTACAAGAACTTGCTAACTACGAACTTTTACTAATTGGAAGAATGCACAGTTTGGCAATGGGACGCGTTATAACGCCAGACGAAGTCCGCACGTCACAAACACGAACGTGTTTATCTCGTCCAAGATGAACTGCTTCAATGCGGCCAAGTCTCCATTCAGTCGGAGGCAAAAGATCATCCCTCACAATAACAAAATCGTCAACCTGTAGATCTCTCTGAGATTGCTTCCATTTGTATCTCTTATGCAGCTCCTGGAGATATTCGGCTTTCCATCTTCGGCTAAGATGATGGTGCAATACCTTTAACTTCTCCCATCGGTTAATGACAGACATGTTCTCCTTTGGCAATTCTGGAGCAAATAATAATGGCGATCCCCTTATAAAATGACCAGGGGTCAACGCCTGAAGGTCTTCAGGATCCTCCGACATTGGTGATATGGGTCGCGAATTTAATACACTCTCAATTCTAGCGAGCAGAGTAGAAAACTCCTCAAAATTGAACCTTTGAGAGCCAGCCACCTTTTTAAAATGAGTTTTAAAACTCTTAACCCCCGCCTCCCAGAGGCCCCCCATATGTGGTGCACTTGGTGGAATGAACTTCCACTCAAAACCTTGAATCGCGTATTTTTCCGTAATATCCTTAGCCGAATGCTTAAGAAATAATGAATATTCCTTTAAAAACGATCTGCTTGCTCCAATGAAATTAGTGCCATTATCGGACATAAGGCACTTTGGTAAGCCTCTTCTAGCAATAAACCTTGCAAATGCAGCAAGAAATGCTTCAGAAGACAAACTTGAACATGCTTCAAGATGGATTGCTTTTGTAGCAAAACATACAAATATACAAGCAAACCCTTTTGTAAATGGCGAATTTCGCAAAGTTCCAGCCTTTATTTGGAAGGGACCTGCAAAGTCCACTCCCGTGCAAGTAAATGGTTCGGAAAGAGTGACCCTTTCAGGTGGCAGAGCTGCCATAATCTGTGACTTTACAGTCTGTTTGTACCGAACACACGTCACACACGCATGAACACACTTTTTCACAGTTCGCTTGAGGCCAGGGATATAAAATTGACCACGAACGACATTCATCATTAAGCTTATGTCAGCATGAATGAGAGTCTTGTGTATGAACTCCAAGAATATTTTACAGAAATGAGACGCGTTCGGTAAGATAATCGGATAGCGTTCATCATATCTCATTGATGCGTTAACCAATCGACCGTTAACCCGTATTAAACCTTGGGGATCCAGAAATGGATTGAGAGTCAGTAAGGAACTCTTTTTCGAAATAGGTCTTGAATCTGACAGGTCCCTGTACTCTGTCGGATAATGAAACTGCTGAGTTAATTTCGCAAAGTGGACCTTTGCATCATTTAGCTCTGCATGAGTCAGTGTGACACTTTCATACCGACCCTTAGCCAGTTTCCTCCGAGTATTATGTATGAACCTGTATATATATGCAACTACTGCAAGAGCCCGAGGATAAGAAGAGAATCTCTCGACTAGATCTAAGTTATCCACCGAAATGCAGTGGACCTCGACCCTCCTCTGTTCCGGAAGGACTCCGACAGGTGGGGTTGACACCGGCCAATAGTGTTGCGACTGTAAAAGCCACATTGGTCCATGCCACCACAAAGGATTTTCTTTTAGGTCCTGAGGCGTACATCCTCGAGTACCAAGATCGGCTGGGTTATGATCAGTGGATACGTGCCTCCACGTTGCATTCCCAACATTTTCCATGATCTGTGTAGTCCTGTTGGCCACATACGTTTTCCACGAAGATGGAGGCTTCTGTAGCCAAGCAAGAACAATTGTCGAATCCGACCAAAGATATAGAGGGGCACTTTCCAAAGGAAGGTTTGCCATTGTCTGTCTGACTAGTTTAGAGAGCAGAACTGCTCCGCACAGTTCTAATCTAGGCAGACTTATTCGTTGCAATGGAGCTACTTTACTTTTTGCAACAAGTAAGTTTGAAGATATACACGATGACGTATCAGAGCGAACGTACAAGACAGCACAATACGCTTTTTCAGATGCATCACAGAACCCGTGGATCTGAACTCCATTACCTGGTTGGTATCGAACCCACCGAGGTATCTGAATACCCTCTATGAATGAAAATTCCTCCACGAAGTTATTCCATTTCGCAAGAAGATGTGATTTTACTTTCTCATCCCACTCGACCCCATCCTGCCACAATTCCTGTAACAACATTTTAGTACGAATTATGATGGGTGTTAGCCATCCAGCGGGGTCAAACAATTTGGACACTTTGGACAAAATTTCCCTTTTTGTAGCAGAATCTACACATTCAATTTTTTCGACCCTATAGGTGAATGAATCACTCAAAGCGTTCCAACGGATGCCTAAGGTCTTCGTAGAACTCGAATCCTGAAATTTTAAGAAATCCGAAGAAAGAACATCTTCCAATGGTATATTCGACAAAAGGTCTGGGTGATTAGCAGTAATTTTCCTTAATGGAAAACCGGCTGAACGTAAAGTGGTCATCACCTGCATCTGAGCTTCGAGAGCTGAATCCAATGAGTGGCCACCAGCCAAGATGTCATCCACATAAGTCTCCTTTCTCAAAATATTTGAGGATAATGGAGCATTCTTTTCCGTGTCTTCAGCCAACTGAAGAAGTGTCCGTATGGCCAAATATGGAGTGCAGTTGACACCAAAAGTAACTGTCCCTAACTCGAAATCCTCTATATGCCCTGACTCGTTTCTCCGAAACAAAATTCTCTGAAAGGGACGATCATCCGAATGAACTAAGATTTGGCGATACATTTTCTCAATGTCACCATTGAAAACATACCTGTACAACCGCCAATTCAATATGACAGTCATCAAATCTGATTGTAAGGTTGGACCGACATGTAAAATATCGTTTAACGAAAACGAACTTTTCGTTTTCCTTGAACCATTAAAGACAATACGTACTTTTGTGGAGGCACTCTCAGGTCTAAAAACTGCGTGATGAGGTAAATAATAAGAAAAGAACTTTCCATCATATACTATTTCCTCCGAGCCTGTTCTTTTCATATGACCAAGAGCTATGTATTCCTCCAATATATCATTATATGTGCTTAACAGATCGGGCTTCTTCTCGAGTTTCGTTTCCATGTTGATATATTGTTTTCTTGCAACATATCGGGAAGAGCTCAAGAAAACTGACCTCGGAAACTCTTCCTTAAAGGGTAGTTTAACAATATATCTACCATCCTCCTGGCGATGGGTAGTAGACTTGAACAATTTTTCACAGAATTGATCTGCTTCTGAAAGAATTTTTTCTTGTGGAATATCTTCTACTTCCCAAAATTTTCTTAACATAGTGCTTATCTCCTCATTTTCATTATCACGCAGTTTAGTAGCTACTGCGGTGAATGCAACACTATGTAACTTAAGTGGTCCATATACATACCACCCGTAGATGGAATTCTGAGCGACGAGATCACCAAAAATGTTTCTTCGAACACCATCAAGTACTATGTGTGGGAGTAGGTCACTTCCTAACAACATATCAACCTGAGCGGACACTAATGGCATAACTTTGTAAAACGCAACGCGGCGCGTTGTCAAAATTTCAATACAATTTGTTGTTGTAACAAAAACAAATTACACAGAAATTTTGACAACGCGGCGCGTTGCGTTTTACAAAATTAGGGGGTAAGAAATTAGGATCCGCCAATTCCAAATCCTTAATCTCGGAAAGATCTTTGTTGGATATGGTAAAGCTCGGCATTAAACTTGTCAATTTCGGAATCACGATAAACTGTGAATCAAGTTTAAATTTACCCTTTAGTGCATATAAAGTCACGTCACAAATCTTCGTAGAATTTGCTACGACTGTACCTCCTAGCCCACTCACCTCAAAATTTGCATTCTGAGTTTTCAAACCTAATCTGTTGGATATTTTACTGGCTAAAAACGATCTTTTAGAGCCTGAATCTATAAGCGCCCGAACACTGAATATCTCGCCAGAGTGCTGAATCTGTACTATCGCCGTTGGTAGTAAAATTTCACCTTGGCTGATCGACATATGAGTCTGCGTGTTCCGTGCATGTGCAACTGAGTTTGTACTACATGGTTCTGGATTTTCCAAGGAATCATTGGGAATATTATTAGAATCTATAGCGCTATTAGCATCCACGTGAAGTGAGTTAACAACCCTACTTTTATTCGGTATATGCCTTTGAGCCTGTGTATTACTGTTCAACCCCGCAGGAGTGCCTATCTTATTCAAATGAAGCAGACTATGGTGTTTTCCCTTGCAATGAGCACAAGTATAAACGCTTGAACAACTTGAAACCCTGTGTGCCAGAGAAAGGCAGTTGCTACAATAGCTGTTAGCATCAACATAATCCAACCTTTGTTGAACTGTAAAATTCTGAAACAAACTACAGTTTCTTAGGTTATGACCTTTTTTGCACAGCGGGCAAGAAAATGATTGACTTTGTTGGGGTTTTGCACCTGAATTTGAACTTTGAACACTGTACGATTTTGGCTTGTTTTGCCCAGTTTGCGTCTTTTGACGACGAACACTTGTAATTCTTTCCACAGTCTGATATCTTTTCAATAAAAACTCTTCCATGCGAGACCAGGAAGGTATTTCAGAATGAGAATTCTGTGAAATCTCCCAACTAGACAAAGTGTCCTCTGGAAGTTTTTTGTAGCAAAGATAAATTAATATTGGATCCCATTCACCAACAGGTATTCCATGATTGCTAAGTATTGACAAACTGTCCCTTACGTTTGTTTGAAACTTGTTTAAATACTCACAGCTTTCAGTTGTCTCAGCTGAAATTTCAAAGAGTTTATCCAACTGATTAAAAACCAAGACTCTTCTATTCTCATAGCGGGCCTTTAGAGCATCCCAAGCTAATAAATAATTCTGGTCAGTCAAAGAAAATCTTTTGACTATTCTGCCAGCTTCCCCCTTTGTCTTATTACGCAAATGGTACAACTTTTGCGCCTGTGTCAGGCGAACATGGTTACCATAAATGGCAGTGAACATGTCACGGAATGATGGCCATTCCTCATAACTGCCGTAAAAGTCCTCAGTGTCACAAGGTGGAACCTTAATACAAATTTCTGATGTATCAAAGGTAGTATTAAATGGATACATTGCAGAATTCTGTAACACTGTTGAGTTAGTAGGGATGTTAAACCCCGTTTGACCAACTGAACCTTCAATTCCAGAAACTGGATGGGCAGAACCCCTATGCATCTTGAGTTGATCCATCATATTAGCCTTAATCCTCTGATATTCTTCCCTTGCTACATCAAATTTTATCTTACCCTGCGCTTTTAAGTCCTTTGGCACGTCTTTTTCAGGAGCTAACATTAATTCTCCGTAAATAGCTCTGAGCTTTTGGTAGTCCTCCTCCAACGACGACATCTTAGTTTCGAGAAGAGACTCCGTTAAGTCACCCACTGGATACGCATCGAATTTCGAACAAACTTCGACTAGACTTTCAGACTCCAACTCAAACCTCGCACAAATTGACGCTCCCATAATCAGATGTAAATAAAAAAAAATTTACCAAAAAAAAAAAGAAAAAAAACACAACGAGAAAAAAAATCCAAATTGAATGCTACCGCAAGTAAAATTTTGCTGCAAAGAACCGCTTATTCACACAGTATAAGCCAGGAAGTCGACCGCACAAGTTAAGAGACGAAGTACTGGCAATTTCAAAAAAAATTAAACTACCACCCTTTTCTTTTCAGTGTAGGGCGCTAAAAAAAATAAACCGTAAACAAAATCAACCAAAACCGTGAACAAATCAAATTATAATCACTGTTTTGATTTCGAAGTATAAAATTAGTTTTGAACTAATATAATCAACTTGTATATTGTAGGGTACAACGCAAGTAATCCAAACACTAACAGATGTTTAAAGTTCTTAGAACAAGACTTGAAAGCAGCTTTTTCTAGTGACTCCAAAAATGGAGCAAATATTCAAAATTTTTGTATGACAACGATTTATCCAAAAGAGCCATCTTTAAAAGTTTTCAAAGGCTCATTTTAAGCTCCAAAATGGTGAGTTTTTTTTGACACAAAATGATACTAAAAATTATTTTTTAAAATTTATATCCTGTTGAAACAAGTGAAAAATCAAATGACTTTTAACCATTTTGTCACTTGTTTAAAAAAAAAATTCCTTTTTATTTAGCTGAAAAATATTTTGTGTGCGTAAATTTAAAAAATTCATTAAACAAAAGTGAATAGAAAGAATTTTATTGTGTGTTTTAAAATTTTAATATATAAAAAAATGTGTTTTTTAACATTTTTTAAAGTGACGATTTTTTGATGAGTTTTTATAAAACTTTTGACGATTTTGACGATTTTTTTCCAAATTTTGACGAAAAAAGCCTGGCAGCACTGGCTGTAGATACTGCAAATGAGTTTCCAAAAATAAATGTTTTGAAGGAAAGATTATTAGACTTCGGGGATAAGGAAGAATAAACTCAAGATGCTGCTATGAAAGCTAAATCATTCCCAAGAAATCGTCAAGAAAGAGGTAACAAAAGTAAGAATAATCAAAATAATCAAGATCAATTTACGTGTAATACGTTCACACTTGCTGTTTTGAAGTGTTCAAGACTGAGATGTTTAAAAAAGTCTTTGTTCTGTGTCCATTACGTTTTTATTCTGCTACTGGTGTTTTGTTAAACAACTTGTTTAAGTTCGCTAGTGTGAACTCCATATAAATTAGGGTTGCCATCCGTCCTCTTTTTCCCGGACACCGTCCTCTTTTTTAGGGCTTCCGGGGCAGTCCTACTTCTTTTTTAGAAAGTGTCCGGGGTTGTCCCACTTTTTTCACTTTACCCGATAACATTCTTTTTATTACTTTTAAACTTTTGAATTATTTTCATCGCCATATTTTCGCTTATCAGCAGTAATGTCAACTTTTTGAGAACAAAATGCACAAAAATTAAAAAAAAACGCTTCAAATTAATTATATGTCGAGTAAAAATTCACTCTAGGTAGTGCGAAAATAACTATGTTAGCATCAATTCTTATCAGCTGTTGTGTGTCTTAAAGTTTGCTCTCCGAAAAAAGATTTGTATATCAAAAATTTCCATTACAAATTAAAAAAAAAAAATAATAATTTTAAGAAAATTCCTTTGAATTTCCAAAAATTCCATTTGTATTTCAGAAATTTCCAATTGTATTTGAAAAGTTTCCAGTTGTATTTTAAAAACGTATAAATGCTTTTAAGAAAAATCCGTTTCAGAAATTTCCAATTAAATTTAAAAAATGTCCATTTATATTTCAAAAATGTCTAAATGCTTTTCAGAATATTCCAATTAAATATATTTCAAAAATTTCTATTTCTATTCAAAATCTTTCAAATGCTTTGCAGAAAATTTTGATATACAAATAAAATTTTTTTAAAAGCATTTAGATAATTATATTTTGAGTAGGTTTTTTTTTCTAGCTCGAGGTCATTAAAACTATGATAATCTCATATAATAATTTTCAAGAAAAAATCTTTCTGTTTAAATTTATTTATGTTGGTCATTTTTTGCAAAACTTAATCGACACGTGTTTCGGGATTTGTCTAATCCCATTGTCAAGATTTTTTAGCAAAAAATAAAAACCCTGTACTACAAGTAGCAAAGGGTCTTTAATGACAATCGTTTATGATCAAACTAAAATAAAAATACATATTCAACTCTATTTCCATTGGGAATTAGAAGACGAAAATTGTACCATCGTAGTAAGACACGATCATCATCCCGAAACACGTGTCGACAAAGTCTTGCAAAAAATTACCAACATAATAAATTTAAAACAAAAATAATTTTCTTGAAAATTATTATATGAGAATATCATAGTCAAGGAAATAATGACCACGAGCCAGAAAAAAACCTACTCAAAATATAATATTTTAAAGGTCGAGTACAACAATTTTTATTTTTTAATAAAAATTAATCAGAATTTGAACATTTAGATAATTTTTAAATAAAAATTGACATTTCTGAAATACAATTGAATTATCTAAAATTCCAATTGAATTTATTTAAATTCAAAAGTAATTTTCTTAAAATCATTGAGAAAATTTTGAAATGGAAATGTTTAAAATACAAATGGAATTTTCTGAAAACCATTTAGAAAATTCTGATATACAATTAAAATTTTTGAATTATAATTGGACATTTTTTTAAATTAACCAAATATTTTTGAATTAAAAATGAATATTTCTCATATATAATTGGAAATATAGTTAAACATTTTTTAAAATTGAAAATTTTTGAAATATAATTGGTACTTTCTGAAATAAAATTGGAAGATTTTCTTTTATGTATTTTTGTGATTTTTTTAGTGGAAATGAAAATTGTTTCCTTAAAAAAATGCATTTTTTTTTGCATATTGTGTCGCGCAGTTTACTTTTTTTAAATTAATTTATTAAAAAAATTGTCCTCCTTTTTTGAGGTTGGCGTCCTCTTTTTCTCAAAATGGAAATGGCAACCCTAATATAAATCATATTTTACTTTTAAATGTTTTCGATGCGGAAAGAAAGGTCATAAAGCGAAAGACTGTAAGACCAAAATGGAAAGCACAAAGTGTGTAAATGAAACGGCAATAACTACAACTGAAAATGCTTTGTCTGTTAATTCAAATCAGATTTGGATTGTTGATAGTGGAGCCTCGTCCCACATGTGTACTCAAAAGGCTTGTTTTAGAAATATAGATACAAACTATAGCGGTAAAATACGATTAGCAGATGATAAAGAGTTAGATATAAAAGGCATTGGACAAGTGGCAATAACTGTGAAAGTAAATAGACACGAGGAGAAAATAGTTCTCAACAAAACTCTATTCGTCCCCGACTTACGTAGTAACTTAAAATCGACTAGTAAATTGACCGATAATGGCTGCAAAGTTGTTTTGGAAGGAAATAATGTACTTGTTTCAAGAAAAGGAAAAGATTTATTAGAAGGCTTCATAAAGATAGTACAAGTGTAGTACAAGTGGTCCAAAACACTGACGATACAGCGAACATGGTTAGAAAGTATGATGAAAGGGAAATGGAAATGTGGCATAAGAGGTATGGTCACTTAAATATCTCTCAATTACAACAATTGGAGGGAAATGATATGGTAAAAGGTTTACCAAAGTTTAAGAATGTACAAATCTGTGGCCGTATGGAAAAACCAGGTAACTCCACTTTTTGAAAAAAATGAGATAAGACCAAAAACAGAATGGGGTTTTCATTTACTATCATTCTGTCAGATAGAAATTTTGATTAAGTGTCACATTTAAGAATTATTTAAAAAAACAAAAATCCGAAAAATACTAATTTTTATGTAAAAATCAGGTAACTCCATACGTTTTTAGGAAAAACTAGGTAACTCCACAATTTCTTTAGAAATCTAAGAAATTGAAAGTTTAAAACGACGATGTTTTAAAAACTAATAAAGGAAGAGTGAAATTAAACATAATAACGTAACGAGCCCTTTTGGTCCAATTTTTAACCAAAAAATCTTAATTCCCGAAAATTCCAAAAATGCACATATCTCAGTAAATACTGCTCGAACGGGAAAAACTTAAAAATCAATTTTGTAGTTCTTGATGCAAAAAATAAGACCGCCTAAATACCCAGAGTAATAGTTTTTAAGTTATTTAATTTTTAAATTTGCAGGACCCTATTCCCGAAAACTAAGCAGGGCAGAGCAAAATTTTTGGATCAAACGTAGAGGCGACCCATTAAGTCTGGCTTCTCTAAATTAATGGGGTCCATTTGTAAAATGTTTTTTATTTATTATTTTTGATTTACAAAAGGGGTTTTTTCAATTAACTCCCTGTGTATTAAGAAAGTCTCCAAATTTTTGAATAATATTTGAATACCGAATTTTTTTTATTTTTTTTTTCTAAAACTGAGGATTTTTTTTTTAAATTAAATTCTTTATTTTTAGCATTAAAATTAGAAATTCATAAAAAAATGTCTATTTTCAAATCAATACTATATTAAAATTTTTGCTGATAAAAATTTAAAATTACTAAATTGTTTCTTTTTGAAACATAGGCGATCTTCTCAAAATCAAATATTCATCAACCGAACACACATTTAGGCTTTTATAAAAATCTGAATTAAACTTTTTCGGCTCGTTTTCAAGCTGTTTCCTAAAATATAATATTTATTTTTTATTTTCTGAGATCTTTGTCCGATTGCCCGCTGACGTTTCTCTTGTTTTTTATGTTCCGCTCTGCCTTCTGGAGTATTTTCCTTCAATTATTTTTTTCCATGCATTTTGCGAGGTCTGCTGAAATTGGTTTAGTTAAACTGAAACCCAATTTGAAAAGTCATTGCCAAGTTTATTACAAAAAAGTTACCAATCAATTTTTTCTTGCCTTAAAATTTGATATTTATTGAAATAAAACAAAAACAAAAGCATTTCATATCAGCATTTTAGTTTCAAACTACGTTTAACGAGTTAAACGTTAATCTCTATCTCGTTATCCACACCACGTAATCTCAAAACTCGCCCTTTGAACTTTACAAAATAAAAAAACTGAGTTTAAAGTTGATGAACAAATGGCTAGCATAAAAATTTTGACAAAAACATAGCGTACTTTTGAGAAATTAAGAATAAAACAAAAACAAATTTTTTTTGGAAAAACCAGGTAACTCAATTTTTTTCATAAAAAATTGGTAAATTTACGTTCCGAGCAGTGTTGCCATATATCAAGATTTCCCTTTTTTTGCAAGTTTTTTGAGGTGCTAAAAAAATTTTAAGATTTTTTCTAAAAAAACAAGTTTTTTGGAATATAATGAAGTTTTTTCAAGTTTTTCTTAATTAGTTAAAAAATATAAAAAGCATAAGTTTTTTGTAAATACCCAAAATACTGGTCATAGACCAACCTTTTAGTATTCCGACCGATACAGAATCACTATTTGAGTTGACTTAGCACGTCCGTCCTTCAGTCTATGTAAACGGTTACAATTAAATACGGCTTTATGCTATGAAAATATGAGATATTCGATTAAAATTTTGTTTTTAGCTTGGTGACCTTATTAAATCCATTTAAAATCAGTCCATTCTTTGACTTGGTCACCATATGAAAATTCCACCCGATATTCACTTAAATCTGTAAGTTGGAAACATAGAGTAATTTTTCACTTAAATTGTGTATTTGCTTTTATAAATGTTCAAAATATTCTTTGTTTGAACATTCATAAAAGAGTCTAAAAAGACTCAGAAATGAATATGAACATACATATATTTTTCAGAATATTTTATGAGTCATATAGGGAAGGGGCCCCTAAAGGTTAGTTGGTAGCGTGCTAGCCTATGTAACAGGGGATCGTGGGTTCGATTCCCACTAAACCCTTAGTCGATTTCGATACAACGAGACGACGGTCATTGAAACCATTTCTCGTTTAGGTTTAAATAATTATTAAAAATGATTTGTAATTAAATTGGGAAAACTAAATAAAAACTGATAATTGGATCAAAATTATTATTATTATCTATATATATAATTTCCCTATTTGTGTGTTCCTCTTTTTTTGTCTATCCAGAGCTTTTTGAAGCCCACTGATGAGCTACAAAGCTGAAAATTGGCAGACATATAGCTAAACACTTGGGGCAGATCCTAACGTAGACGGATTTTCGATTTTTTGCCTGTGGGCGGAGAAATAAGCGGAATAGTGGGCGTGGCAAAATTCAATTTTTTGACGTTTTTGCTTAATTTAAAGCCCCCAAATGACTTAGGAAGCTAAAAATAGTTCTAACGAATATAGTTCTAACGATGCCGCATATCCCCCAGTAGTCGGATTTAAAATTTTCTCAATGTGGGCGGAGAATTGAGGGAAAAGTGTAGTGGCAAAATTTAGATTTTTTTAACATTTTTACTTCTTTTGAAGCCCCCAAATGACTTAGGAAGCTGAAAATGTTCTAGAATATAGTCCTAACGATGGCGCATATCCCCAAGTAGTCGGATTTAAAATTTTCGCAATGTGGGCGGAGAATTGAGGGAAAAGTGGCGTGGCAAAATTTGGATTTTTTTAAATTTTTACTTTTTTTGAAGCCCCCAAATGACTTACGAAGCGGAAAATTGCTTAGCATTTAGTTCTAGCAATGAAGTATATCCTGAAGTAATCGGATTTAAATTTTTTAGACTGTGGAAGGAGAATTAAGGGAAAAATGGGGCGTGGCAAAATTGTGTATTTTAATATTTAATTTGAAGACCCCAATTACCTATGAAGATGAAAATTGGCATGTTTGCTTATTTTAAAGTCCTCTTATGACTTAGGAAGCTGAAAATTTCCTAGCATATAGTTCTTTCGATGAAGCATATCCTGAAGTAGTCGAATTTTAAATTTTTGGACTGTGGGCGAAGAATTGAAAGGAAAATGGGGAGTGACAAAATTGGGATTTTTAACATTTTAACTTCTTTTGAAGCCCCCAAAGGAAGCGGGAAAATGCACAGAATTGGCATGTATATAGAAGGTTTCATGTGGAAGATCAACACGAGCATGGATTTTTGATATCCAGTGTATGGGTGGAGAATAAGAAAGGCAAAGGGCGTGGTAAATTTATTTCCATCTATTTTCTGAATATGTATTTTATTTTTTTTTTTAGTTTCTCTTATTTTTTGTGTATCCAGCGCCTTTTGAATCTCATTGATGGACGTAAAAGCTTAAAATTGGCATGTATATAGTAAAACACCAGGGACAGATTCTTACGAAGCCGGATTTTTTGCCTGTGGGCGGCGAATTACGAGAAAAAGGGGACTTGGCAAAAATATTTTTTTTTACGTTTTAGAGTATTTTTAAGCTCCGCCCCAATGAATACGGAAGCTGAATATCCCTAACATGTAGGCCTAATTATGAAGGTTATTCTAAAGTAGTTCGATTTAACATTTTTTGAATGTAGACGGAGAGTTATTTTTTTTTTTTTGACTAACTTTAAAGCCCTAATGACCTACGCAGCCGAAAATTGGCAAGCATATTGTACTGACACTGGAGCATATCCTTAAGTAGTCAGACTAAAAATTTTTGGACTGTGGACGGAGAATTGAGAGGGAAAAGTGGCGTGGATACGAGTATAGTACTAACTATGGAGCTTATCCTAAAGTAGTCCGATTTAAAAATTTTGGAATACACAGAAAAACAGTTTAATTGTGCCAGCCGAATTAAGAGCCAACTGCATGGTTATCGCAACCGAAAATTTCAGTTGTTGTTATTAAACTATGCAGTTGGCTCTAAATTCGGCTGGCACAACTAAACTGTTCTCTCTGTGTAGGGACGGAGAATTAAGAGAAGAAATGGGCGTGGAAAAATTTTGTTTTTACATCTTACCTAATTTTGAAGACACCTTATGACCTTGAAAGATAAAAATTGGGATGCAAATGGTACGGACTATGGCAAAGATCAACTCTGACCTGGATATCCAGTGAAAGAGCGGAAATACAAAAAAAAATCCGTTATGAATTGTGTTCAGTTTGTATATATAATCTGTAACGTAGCCGGATTTTCGGCCTTTAAGTCAGGGGGAGTTGCGAAAGACGGCGAAATTTAGTTTTTAAACATTTAAACTATTTCTGAAACCCCTAATGACTAAGGAAGCTGAAAATTTTAAAGCATAAAGTATTGACAATGGATCATATCCTTATGAAGTCAGATTTAATATTTAAACTGTGTACGGAGAATTATAAGGAAAAATTTAAGTGGAAAAATTGTGTTTTTTAACATTTTAGCTAATTTTACAACCCCTCATGATAAAAAGAAAGATAAAAATTGCCATGTATATAGGAGTGACCATGGGATTCCCAGGAGTGACCATAGATTCCCACGATGGATTTTTGATATCCGGTTTATGGACGAAGAGACGAAATGGGCGAGCTAAATTTAGATCTAAAATTTTATCAATAAAACCTTTTATACTCATTAAATTTTTTTCCAGTTTGGGAAATATATTGATGTAACTCAATCTAGCAATATTAAATTTTTAAAGCACAAACATAATTTGTTATAAAGTTTGGTAAAATATTAGAACTATTGAGAAAAGTGATTTGGTGTTCCGCCTTGCAGGGACAGGCTATTCGACTTAGGAAGCTGAAAATTTCACAGAATATAGTCCTAATATCCCCAAATAGTCGTATTTAAAATTTTCGCAATGTGGGCGAAGAATTGAGGGGAAAAGTGGCGTGGCAAAATTGGGATTTTTTTTACATTTTTACTTCTTTTGAAGTCTCCAAATGACTTAGGAAGCGGAAAATTGCATAGCATATAGTTCTAACAACGAAGCATATCCTGAAGTAATCGGATTTAGAGAAAAAGGAGAAAAAGAGAAAAAGGGGGCGTGGCAAAATTGTGTTTTTTAATATTTTAACTAATTGGAAGACCCCCAAAGACCTATGAAGATGAAAATTCACATTTTCGCTTATTTTAAAGCCCTGTAATGACTTAGGAAGCTGAAATTTCCTAGCATATAGTCCTATCGATGAAGCATATCCTAAAGTAGTCGAATTTTAAATTTTTGGACTGTTGGCCGAGAATTGAAAGGAAAATGAGGAGTGACAAAATTGGGATTTTTAACATTTTAACTTCTTTTGAAGCCCCCAAAGGAAGCGGAAAATGCATAGCGTATAGTCCTAACGATGTAGTTATCCTGAAGTAATCAGATTTAAAATTTCTCTATTGCGGACGGAGAATTAAAAGATAAAAGAGCGTGGAAAAATTGGGTTTTTTAATATTTTAACTAATTTTAAGACCCCCAATGACTTAGGAAGAAGCAAATTGGCATGTATATTAGGGTGCGCCAAAAATGTCAACTTTCGATTTTATACCGTCACTCCCCCTAGAAATATTCGTTTTGGTATTAAAATACACTATGCAAAAAATTATGGCGATCGCTTGAGGGGAAAGGGTGCCTCAAACGCCTTGAAAATGGAGAAATATGTCAAATTTGACCATTCGATAAAAAAAAAAAATTTTTTTTTGTTGTTATTCAATTTCGCCAAAAAATTTTTTTTTTGTATTAGGTTTAATAAGAACTACTTACAAAAAAAATATAAGCTATCCACTAAATCGCTTACCCATTTTAACTTGCGATACAAAAAAGGGCAGTTATTTTTAGGGGTACCCAAAAGTAACATTTTTACATTTTTGAAAATTTTATTAAAAAAAAATTTTAAAAATTAAAATCGCTCTCCACCAGTTTTTTATATATATTATAAAGATAAAAAATGTGAAATATTATAAATATCCGTTCGGCAGTTTTTCTTTTATAGCGACTTGAAGTTAGTGGATTTCAAGGAAAATTGATTTTTTGCTGTATTTTCTTTAATTTTGAACTTATTATTACGTTTTAAACAAAATTGACGAAATTGGCTTTGCAACTGATTTAATTGGATCATAAATTTTAGTAAGTAAATAATTTTTGCAGGACAGCATTAACCCTTGTAAACCCGGGTCGAAGATGACCCACAGGGCAAATATTCCCCATTGTATGCCGGCTTTTATATTTTTATTAAATATAATAAAATTAATCTGTAAAAATAAATGTTTTAGTCCAAGTTTATTTAAATCTACATGTGAAAAAACAATGTTTTTAAATTATAGGGCATTTTTTATATACGGTGGGTGACAATACAATGAAACTTTTTTAAAGTAGATCCAATTTGTTAAAAAAAAATTAAACGTTATTATTTTAAAGTGAGTATTATTTTTAAAAATGTTATTAATGTAACTTATAAAGCTTTAATTTAAGTTAAATAGCGTGCAGATTGTCAAATATTAAATGAAATACACGTGTCGCGCTGGAAAATGAAATTATTTATACACATTTGTTTTAGAAAATTATTTAAGAATATTTTGATGTCGAATTTTTCTAAATTCAAAGAAAAAAAAGAAAAAATTGTCCATTAGCTTTTCTTTAGTCATCAACTAATTTTTTCAACAACCCAAACAAAAAATTTAATTTTTTAAATAAAGTAGAAGAAATCATGAATGCTTAATGTGTTTGATACAATCAAAAAATATTTCATCATATTTATGAAAAGCTTCATTAAATATACAAAAACTTCATAAAAAGGGTTAAATTCTTTAAGTGCATACACGATGAATACCTAAAACTATTTCCATTTACTAATTTCATGATAAAAAAAAAATAGCTTAAAGAATAATATTTCCAAAATGGGACATAATTGACCCGGGTTTACATGGGTTAAAGCTAACCTGTAAAAATTACTAACTAAAATGTATGATCCAATTTAATTACTTGCAAAGCCGATATTGTCAATTTCGTTTAAAACGTAGTAATAAGTTAAAAATTAAAGAAAATACAGCAAAAAATCAATTTTCCTTGAAATCTTCAAGTCGCTATAAAAGAAAAACTGCCGAACGGATATTTATAATATTTCACATTTTTTATCTTTATAATATATATAAAAAACTGGTGGAGAGCGATTTTAATTTTTAAAATTTTTTTTTAATAAAATTTTCAAATATGTAAAAATGTTACTTTTGGGTACCCCTAAAAATAACTGCCCTTTTTTGTATCGCAAGTTAAAATGGGTCAGCGATGTAGTGGAAAGCTTATATTCTTTTTGTAAGTAGTTCTTATTAAACCTAATTCAAAAATTTTTTTTTTGGCGAAATTGAATAACAAAAAAAAAAAATTTTTTTTTTCATCTAATGGTCAAATTTGACATATTTCTCCATTTTCAAGGCGTTTGAGGCACCCTTTCCCCTCAAGCGATCGCCATAATTTTTTGCATAGTGTATTTTGATATAAAAACGAATATTTTTGGGGGGAGTGCCGATCTCTAGCATAATTTTTTTTTTACCCATACAACTTTGGCGCACCCTAATGTATATAGTAGGTTTCATACGGAAGACCAACACGAACCTGGATTTTTGATATCCAGTGTATGTGTGGAGAATAAGAAAAGCAAATGGGAGTGGTAAATTTATTTCCATCTATTTTCTGTATGTACTAGTCGAATAGCCTGTCCCTGCCAGGCGGAACACCAATTCACTTTTCTCAATAATTCTATTTTTTTACCAAACTTTATAAAAAATTATGTTTGTGCTTCAAAAATTTAATATTGCTATATTGAGTTACATCAATATATTTCCCAAACTGGACAAAAATTTAATGAGTATAAAGGGTTTTATTGATAAAATTTAGAACTAAATTTAGCACGCCCATTGCGTCTCTCCGCCCTTAATCGTTAGAGCTGTCCCATGGTCACTCCTATGTACATGGCAATTTTTATCTTTCGTAGTCATGAAGGGTTTTAAAATTAGATAAAATGTTAAAAAACACAATTTTTTCACTTAAATGTTTCCTTATAATTCTCCGTAAACAGTTTAAATATTAAATCTGACTTCATAAGGATATGATCCATTGTCAATACTTTATGCTTTACAATTTTCAGCTTCCTTAGTCATTAGGGGTTTCAGAAATAGTTTAAATGTTTAAAAACTAAATATCACCGTCTTCCGCCACTCCCCCTGTCTTAAAGGCCGAAAATCTGGCTACGTTACAGATTATATAAACTGAACAAAATTCATGCCATAGTCCGTACCATATGCATCCCAATTTTCATCTTTCAAGGTCAATCGGACTACTTTAGAATATGCTTCATAGTTAGGACTACATGTTAGGGATTTTCAGCTTAATTTATTGGGGCGGAGCTCAGAAGTTGATTTAATACATTTCTTTGACTTATTCTAGACGACATAAAAAATAATAAAATAACTTATTTTTTAAAAAAGGATGTTTTTATATTTTCCACACTACTAATCCGATTTTGCCCAAATTTGGTATTAATATATATCTAAGGAATATTAATTTGCTTACAAAGTTTTTTTACGATCGGACAATTTTCGTAGGTGTTATAGCGTTTTGAAGAAAAAGGATATATGGCAGGACCTTGAGTCCTTGCTCCGATTTAAATAAAAATTTATACACAAGTTACTAGTTGAATGTGTATCAGCTTGTCCACTTTTTGTAATTTTGTGGGCATTATTGAAGCTAAAATTAATTTTTTCAATTTCAGGACACATGGGCGGTAGGCGTGCCCTTGCACCGATTTTTCCAGAAATTCATATTTTTCTTAACTAAGACGTTTTATGCACGTGTACCAAATTTCAAAAATATGTGACAACTCCTTCTATTTTTGTCCCTTCGTTATATGGGAACGAAGCACTGTGCGGTGCTACCATTACTTCCGGCCGTGCTCAGGGCAAATGAGGTGGTGTACTTGTCTCATTGAAATTGGACGGAGCCAGCCACTATAAAATTTAGGTAGCTGCAAATTTTCGAATACCAATTAAACAGACGGAAAAGAAACAAAAAAAAAAATAAAGTTAGGAAAGAAAATGTTAAAGACAACCCTAACAAACATAAAATACTATAGCAGCATGAACTTTAGGAGAAGAAGTTAAAGATCGTATTGTCCCTTCATATTCTCTACCCATTCCTACCTTGCTATATTTTATGAGTTATCTGATAGCCCATTCTGAACCTAACTGAGGTTACTTAAACTTTTCGCGAATAAAAGAAATCTACACCCGCATCATTTTAAATTAAAACGAACATTTATTTAACAAAAATCAACGCACTTAAAATTAGTATAGAATTATCACCCATTAGCTCGAGATATAAAAGATCTTAATTCTAAATGTGTATAAAAGGGTCAAAAAGTACAAGAAAAAAATATTTAAAACCGTCAAAGCAGCGAAATGACAATAAAAATTTAATTTAAGTAAAGCTATTAAATGGAAAGATGCTGATTTAATCTTTAAAATCGATGGGATCAACCCTAGTTAAATTATTAAATGGTTAATTGAAAAATGTAAAATTATAGTAAAGTTTTAAATGGATAGTTAAATGGATTTTGAATCACGATAATTAAACGACAAAATATTAATTTAAGAAAAAACTCACCATATTCTGTTATCCACTGGCCTGCAGGCCTGAAGTACGGGGTATAGGTTCTTGATGGAATCAAATATTATTATCGAATTTAATTATCTTTATCGCTTTAACTAAATTGTTTAAATTAGATATAAGTAAAAAGTATTTTAAGAGGTATGAGTGTAGGGTATATGCATGTTTTGTGATTCTGTCTATAAGTGTAGGTGTATTTCGCGTATGTAGTAGAATTAAGAATTAAAAGTTAAATTAGCATTATTTTTATGACCGAATTGATTTAAAAAATATTAAATAACAAAAAAAAAATTAATTAATCGATAAATTTATCGATTACCATAAGAAAAATAATTATTTTGGGCAACATACAAAAACAATAACACTGTGCTACAAAAGACCAAAAATAAAATATGCAGGGGTTCTCATATGAAAATTCGGGTTGGTTGGAGTCCAAAGAGTACTGATATACTCATAGTTTTTCTGGATCACTTCGTTAAGTACGTTTTTTATTGGCAAATGTGTTGAAAAACGGCAATTCTTAAATTACTATTTTAAAAAATTATTTCTTTGTTAGTTTGCAACCGATTTTCGATTTTATGGATTTTTTTTAAAGTTATAAGTCTTACCTTTTAAACAAAACTAAAATATTAAAAATCGATCAAGAATTGGCTGAGCTACGGTCGATTAAGTAAAAAAAAACCGAATTTTTTGAAAAAATTTTCATATTCTTTACACTCTAAGTTGAAAGTGCATCATTAAACAATTTTTTTTTTAATTTTTTGTAAAAAAGTATGCTAAAATAGCTTTCCAAAACACCAAAAAACATAACAATCGGTTAAAAAATGAATGAGTTCTGCTAAGTTTTGTGATAGGACATTTTTAATTTATTTTCAGAAACGCTTGTAATTCAAGCATTATTCATAAATCTTATTACTACTTAGTAGTAATTTTATGTGCACATGCATATAAACTAGAGATGGGAACGTAATTAGATTTGTGCGTGATTCACACATGATCACAAGTGAGCGTGATTGAAAATTAATTTTACTCATGTGGTTGTGGGTGAGTGTCAGTGTGAGTGGAATAAAAAAATGGGCGTGTCAGTTACTTAGAAATCCTATTTATAATTTTTTGGGTTTGTTTAAAAAATATGAGTGTTGCTTCTTAAACAAAAAAATATTGAGAATCGGTTGAAAACAGGCTAAGGTGCGCTCATTTAAGTTAAAAACCTTTTTTGAAGAGTTATACCTGCAACATTTTTATGACAGAAAAAGTTCTTCTTGCAAACATGTTTTTTGAAACGAAATTGGTAAAATTGTGGGATCATTTGATGGAAATTCTACACTGAAAAAAAACCTTCGTGTTATAAATGAAACAGATTCATTATTTTGTTTTCATTTAACCAATGAAGGAATTCATAAGCTCATTGTAATCAGACATGGGCGATACCAATTACATTTTTTTCAATTACAATTACATGTAATTAGTAATTGAGTTTTTTCAATTACATTTACATGTAATTAGTAATTGAGTTACATGTAATTTGTAATTGAAAAAACTCAATTACTAATTACATGTAAATGTAATTGAAAAATTCAATTACTAATTACATGTAATTGTAATTGAAAAATCTCAATTACTAATTACACGTAATTGTAATTAAAACGTTTAAATTACAGTGATTTCAATTACATGCAAAAAAAATCTGACAACTGACAAAGTTTTTTTTAACAAATTAATAGTGACTGGCTAAATTCAACATCAGAAGCATATTGTACAAGTTAAGTGATTGCGGTCGATTCTAAATATGATATTTAAAACTAGTGTAAAAAAAATATAAGTCAAAAATATAACATAAAATTTGTGACATAAATATATAATATAGTTATGGTGGCCAAAATGATTCAGTCATATACAAATTTTAAGACATTGCACTACAAAAAATACGGTTGTTAACAAAAAAGGCTCAATATTATTTTTTTTCTTTTTATCTCTAATCTAACGAAGGTTTTTTTCCTAAAATTTCAAAAAGTAAAAAAAAAAAATTTGATTGAAAAAAATGTTATGCAAGCTTTTACGGTTGTGAAGTTATGCATCATGAATGAGATTTTCATGCACTAAAAAATCGAAAATATGCACTAAAAAATAAAATGTGTGCAATAAAAATCTTGTTTTCATACGAAAAACTTCTTAAAAACAAAAAATAACCCCGAGTTGTAATACACTCATAGAAATATCTTAGTAGAAAAATTAGTAAACCCATTGTAGATCAAGTTTTACAGAATAATGCCGTATTCAACAAAAATTAATGTTGATATCGTTGAATAATCAGTAAAGTTGAATCAACTTTTTACAACGCTTATACAGAATTCAATAGATAAACCAAAATAGAAAAAACAACCCTGTTCGTTCATTTTTTTTTTTTTATTATTAACGAGTGACGAGTGAGTTGGTAGCAATGTGAATCGTGTTTATCTCTTATAAAATTATTTTATGTGTTTGTTTTTTATAAAAAAATTTAACATTATAAAAATAAATAAAAATAGGATCTGATTTGTATTTGGTAAGTAAAAAAATACATTGATTACTTTATGTATTCATACTATATTAAAACTTTTTTGTTTTTTTTTAAGGATTTTGTTTGGTATCATCAGAAAACTGGAGAATGGCATAACATGAATAAACGAAGTGTGTATGAAAATCTTTGTGAAAATCTTCAAATATTGCAGCTTAAAACGCCGATGATAATACAAAAATATTGTGATTTATGCTTAATAAAAGAATATTTACAAATAACAACAAGTTTTTTTTATTAATAAAATTTCTTATATTAACAAAAATATGAGTTGAATTTACAAAAAATAAGAGTTGATTTACAAAAAAACGAGTTGATCAACATTTACAAAAACTGACAATAATTTTTATTGAAATCAACATAAATATTTGTAGGGTCAAAATCAACAATGATTTCTGTTGAATTTACAGCGATTTTCTTTGGGAATACAATGATTTTTGGTTGAGTGTAGTAACATTTAAAACTTTATGTAAGCAAGATTTTCTTATAAGTTAAACAATCTATAAAAAATTAAAAAGAAAAAAAAATAATTTTCTTATATGCAAAAGAAATATAAAAAATTTTGAAAAAAATTTTTGAAACAAATAAATTTTAGTTTGTGTTTTTGATAATTTATACACTTAATAGTTGGAAATATGCACAAAACATTCATTTAAAACCAAAATATGCTAAAATATGCATTATTACCAAAATATGAAACAACAAATCGATGCCATTTTAAAGCAAATTTCTTGATTCGAAAAGTTAATTGGTCGATATCGTTTTTAGACTAGTGACAAAAAACATGCATTTGCATGGAAATCACATCCCTAATCATGAATATTATTTTTATTTTATTTTTAATATTAATATTATTTTTTTGCAAATAATTTTTCGGAACATATGCATTGCAAATTGTGTCGTCTACACTAATTTGAATCTACTTTTGTAATTCCAAGTTTAACCAAATTAAAAAATTTTTAAATCGAAAAATCTTTGAATATAAAACTTTTTTACACAAAACTACACAAAAAATTAATCAAATTGTTAGTTTTTTTCAAAATATCTAAATTAAACTGTATAATTTTTATCGAAAAAAAATATTGTGAATTTAAAAATTTTTCCTTACAAAAATGTCTCAAAATCTGTAAATTTTCTCATTTGTAAAATGGATAAGAGATTTTTTAAGATCGTAATAATTTTTTTCAGACTTTTTAAATACGAAAAATATTTTAAAATAAAAGAATTTATCTATACAAAAAGTCTTTATAATCTGAGTATTTCTTTACGAAAAATGCCTCAGAATCAGAAAAATCTATAGGAAAAATGTATCAGAATCTGAGAATTTTTCTATACCAATTTGACACATTTTTCTACACGAAAAATTTCACAGAGTTTTTTTGTACAAAAAATCTCTTAAAATTTGAGAAATTTCTATACGAAAAATGTTTTAAATCATAAATATAGTAAAAATCTTTCTATGGTTAAAATGTCTTGGAATTTTCAAAAACATGTTTGTTCAAAACATGTAAAACTAAAAAAATTTCCCGCAATTTAAGGAGTGTTTCGTTTAAAAATGTCTCAAAATCTTTGATTTTATTAAGAGAATATGTATCTTAGAATCGGAGAATTTTCTATACCAAAAAATGCTCTTAGAAGTTTTATGCAAAAATACGGTTTATAATCTAAAAACTTTGAACAAATCAAAAAACTGTCCCAGAGTTTTGAGTTTTTAAGCGTAAAGTATATTTGAGAATTTTTAGTGAAAAGTTGCATTTTCAAAGTCTTTTTTTAAAAAAAAAAAAATAATTCGACTCCTTTTTTATCTTAAATTTAAAACAAATGTTTTGTTTCCTAAAACTAAAAAAATGTAGGCTCAAAAACATTGAGGCTCAAAAACGAAATTAAAAAAAAAAAAAATTTGGGCCCCCCCAAAATAAGTAAATTCCTGCGTACGTGCCTGACATGTCACCCTTAGTACATGATTTAAAACTAACACCGAAATTATATTATATTTATTTTAATAAAATAATTGAAGGGCTTACTGCAAAACCTTGATAAGCAACATTTTATTTTTTGGTGTTCTTCGCGTTCTACTAATGTTCGAGCGACATATTTTTGGCAGAAGTCTAGCCTTTGTACAAGTATCTTAAGTATGAAAGTTTACTAAAGTTGTATTTTTTTAAATTATTTCAAAAGTTTTAAGTTTTTAATAAGTGATACCAACTACATACAAAAACAAGTAAGAAAATTATAGTCGGTCAAGACCGACCATATAATACCCTACACCAGTGTTTCCCGGAAAATGGGTCCCAAGTCCAAACATGGACCGATTTGGTTTATCTTTTGTCAAATCTTTAATAAGTGTACAGAGAAAGAATTGAAAACGAAAGTCAATCAACAAAAACGCGGATTCAATTAATTTTTTAATTGAAACTCCTCCGATAAAGAAAATTGTTATATCAATCTTCAAATTGTAGGTGATTAATTGATTTTTATTTCAATTAATCATTTTTTCGATTTTGATCAAAAATTTGATTGATTTTTTATTTAAAGTCAATTAAAATAATTACACTGTACAACACAAAAAAAAATTACAAGGTCAGACCAAAAAATTTTGATAGAAGAGACAAAAAAAAAATACACGTGTATCGGCGTTTTGAAAGTTTACATCTGGGTTTCATTTTAGGGGGAGGTGAAGTTTCCCCCAAATGCAAATGTTGTGTTGTGAATCGTCATTGAATATCGAGTGAAGCTTACGTTTAAAGTATATGGTGTGTTAAGCAAATTTATGTAAAATGTTACGGAGAACATTTTTGTGGAATATGTTAACCCTCTAACTCCTCAAGATAAGGGTCTTTTTTGTCCTTCTTTTCAAAAAGAGCAAAAAACACTATTAAAAAAGGGATTTAAGGGGTTTGAATGTTCCGCAGAAATATCCGCCGTGAAATTTTACTATAAGTCCCTGAATACACCAAAACGGAAAACTCAACCAGAAAGTCAGAAATAAGACACAACAAAAGACATCTTAGGGTTAATTTCGCATTTATTAAGAAAATCGGGTAAAACTTACGTTTAAAGTATATGGTGTGTGAAGCAATTTTATGTAAAATGTTACGGAGAACATTTTTTTAGAATATGTTAACCCTCTAGCTCCTCAAGGTAAGGGTCTTTTTTGTCCTTCTTTTGAAAAAGAGCAAAAACACCATTAAAACAGCTATTTAAGGGGTTAAAATGGTCCGCAAAAATATTTGCCGTGAAAGGGACTTATAGTAAAATTTCACGGCGAATATTTTTGCGGAACATTTTAACCCCTTAAATCCCTGTTTTAGTGGCGTTCTATGCTCTTTTTTAAAAGAAGGACAAAAAAGACCCTTATCTTGAGGAGTTAGAGGGTTAACATATTCTACAAAAATGTTCTCCGTAATATTTTACATAAATTTGCTGAACACACCATATACTTTAAACGTAAGCTTTACCCGATTTTTTTAATAAATGCGAAATTAACCCTAAGCTCTCTTTTGTTGTGTCTTATATCTGACTTTCTTGTTGAGTTTTCTGTTTTGGTGTGTTCAGGGACTTATGGTAAAATTTCACGGCGGATATTTTTGCGGAACATTAAAACCTCTTAAATCCCTGTTTTAATGGTGTTTTTTGCTCTTTTTGAAAAGAAGGACAAAAAAGACCCCTATCTTAAGGAGTTAGAGGGTTAACATATTCTACAAAAATATTCTCCGTAACATTTTACATAAATTTGCTGAACACACCATATACTTTAAACTTAAGCTTTACTCGATTTTCTTAATAAATGCGAAATTAACCCTAAGATCTCTTTTGTTGTGTCTTATTTCTGACCTTCTGGTTGAGTTTTCCGTTTTGGTGTATTCAAGGACTTATAGTAAAATTTTACGGCGAATATTTTTTCGGAACATTAAAACCTCTTAAATCCCTGTTTTAATGGTGTTTTTTGCTCTTTTTGAAAAGAAGGACAAAAAAGACCCTTATCGTGAGGAGCTAGAGGGTTAATATATTCCACAAAAATGTTCTCCGTAACATTTTATATAAATTTGCTGAACACACCATATACTTTAAACGTAAGCTTCACTCGATATTCAATGACGATTGACAATACAACATCTGCATTTGGGGGAAACTTTACCTCCCCCTAAACTGAAACCCAGATGTAAACTTTCAAAACGCCGATACACGTGTATTTTTTTTTTGTCTCTTCTATCAAAATTTTTTGGTCTGACCTTGTAATTTTGGAAAAAATTTGATTTTGTTGTGCAGTGTTATTGATTTAACAAATGAATTTCAATCTTATGGAAAAATTATGAAGAAATTCATATTTTTTGCTTTCCAATATGTTGCCGACAATAAAAAAAGTAAAACCGTAGTAAAAAGTATATTTTTGAATTAATGTTTTTAAATAAATTGAAGCGAAAAAAATCTTGTATGTTAAAAATTTGTAATTTGATAGTTAAAGAAGATTTTCTCGTTCAACTGTTGACGAGTGTGGACGTGTTTTATTTTAACTCCGTGCTATAAATTGAATTACTAAAATTGTTCGTAATAGGTTTGTTCGTAATAGGTATTTTTGTGATATTTTCATTACCACATCAAGGAAAATGAAAATATGGACACAAATGATACCGATTTAGTTCGAGGCTCTGCCTCACCGACTGGTGCTGGTCCTAGCACTGGTCTTAGGGTTGCGACCTTGAAGTCCGGCCTTGATTCTGGTAGGGGTGCTCAGCCTAATATTGGTGGTAAAAAGAAAAAGAAACTTAAGCCATCAAAGGTCAGGCACAACCAGAGAAGGCTTTGTTTGAAAATAATTAACAGACTAAGCCAACTCGATGGAACGAAGCTCTCCGAACGTGAGAGGGCGTCGCTATCATGGGCGAAAGGAGTCATTGAAGAACAGGACAAACTTTCGGCAATGCGCGCATCTGACAAACAGAGCGCTGTTTCGGCCTCGTCATCGAAGTCTGGTAAAAGGTTGCGTTCGCCCGACGAGAAACCTTTACCTAAAAGATCTAAGGTGACCGGCAACGTCTGGACTCAGTCTTTTAGTGAAGTGGTGAAAGGTAACTTCGTTAGGGCTGTGATAAACAGGCAAACTGGGGATTGTAGTATTCCAAGGGACAAGTGGAGTTTAGTTGAAACTAAACTAAATGAAATCTACTATAGGCTTCTTGAGAGTATGCCTGATTTTCTCCCTACTACTGTCAACGCAGGTTGGTATCAGGGGCGAGTAAAACTCGTTGCTTTTGGAAACGAAAGATCCGCAGCCGTGTTTAAGGTTGCCATTAGCCAAGTGGGAGAGTTATGGCCTGGAGCCAGACTGGACGTTGTGGAAAAACATGATATCCCCTCGCAACCCAGAGCTCATGCATGGATCCCAATGGCTACAAGTGACACTGCGGTGATTCTAAAGATGATAAAAGTCTGCAATCCTGACCTTCCAACTCAGAATTGGCAAATTGCCAGATTGGGTGAGATGGAGGGCGCTCGTCGTCAAGCAGTGGTCTTGGTTAATGAGGAATCGCTTCCGCTTTTAGCCAGGACTGACGGCATTATTAGATTTGGCTTTTTTCATATAAGAGTCAATGTCTACAAGGGCGACCAGAAGCCTATTTTGGAAGCAGACAAGCCAGTGGCAGAGTCGGCTGGGGAGGAGAATCTGGAAAAGGTTGATATTCAGCTGACCGATTCTAGGCTGATGGGAGATGCATCTGGCATTTTCGAAACCGAATCTGGTAACGAATGCGACCTCTGTGATGGCACGAAGGATAAAGCTGATGCCACTATGGGTGACATTCAGGACGAGGCCCATGCAGTGAGGAATTCGGAGAGTTCTGTTGCCTCCGATTCAGAACAGATGGGACACATATCTGGCTTATTCGAAACCGAATCTGGGGACGAATGCGACCCCTATGATAACACGGAGGATGAAGCCAACAACACGGTGGTGGAAAGGATGGTGGAAAAAAAGCAAGATGTTGCGGTTCCTACAAATAAACCTCCATCACTGTAAGGCAGCATCAGCTGCACTATTGCTGCGCCTGACGACAGGAGCAGTTGACTTGGTTTTTATCCAAGAGCCCTGGGTGCGGGGTGGCAGGGTTTGCGGATTGAAGACCCCTGGGTTTAAGTTGATGGTTGCCAAAGTTGAGGGCTCACCAAGAGCCTGCATCTTGGCGAAAAATGGCTTAAATATATTCTTTTTATCAACTTTTAGTGATATGGATGTTACAGCGGCTAGCTTAGAGCTTCATGGGAAATCTATTTGGCTCGCCTCTGCGTATTTTCCTAATCCGGGGCCAATACCCCCGGAGAAGGTTGGCGGTCTGATTCGGGAGTCTGAATCTAGGGGACACCAGTTACTAGTGTGCTGTGATGCTAATGCACATCATTCGATATGGGGTAGTACAGACACAAATGATAGAGGCGAATCACTTTTGGAGTTTTTGTTAAGCACTAACCTGTATATTTGTAACAAGGGTAGTGAACCAACTTTCGTTACAAGTACGCGGCAAGAGGTTCTTGACGTAACACTTGTATCAGATACATTGTCTGACAGAATTGATGACTGGAGAGTTTTGGAAGAACATTCTTTCTCAGATCATCGCTACATTGAGTTTTTACTCAGGGAGCGTGCCCCGGTTGAGACAGTCTCTAGAAATCTGAGAAGAACAAACTGGGTGAAATATAGGGAGACTTTTTCTTTGCTTTTGGATGAAGTACCCCTATCTGAACCGCATAGTTTAGCGGAAATTGACTGTCTGGTTGACCATATAACAAATGTTTGTAATAGGTGCCTGGATGCGTCTTGCCCTTCTGCAAAGCCTAGAGGGAAAAAAAAGCCACCTTGGTGGTCAAATGAGTTGCAGACGAGCAGAGATTCCTGCAGAAAGCTCTTTAATAAGGCTAAATTTTCAAGAGCGGACGAGGACTGGTCTGCATACAGGCTGCAACTTAAGAGTTATAAAAAGATGATCAGAAATGCAAAATGTGATTCTTGGAAAAACTTCTGTGGAAACATAGAAGACGTTTCTGAGGCATCTAGGCTGCGCAAGGTTCTGGCTTCTTCTCCTTGCACCCTAGGATACCTGAAAGATCCTAATGGGGTGTGGTCTTCCTCCAGTGGAGAGTCGCTGGATCTCCTTTTTAACACGCATTTTCCGGGCAATTCCATGACGCCGTTTCAAGCTTTGGAACGTTCTGACGCCCAAGTATCTGAAATTGCTTCGGAAATAATAAATATGCCAACATTAATCTGGGCGATAAAAAGCTTCAGGCCCTATAAATCCCCGGGACCTGATGGTATAATCCCGGCTGAGTTGCAGCAAGTGTTGGACTATATAGCCCCGTTGCTGTATAATCTATACACAGTATGCATCAACTGGTCGTATATTCCTTTAAAATGGAGGGATACCAGAGTCGTATTTATCCCGAAGGCTGGGAAAAGTTCCCACACAGCTCCGAAGGATTTCAGACCAATTAGTCTGTCTTCTTTTTTGTTAAAGACAATGGAACGAATGATAGACTCATATTTGCGTAGAGTGATTGACCCGAGGTTGCTTTCGACAAAGCAACATGCATACAGCAAGGGACGATCAACGGAAACAGCTCTTCATGAGCTCGTTGGTACCATCGAGAGATCGCTTTCGGTAAAGGAGTATACTATTTTTTTTTTTTTTTTTTTTTTTTTTTTAAAAGAAACAACACTCAGGCAATGCTGCCTATCAATTACTACTGTAACCGTGATGTTTCTTTCGGAAAGGGGATAGAAGAGAGATGAAAGATTTGAAAGATAGAAGGGCTTCAGTATGGCAACACTGTAATTGCGCGTGTTGATAATTTTGAGTACAGTTGTTGCATCGCCATCTGTTATTGAACTGGCGAATTATTTTTGAAGCTGTGTTTAATAGCCATTATTTTATTATTTTACTTCGTTGACGATAATATTGGCATTGTCTGGTCTGGGAGTAAAGCGTGAAATCGTTTTAGTGGTGGAAAACCTACTTGCCAATAGACGTATAACGTCTGAATTGGGAGCGTCCGTCATATCTCGATTTGTCAATAGGGGCACACCACAAGGAGGTGTTCTTTCGCCGCTTCTTTGGAACCTGGCACTGAATTCAATGCTACTATCTCTAGAAGCACGTGGTTGTCATGTTATCGCATATGCTGACGATGTCGCGATAGCAGTAAAGGGGAAGCATCTGCCAACATTGCGGGACATTCTTCAGGGTTCTCTGAAAGATCTGTCTAAATGGGCAAGAGACTGTGGTCTAGGAGTTAATCCCAGTAAAACAGAGCTTGTTTTGTTTACAAGGAAAAATAAGATTCCTGCTTTTGATCCTATTTCTCTGGACGGTACTGAAATCACCTTCTCAGATGGAGCCAAGTATCTTGGAGTATTTCTAGATAGGAAGCTGAATTTCAGGCGTAATATTGAGAAACGGGTGAGAAAAGCAACGATTGCTTTGTATTCCTGTAAAAGGGCCATTGGAAAACGATGGGGTTTTAGCCCTCAAGTCGTTCATTGGATCTATACAGCAGTGGTGCGTCCAATTTTGCTGTATGGAATCATTGTCTGGTGGCCTGCTTTGGAAACAAAAGCGAACTTTGTCTTTATCACGAAGGTACAGAGAATGGCGTCAATGTGCATCACTGGTGCTCTTCGTACTACACCTACGGCTGCAATAGAAATCCTCCTTCACCTGATACCCTTGGACATATTGGGTAGGCAGTATGCGGCTGCGTCGGCAATTCGACTTAATAGCACGCTGCAATGGAGGAGCAGTGATTGTGGCCATAGCGCGATCTTAAAAAAGATAACAATACCACAAAATGTGGACTGTGCTCCCTCTTTGAGCCTCTTTGAGCGCCACTTTACCACTATGATACCATCCAGGGAGTCTTGGATGGGGGATACTCCGGGTAGTGGAGCTACCATAAATTTTTACACAGATGGATCGAGGCTGCACGAACAAGTGGGCTTTGGGGTCTATTCGAAAGAGCTTGGATTGAGCCTGGCTCGTAGATTGCCAGATCATTGCAGTGTTTACCAGGCAGAGATGCTGGCAATAAAGGAAGTGGCTGACTGGTTGAGCTGCAATGTCTTGTCTACAACCGCAGTCAACATCTATACTGACAGTCAAGCCGCGGTCAAGTCCCTGGATTCAATGTTTCTGAAAACAAGATCTGCCCTTAACTGCCGCACGTCTTTAAATGAGATGGCCAAGCAGTTTAACATACGACTCATATGGGTCCCAGGGCACAGAGACATTCCAGGGAATTGCAAAGCCGATGAGCTAGCAAGACTAGGAACTACTTTACAGGTTCCAACAGAATTGGAATGTGTTGGTATGCCTCTAGAAACTTGCAAGCAAAACCTACGGCTTTGTTCTGCGACGGAGACTAATCAAAGATGGGCAAATGGATGGACGTGTGAGACAACACGACTGATTTGGCCTTCTCTTAATCAGCGGCGCACAAGTGAGCTGATATCGCTTCCAAGAGGAGATATTTCGACGGTGGTTTCTATAATTACCGGACACTGTCTTATAGGGAAGCACGCAGAGCGGTTAAATGTGCCGTCGAATGACTTTTGCCGAAGTTGCATGGATGAGGAGGAGTTGGAAACTATCGAACACTTTATTTGCCATTGCCCGGCTCTTTCTGGTCAGCGACTTGCTTCACTGGGATCTAGGGAGCTGTACGATCTTTCTGATTTGTCGGATGTCAAAATTCAACATCTAAGGAGTTTCATAAGAAGCTCAAACTGGTTTAACGACAGGGACTAGTAGGGAAACCTATTACGATCCCGTGGTATCACAATGGACCTCAGAGTCTACGTGTGTTGACGTAAAACGTCAGCAGCCACTTACAACCTAACCTAACCTATAGTTAAAGAAAATAATAAAAATGTTGATCAAAACAATAATTGACTCATTTAAATTTTGTTGATCAATAGATTTAATTGAAATTTTTTAGCCATTAATTTTTTTTGTGTAGAAAACACTCACAAACCAAATTTGAGTGAAATAGTCTTCTATTTGTTTTTAAATTAACTAATTTAAGTGAATATCGGGCGAAATTTTCATATGGAACCTAAGTCCAAAAATGGTGTGATTATAATCCAATTTGATTGGGTAATTAAAGTTCGTGTTAAAAATAAACAAAATTTTAATAAAGCATTTTCTATTTTCATGAAATTTTAGCGATTTATGTGAATATCGGGAGGGTGGTTTGTATGGGGGCTACAAGAAGAACTGGTTCGATTGCTTTAAAATGTGGAATGGTGATTTGTGAATACAAAACACGTTTACCTGACAAATTTCGAAAGGATACCTATTGTTATTGTTAGAGTCATTTGACTCATATTTTAAGGGGACGTTTGTATGGGGGCTAGGTCAAAACATGGACCGATTTTTGCAAATTTCAATAGCGTCCGTCGTTGTGTCAAAAGAAGCTTAAGTTTCAAATTTTTAGATCAATCGGTTAAAAATTGCGACCTGTATCGTGCGCACAACGTTTACATGGACGGACATCGCTAAATCGACTCAAAAAGTGATTCTGAGTCAATCGATATACTTGAAGGTTGGTCTAGGACCAATATTTAATAGGACCAGGTTATTTATTTTTTTTTTTTGTTTCGGTTTTTTTACAAGTAGTTTTTTTACAAGTAGTTACAGCAAGGGGTACTAATAGAAAATTATATATTAATATAATAAATAAATTCGAAAGAATTTTGTAATTTGGCGTTTTATTTTATTTGTTAGTAGGAAATCTAACGACTTTTTATTATCTTAAAAATAATTAATATTTCGCAGGTACAGTGAAATCAGAAAATACACACGCATTTGTTGGATTTTTTTAAAGCGTGCCAGCAGCAAGCAAAATCCTACTTGCATAAGTGATCGCTTGCATAATTTAACATATAACAAAAAGGAAACAGCTACAAAGTCATAAAGACATAAAAAATCGGGATTTCCAAAAGGAATTTAAAAGACACTATTATTTTTTACAACGCAAAATATGTGAAGACATTGCATTGAAATTCAATGGAGTGGCTGTACATCGCAATAAATATTTGAAAAAGTGAAAATTTTAGCACGAAAAGGTCTACATTTTATGGGATCTTCTTTTATATGTGTGGTCACTAGTGTTTGGGGTCCGGGAATTCCCGGGTCGGAATTCCCGGGAAACCACTGACGGGAATTCCCGGGAATTTTTTTAATTTTTCCCGGGAAATCCGGGAATTTTGTAAAATAAACCTTTTTACATAAAAACGTTTATTTTACTTTAATTTTTAACATTTTTTTTACATACAGGTATAATTAAATTGATATTTTTTGTATTTTTTCTATTTGGAAGAACAGTGCAAATATATATTCATAGGAAAACTGACCAAGTGTAAAAAGTATGTTAATATCATGAAAAAACTTAAAAGTCAAAAAATATACGTCGGTTAATGATAATTTTGCTAAGACTGTCAAAAAAATATAAAAATTTTGAACCTAGAATTAACATTTCCAGAATAAATATTAAAAGTGCTGTTATTTGTTAAAAAATTTTGTTAATAAATGGTATGTTTTTATTAAATAGACGTATCCCCAGAAGAAGTCGACAAAAAATCGACGAAACGTCGGGAAAAAATGTATTAAAATTGTGTTTTAATTACATTAAAGATTTTAGGCCGTATTAGCTTAATAAGGAAATACAAAGGAATTTAAAAATTGGCCAAATAGAAAAACAACAAAAGTGCTGCCAACTATATTAGTTTTTTCTCGAATAACGCAGTTTTAATTTTTTTGGCGATTTTTAGCTATTTTTTTGCGATTTTTTGTGAAGGAAAAAGTTGCAATATTTTTTTTGGTTTGTTTTATTGTATTTCAGGATTTTTAACTTTTATGTTTCGATTTTTTATGTTTTAAATAATTGTTTATCTCTAATAAAACTGTTTTTAATAAAAAGATAATCAAATTTTAATGATTTTTATGATTTACATTAATAATGAAAATTTCCCGGGATTCCCGGGAAATAAATTATTTTTTTCCCGTTTCCCGGGAAATTGAAAAGTCCGGGAATTCCCAAACACTAGTGGTCAAAAAAATCAAGTTGGGTTAAAAATATCGGGATTTCCAAAAAGACATTAGTATTTTATTTTTTTGCAACGCAAAATATGTAAAGAAACTACCTTTTAAAGACATTGCATTATCATTTAATGGAGTGGCTGCATATCGCAATAAATATTTGCAAAAGTGAAAATATTATTACAGAAAAGGTCTAATTTTTTTTATTATCTACTTTTATATGTGCCATAAAAACAGATCCTGAAAAATGTTGACCTTTTTTTTGATAAAATTTTCCCTTTTGCAAATATTTATTACCTGAATTATTTTATTTTATCTTTTAAAGCAAATTTGTGGTTTTCAGCCAAATTTATATTCTTTCAAAGATTTTTTGTTGTGCTTGATAAATAACACTGGTTTACAAAATAAATAAAAAATTTCTGCGCACGAAACGTGACTATATTTTTTTATATATTACAGATCACTAACTCAAAAAATTATCAAAAAATTTTTTTCACGGATTCAGTAATATTAAAAATTTGTTTAGCGTTTTTTTTAAATTTTTCGACTATTTTCGTTATACCTCGCGTTGTTTACATCCGATCTACTCGCGATAAAATCCACGTTAAAGAGAATCATGCAACAAATCATTCAAACATCATTTTCCAATCAAATGATAAGATTACATTTAATTAGCATTCATAATATGTCATATTATGACAAAAATACGTTATTTGAGCAATTAAATCAAAATTTGGATGGTCGACAAAATAGAAATCGTAACAAATAACTAACAAATAAATACTAGCACACAAAGCAAATAAAACAATAAATCCACTGTTTACACAAACAAAAACAAAAATTAACAAAGAAGACCAAAGCAATGTAGTATATGAAATAAAATGTGCAGGGAGAACGGATGAAAGTTGTGATAAAATTTACATTGGAACCACAAAACGAAATTTAGGAATTAGAATGTCAGAACATGAAACGGACATCAAAAAGTACCGACTATCTACTGCGCTTGCCCAACACTGTTTCGAAAATTCACACACAGCTGATATTGAAGGAACAAGAATACTACATAAAGAACGAAAATATAACAAACGATTTACATTGGAAAGCTTAAGCATACAACAAAAAACAAACATAGCAGTCAACAATAAGACAGATAAAGACAACTCTAATGCAAATTACAATATTGCACTTGCTTAACTTTTAGTATAATTCCAACTGTGATACCTAGCATTAAGAAACAATTTTACTGTGATATTTTTATTAATTATTTTTGCATTTATTTAAAATTATGTGTTATATGTCGTGCCATTTGTGTCGTGAAAAACATCTTTTATTTAAAACTAAATGTAAATATGACTAAAAGAATATATGTAAGTCTAATTGTTGAAATAATATTATGGGTTTTGTTGTTGTTATTAAAATATTGTTCTTTTGTAAATGTTTCCAGATTCAATAAAAATTCATCCCCTGAAGATGTTGGAAAAATGCCAACGAAACGTCGGATAGAAAATGAATAAATAAAGTTTTTTATTTACATTTAGGAAGAAAACTGACCTTAAAAGCCCGTTTTTAGAAATAATTTCTATAAAAGCCAATTAATCATTAATAAAAAGGTCGATTAACTATATTAAAATAAATTTTATTATGATTTCTCTTCAGAGACCAAATATAACAGTTGTTTGTGACTTTTTGTTTTAAAAAAAATATTCTAATGTATTAACACCGGTTATATATACACTTTTTTTGGGACGCTAAAAAACAACAAAATTAAATGTTTTTTTATTTAAATCTGTGTAAATATGTGACAGATGGACGGACATATCATTGACAATAAGTTGGTTTAGCTTTGAAGAATACTTAGGTAAAATAATATTAAAATTCACAGGAAAAAAAAAATTTGATAAAATAATTTTTTCGTTCCAAATTGTAAAAAAACGGTTAATAATGTAAAAAAATCATAATAAATAACTACTTTTAACATTTTTAAAAACAAAAAAAACATACAACTATTCTTTTTCATGGTATTCGGATGCATAATAATAAAAATTAATTTGATTCATGTTTCAATTGAAAATGAATACTTTAAACTTTATTTCAAAACTAAAAATTGAATGAATAAATTCATTGTATAAAAGATCTGGGTTTTTTTAAACCCTATTAGTTTTAGATTTTTTGTCTATTTCAGTTATGAATTCAAATTTAGTTAAACGATTTTTTACCTAAATATTTGTTAAATTTTATTTGTTTAACTAAAATGTTTGCATTCCAATTAATGTAGTGATTATTACTCGCATTGTACGGTCTATTTTGTGTATTTCTTTTGTATCGTCTGTAGTCATTGTTAAGTTTTTTTAAAGACTCCTACAAAAACTCTCGTTATCTTCGTTTGACTTGGAGTTTTTGCTTCCAGTTTGTTGCGAATGACTACAGTATTGTGTGTTATTTTCAACTGCTGGCTTTTTTCAAAAACTATCAACTGAGGAGTTTAACAATTTCAGTGGCAGTTTAGTTATTTTAACTATGTTTTGAACTGCTGTCAAACAGCACCCACAATTCTGTTTACAACTTGAGGCCAGCGCCACCTGCCGGGTCGAAAAAAATCAAATTTTTAAAACCTTGATCAGCATCTAATATGTATGTCTTAGGTTGGTAGCTCTTATGATTCCAGAGATCATGCGTTACAAACAATTGCACTAACGATTTTATGCATAAAGATTTTTGAATAAATATGTATGTGTAATTGACAATATTAGTAATTAACTACTAAATGTAATTATTAATATGTTTTTTACAATTACATTAAAATCAATTACATTTTTCAATTAGATGTTATTAGTAATTGAGTTTTTTATTACAATTACATGTAATTTGTAATTGAGTTTTTTCAATTACAATTACATGTAATTTGTAATTGAGTTTTTTCAATTACAATTACATGTAATTTGTAATTGAGTTTTTTCAATTACAATTACATGTAATTAGTAATTGAACATTTTCAATTACTAATTACATGTAATTGTAATTGAAACTGTAATCAATTACACAATGTAATCATTAACCCCCATGTCTGTCGCATAATATACGCAAAAATCTTGTTTAATGTGATTCCTCCCAAGCGCTTGGTAAAATATCTTTTTGCGTGTAGAGAGTGAGTCGAATTTTTGCGTGAGGGATGTGTTTTTTTTTTGAAAAACCCCTTTTAAAAAAAAAATATTTTTTAGCAGTATTTGCATTTAAAATTCCCAAGTAAAAATGTGAAGGATCAGTACTGATCCGAAAAATGGATCGCTAAGATTAGATCAGTTTTAATCGGACGGATACAATTTCATCCGAAAAATGGGTTTATCTAATTATATAAACCCATTTTTCGGATAACATTGTATCCGTCCGATTAAAACTGATCTAATCTTAGCGATCCATTTTTCGGATCAGTACTGATCTTTCAAATTTCGGATCAGTACTGATCCGAGTAAGATCTTTTAAATCACGGATAAGACGTGATATATAAAAATATATCTAAACATTTTTACTCGGGTTAAGACAAACTTTAAACTAAATAGTACATGCTTCACCCATTTTGGACAAAGATTAATTTTTTTTTTTTTTGGAAAAAGGTACCTTTTTAGTAAAATTAGCACCGGCTGATCTCAAAACTCTTGTAAAAAAAATTTAATGTTCCGTTATTCCAGAAAAGCCTGTATTTCAACTTTTTATGCAATTTTAATATTTGAATTTATTTGCTATTTTATTAATTTATTTCGTTATTTTCAAAATAAATAGTTTCAAAATGTTTCAATTAGTGGAATTTGATAATAAATTAAATCTAAAAAAAATTAATATTAATTAATAAAAAAAATAAAAGCCTAAACTAAAAAATTTTTCGTTTTTGCTTGAAACAATTTCTGTGCTGATGCACATTGCATTTAATGCACATACATATAAATTCCGGTGGTCAAGGGGAGATATTTTTTAATTGCAGAAAGATGAGACTTAACATTTGTAACAAAATATACCTGAACTTCATCCTTTTCATACATAAATATTTTTTTTTTCGATTTTAGATCTTTTGCCAATTGCGATTACACGGGTCAATTTTTTTCTTATATGGGGTTCACACTTACGACCTTAAACAAGTTGTTTAACAAAACACCAGTAACAGAATAAAAACGTAATGGATACAGAAAAAATAATTTTTTAAACACGTAGCCCTTAAAGTTTCAAAAATAGTGTAAACTGCACATTATGCGTTCTTAAATTCTTATATAATATGACTGTGCCTCTAATATAACAATAATTTTTTTTTTCTGGATTGTGACATAAAATTTTGTAACGTCTGCTTGATTAAAATTTTGGAATTTCCAAAAAAGGACATTAGTATTTTTTTTTACAACGCAAAGAAGAGTGCAGTGACATTCAATGTTCATATATCAAATATTAACAATGTTTGCAAAAGAAAAAATTTCATTACAGAAAAGGTCTAAATTTTTTAAGATCTACTTTTATTAGGGGTTATAAAAACCGTGACAAAAAATATTTGTTTTATGTTTTTATGGCTTTTAAAATTCAAGTAGCTAACTCCTTTTTGTTATGTGACATTGCATGCAAACGATTACTGATCGATGTAACATCTTTTGCAATTCGTTAGTCAGGTAAAACCTAATAATGTGATGGAAAGAAAATGTTTGACGTCACAATTAAAACAAACAAAAATAAGAATACAAAAAACCGAAACAAAACCGATACGAAAGTAGAAAAAAATGAATTGGTATTGGTTTTTTATTGGTATTGGTTTTGAAGAATAAAAGTATTGGTTTTTAATTGGTATTGGTAGTGGGAATCGGTATTGGTTTTTTATCGGTATTGGTATCGCACAAATAAAGGTATTGGTTTTTAATTGGTATTGGTTTTCAATTTGAATTGGTATTAACGGGTATTGGTATCGAAAAGGTATTGGTACCCATCATTGGTTGATTTTTGTGTAATTTACTTTATGCCTTTCTTTGAATATTTTAGTCACAAAATAACATTCGATCGGTGAACATCGCGCGACGGGTAAAATGAATAAAAAAATGTACAAAAAAAATATTACAACAAAAAAAGCATAGCAGGTAAACAATTTTAAAGTATTTATATTCGATTAGAGTTTATGACAATATCATAAATAGAAATATTTTTGGGCCTCGAACTAGAATAAAACTCTAATCGAATATATATACATATATAAAGGCCGAATAAATACATTTTATTTTTATGTACCTTTTGGTACTAAAAATAAAAAAACAACATATAAAAAAAACAACATTTTAAAGTATTTTTTGTTTAAAATTATGTAACTCGTTTTTTATTTTTAGAATAATAAAGCAAAATAGGAAATGGCACTGTTGCCAACTATTTTTAACCAAAAACCTCTTAATTTCACTAAAAAAGCGCTAGAAACCGCCAAAAATAAATTTAGCGGGGAAAATTTAAAATTCTCCCGCTAATTTACGAAAAAAAGCGCTAAAAACGGAAAAACTTGGCATTTTTGATTGACAAAAAATAAAAATTAAAAAAAACCTCCAAATTATTTTTTCTACTAAAATTGACTTTTCACTAAAAACGCGCAAGAAACCGCCGAAAAAAATTTAGCGGGAAAATATAAAATTCTCCCGCTAAGTTACAAAAAAAAAGCGCTAAAACTCAACAAACTTGGCGTTTTTGATTGAAAAAAAGAAAAATTGGAAAAAACCTCTAAATTTTTCCCACTAAATCCAAACAAAAAGCGCTAGATTTTCCCGCTAAAAGACAGTTCCCGCTAAAACCAATTTTCCCCCGCTAAATCCAAACAAAAAGCGCTAGATTTAGCGGGAAAACCTCCAACTTGGCAACAGTGGGAAATGGCGACATCAGGTAACAATTGTATATTTATGTGATCTATTTAAAACATTATGTTGATATTTTTTTTCATTTTAGTTCACCGTACACCAATTTATTCAACATCAATCTTCAAAGAATTAATTTTATATGGTAGTATGTATATTTTGTATTAAAAAAATGCGTTCAATATTTTCTCTTTTTTAGATCGAAAATTATAACAAAAACTGACTTGCATGGAAATAGTTATTGGCGACAACAAGCGCAATACGCAATTTACATGATGTATACAAATACCAAAAATTAAATATACACAATTTACAATTTTTTTACAAAAAAAGTTAATATTATTTACAAACGCGTTTTAAAATCCATTTTACAAAAATTGTACAGAAAAATTTAGTAATACTAACTTTTTTAGTATTTTTAAGATTACTAATTTTTGAAAACCAAAGTTTGTAATGGTAACTGAAAAAGTTATCGGGCACAAATTGAAAACTTTATTAGTAATGGTAACAGACTTTTTTGTAAGGAATACTAACAAATTTTTATGAGTGTAATAAAAGTAGATCTTAAAAAATTTAGACCTTTTCTGTGATGAAATTTTTTCTTTTGCAAACATTGTTAATATTTGATATATGTACATTGAATGTCACTGCATTCTTCTTTGCGTTGTTGTCCTTTTTTGAAAATTCCAAAATTTTAATCAAGCAGACGTTACAAAATTTTATGTCACAACACCAGAATCCAGAAAAAAATTTTTATTGTTTTATTAGAGGCACAGTCATATTATATAAGAATTTAAGAACGCATAATGTGCACTTGCTATTTTTGAGAGTTTAAGGGCTACGTGTTTAAAAAATTCTATTTTCTGTATCCATTACGTTTTTATTCTGTTACTGGTGTTTTGTTAAACAGCTTGTTTAAGGTCGTGTGAACCCCATATAAGAAAAAAATTGATCCCCGTGTAATCGCAATTGGTAAAAGATCTAAAATCGAAAAACGGGCCCCCTGCATGATAACCCATTTCGATCACCTTTTTCAAAAAAATATTTATGTACGAAAAGGATATATTTTGTTACTGTAGGGATTCATTCCCCTACATACTTTTCAATTTTGTAATAATTTTGTGTATTGATTTTTATGTTGTTTATTATTTGAGTTTTGTTTTGTTATAAAATATTTTATTCATTCGAATTTTATATTTCAATTCAACAACAATAAAATTATTTATTTTATAATAAAATTTATTTGTTTTAATAGGATCCTTTAAGGATCCCATATTGGCGATCCTACCAAATTGAACCGAGAATTATCTTCAACAATGGACCAATATTTAAAGTTGAATGGATAAATCAAGATTTTCAAAAACACAATAAATCATCAAGCTTGTCAATTGGATTTAAACGGAATTATCTCATGGATATTAAAAAAGGTCTATTAAACAATAGATTTTTGCAATTCATCATAAACTTCGCGACTTCAAACACTTTTACAACTCAATTTCGAATATTTACATCATATTGGACTGCAAAGAAGTTCAAGAATGAAAAATTGTATTTTTCGAAGAGATGCAGTGTTTCTCAGAGCATTTTTCAAATTACCTACGCTACAACTATTTAATTTGTGCATCCAGGTACTGAAAATCCTATATAATAAAATTTTATCAAGCCAATTTTTGTCAATGGAAAAAAAGATCTTATAATGGATCATCAATAGAAGTTATAAAAGTTGAGCACTCTCATTTTCTTCCGATTAAATCAATTGCCGTAGTCGACAAAGAAAAATCAACACGTGTCGTACTTATCCACTAAATTTTGATAATTCATGTATATCAAGTCTCATCGTTCAACGTTTTCATAAAGTTTGCATAATATATCGTGGTTTTTCCTGATCTCCTGAATAGAATACGCAACTTATAAATCGAAACATTCTTCAACGTATACAAACTTACTTCAAGATTATCAAGATCAACAAACGAAGTATCTTTACAGCTCGATCAAATCATTCCAGTTTTGATATTTGCGCCCTGTCTTGCTTCTAAAACATATATTTATGGGGTCTGCTCTACTCAATTAACTGATTTAATAATGTGTTCGATTTTGTAGGTTTGCATTTTTTTTGGAAGGGGAAGTTTTGTAGGGATTCATTCCCCTACATACTTTATAATTTTGTAATAATTTTGTGTATTGATTTTTATGTTGTTTATTATTTGAGTTTTGTTTTGTTATAAAATATTTTATTCATTCGAATTTTATATTTCAATTCAACAACAATAAAATTATTAATTTTATAATAAAATTTATTTGTTTTAATAGGATCCTTTAAGGATCCTATAGTTACAAATGTTAAGTCTCATCTTTCTGCAATTAAAAAATATCTCCCCTTGACCACCGGAATTTATATGTGCATTAAATGCAATGTGCATCAGCACAGAAATTGTTTCAAGCAAAAAGGAATTTTTTTTTTTAGATTTAATTTATTATCAAAGTCCACTAATTGAAACATTTTGAAACTATTTATTTTGAAAATAACGACCTATTTCCAAAAAAAAAAAATGAAGCTTTGTCCAAAATGGGTTAAGCATGTACTATTTAGTTTAAAGTTTGTCTTAATTCTGAATGCAAATACTGCTAAAAAATATTTTTTTTTTTTTAAAAGGGTTTTTCAAAAAAAAAAATCCCTTACGCAAAAATTCGACTCACTCTCTAGACACTCACTCAGAATTTTTCAACTCACAATCACGTGATTTAAATGAAAATCACTTTTTTGAGTCACGCAAATCACGGGACCATCGACCATCTCCAATTCAAATACATAAACAAGAGACAAGTGTCTTTTCATTTGTTTAATCTATAACATCTATAACATCTGTAAATTTAATTTAAAATGAAGTGTCCACCCTTGAAAAAGTTTCCTTGTAGGTCTGAATCCAAAAAGTTTCAAGGCACTTATTTATTACCTTAATATAGTCACTTGACTTAAATGAAAATCACTCTTTAACCAAATGATTTAAATGAAAATTACTTACGCTCACGCGTGAATCATGGGACCAGAGACCATCTCCAATTCAAATACTTAAACAAAAGGCAACATCTGTAAATTTTGTTAAAAATGAAGTGTCCACCCTGAAATAGTTTCCTTGTAGGTCCGATTTCAAAAAGTTTCAAGTCACTTATTTATTACCCTAATATAGTACGTAATTTAAATGAAAATCACTCTATAATCACGTGATTTAAATATAAATGGCTCACGCCTGAATCACGTGGTTTTTTGAGTCACGCAAATTACGGGACCACAGACCTCTCTAATTCGAATACATAAACAAAAGACAAGTTTCTCTTCATTTGTTTCATCTATAACATCTGTAAATTTTATTAAAAATGTAGTGTCGGAATTACAAAATAAAAGTTTTTTACGATTGAAATTATATTTTATTACCATACTAGCTGGCCCGGTCCGCGTTGCTGGCCCAAATGTAAGATAAGTATTATATTTCGTCTCGCTTTAAATATATAGCCCTGCAAAAAAAGTAATGCGTTTTGGCTTAGAAAAATTTGTGGGCGTGTTTTTAAAGACCCGATTAGGCAGATAATCATCTTCAAATTGTATTTTGGGAACTAAAAAAAAAATACCATGTCTTCGACTTTGCGAACTGTTTAAATTTAAAACTTCTTTAGTATCATTACGAAAAACACAAAAATAAATTACGCATATTCTTCGTTCTTATCGTGAGCTATTGTCTTAAGTTCAAACAAACCTTTATAGTTTTCCCGGATTTTCCGCTTTTCCGTGACACTTTTCTCAGGACAATAAGTATTTCCGTAAAGACCTTATTTGGACTATAATGATCATAAAAAAAAAATTTAGCAAATCAGGCCAATCGTTCGCCGATTTTAGATGTATTGAGAAAAGTGGGAGTGGACATTTTTTCCTTTCGTTAAAACCTTAGTTGTACTATCACGAACGTCAACAAATACCAAATACGCCAAATCGGCCCTGCCGTTTTTTCTATTTTAGATATATCTAAATAAAAGTGGGCGTGAAAAATTTTTATTTCCGTTGGACTATGACTATAAAAAATAATGTTTAGTCAAATCGATCAAAGGAGGCGTAAAAGTATGAGTGATTATTTTTTTTTTTTTCGAAAAAACCTAAAACGAACATTTTAAAAAAATATTATTCAAATCGGTCAGTTCTCAAGTGATGCGATAAGAACGAACTATGTACATTTGATTTTAATTTATATTTAATTATTCTATATTTTATTGTTCTATATTTTATTATTCTATATTTTATTTTTCTATAGCATAAAAACCTTATTTGAATTTAACCAGCTCGGTCCATCCGTTTAAAAGTGGGCGTAGAAATGGAAAATTGTTTTATTTACGGAAATCTTAGTTGGACTATGACGAACATTAAAAACAAAATTAGACAAATTGATCCAGCCATTCCATGATTGAAAATATATATATCGGGAAAAGTGAGCGAAAAAATAGGCGTGGACAATTGTTCTTTCCTTAAAAATCTTTTGCGGACTATAACCAAATCGGGCTAGCCGTTATAGTTTTTTCGATACATAAAAAAAGTGAGGGTGGGAAATTTTACTATTCGTAAAAACCTTAGTTGAATTATGACGAACATTTTCAACAAAAATTAGCCAAAGTGGGCGTGTTCAATTTCTGATTTTGTAAAAACCAAAGTTGGAATGTGATGATAATTCATTTAAAAAAAATTTAGTCAAATCGGTTCAGCAATTCTCAGATTTTAGATAAATTGAAAAAGTGGGCGTAAAAGTAGGTGTGGTCGATTTTTCTTTCAGTAAAAACTTAAAATACTTTATTATGAACCTTAAAATAAAAAATTACCCTGATCGGTGCAGCCGTTTTCCGATTTTATATAAATCAAAAAAAGTGGGCGTAAAAGTGGGCGTGGTCAAATTTTCTTTACGTAAAAACCTAAGTTGGACTATGACGAACATTTCAAAAAAAAAATCATTCAAATCGGTCCATCCGTTCTCAACTGATGCTGTTACCAACGAACGACAATTGATTTTTATTTATATAGATTTATACCTTAATACCGATTCATATTAATAATTTAACAAATATTGTGTACTAGTTGCAAAATATTCTGATTAAAAAAGGTTCTTTTACATAAAAAAATGGAAAAGTTCTCTTTGTCTTATTGACAAACTGCCACTAATGATTTGTTGAAATTTTCCTTTCATTTTGAAATACAATTATTTGATGTAGTTTGTTGAAAACAAAATCGAATTTTTGTATTATTGACTAACGGGATGCCGTTTTTACTAAATGTTTGGTTGATATCAGTATAAGACATTCACAATTGCTGTTTGTTGACTTGAATTTTATGATTTTATTTTCTGTGAATACTGCAAACTATTTCGAAATCCCTTAATTTCGCCATAACAAATTGGAAATGAAAGATCGTATAACTATTTTTGAGGCCGAGTAAAGTTAAGCTCACTCAACTTAGAGAAGAGGACACATGCACCACCAATGTTATCACTGCGGTTCCAACACTACAAACTATTTTGAAATCGCTTACTGTCGCCATAGCAAATCGAAATGAAAAGAACGTATCAGTTTTAAGGTTGAGTTACGAATTGGGAAGGACAACGTTTTTATACAATTACAAGAAAGCTGTCTATAAGCGAAAATGACAACCTGGCACGTTGTCACCATGATGTAAGTCGAAATAGTTATTATCCCTATCCTTCAAATATACTTACAAACATGATGTAAGTAGAAATTGTTATTATCCCTATCCTTCAAATATTCTTACAAACATAACCCAGCAAGATAATATTCATACTACTAAATATATTGCTTTTAATCGAAGTCTTAAGCAATTACACTGTGCTACAAAAAAAAACAAAATCAAATATACTTTTGAAATGAGGTAGTTAAGGTTGTAGGTCTCGCCGAAAAGATCACAAAAATGCCCATCAAACTTGCCAGACACCCTCAAATTTTACAGTTATTGTCAAAAAACGATTTTTTGAGACTTTTCTCACTAAACCACGTGTAACTTAAACATTTTTTAACCGATTTTCAATTTTTCAACTGTTTTAGATAGAAGAAGGATATAGCTTTTCATGTGTGTAAATTGGTCTATACATATAAAAAAGATGTGTATTGATTTTTTCAACAATATCTATTTTTTTGTTATTTTTTGAAAATTTTTTGAGTTTATCGATTTTTTTCTGTTATAGTTTTTTCAACAACATTTATATTTATAAACGTATTCTTAAAGACAATTTAAATGTGAATACGATGAGCTTTATGCCGAAAAAATCAGATAACAATTGACAGAGTTGTGATAATTTTTCTAAAAAAGAAAATTAAGATTTTGCTTAAAATTGCCGTTCGGATAACCCAGGTAAAAAATAAAAAAAATAAACGAACATACTAAGAGGTCGCGTATCATTATTTTAAAGGTTTTTGGCCTCCTGAATTCGAATTGATCTTGAAATTGCGCTATCTTATTAAGTTTTTGATATATCAATTTATGTTAAATCTCTCAAAAACCTGACGAGAAAGAGCAATTTAAAGGCCAGATTCGGATTCAGAGCGCCAAAAACCTTGAAAAATATTGTACATGACCTCTTATTATAAAATTATTTTTTATGCCTAGGATATCTGAACGGCGATTTCCTGCAAAATCTTAATTTTCTTTTTTAGAAAAATTATCACAACTCTGTCAATTGTTATCCGATTTCTTCAGGATAAAGCTTATCTTATTCAGAATCAAATTTTCTTAAAAAATACGTTTATAAATATAAAGGTTGTTAAACGAAATATAGCAGAAAAAAATCGATAAACTCGAAAAATTTTCAAATAATAACAAAAAAATTAGATTTTATAGAAAAAATCAATAAATATCTTTCTTATATGTATAGACCAATTCACACACATGGAAAGCCCCATCCTTCTTCTGTCAAAAACAGATAAAAAATTTAAAATCGGTTGAAAATTTTCTGAATTACAAAAGGTTTAGTGAGAAAAGTCCCAAAAAAACGTTTTTTGACCATAACTCTAAAATTTGAGTGTGTTGCTTTAAGACAAGTTTCCAATCACTTAAATGAGGTAAAGACTTTCTATGACCATTGGGGTATAAAACTTAATGCCTTGAAATGTAAAGCCATTTGTATACGTAATGATTCTGGAAAATGTCGGAGGTTTGTTGTTCCGGAGAGTAAAGGCTTAAAACTTATCCTCAATGGTACTGAAATCCCATTTAAAAATGAATTGAAATATCTTGGTATTACTTTTGACAAACTTTTAAAGTTTAATAAACATGCTAGGCTAGTACAATCTAAGGCATATAGGATAATGGGATCATTTGGTAAAATTCTTAACAACAAAAATTTACCAAAAAGTACTAAATTGCTATTATACAAAACGAGTATAAGACCTGTGTTCTTATATGGTTTCCCTATTTGGTTCAGCATTTCTCCAACAGGCATTAAGGAAATGGAAATTTTAGAGCGTAAGGTTCTAAGGCGCTGTATTGGGAAACATTTTGAATCATTTTCAAAGCGTTATTCAAATAATTTTGTTTATAAGGAATCAAAAATAACCCCTATTGGAAGTTATGTTTGTGACTTATTAGGGAAATTTATAAATCGATGTAGTTTACACAATAATAAATTTATTACGGATATCTTTGATAGTCAAAAACACTACAATTGGTCCAATACAAATTATTTATCACCAATTGGTTTCATTAATGAAATTGCTTCCTTTTCTGATAGTAATACTTTACGACATAACTTTTATTCAAAGAGTATACCGGGTATACATAGAGGCTAGTATCAGTACAAAATTTTTTTTATATTATTTATTATTTATTATTTTTTTTAATTTATGTATTTTTCTTTACTTTTGTGTTTGTTTATTGATCTCATCTAAATTAGATTTAAGTTAGTATTAGGTTAGTATTAAGATATACTCTTGAGATATACTCTCAAGCTATGTAAAGCCCCGTGAGCAAGGGCGAATTAATCTCATTCATTTATTTTTTTGCTAAAATGTATCTTTAATTTGTAAGCATGTTGCTGTTAAATTTTATTCTTAATTAAGATATTACATTATAGTCTTAAGTTTTTTCTTTCTAATAATCTATTTCAAAACCACAATTGTAACGTTTTTTTATAAAAGGGCTCAATAAAATTAACTTTAACTTTAACTTTGAGGGTGGCAAGTTTAATGGGCATTTTTGTGATCTACTGGACAAGACCAACAACCTATACTATGTCACATCAGAAGTATTTTTTTACTGTAGCACAGTGTTATTTGCTTGCATAAATTTTGATGGATGCATTTAGTATTAGCAAATTCTTTTTTGCTGGAATAAAAAAAAAATGTGTAATAATTTTTAATATTTTTTCAGACGGATTTCTGAAAGACAGTATATCTTTCCTTAAAAAGCATTCCTTAGTCTTAAGCATCCAATGGTCTTAACAAAATACACTCCAACATGTATGTATGTAACTAGCAGTATCTAGCCAATCTTTAAAGGTACATGGTTGCTTCGTTAAATGACACCCGTGTTATCATTAACCTATTAGCATATTATATGCTATCGTTGGTAATACTTTATTACAATAAAAATTTTAAAAATAAAATAACCAAATCCACCGGATCATGACTTTACGCTCCCTGAACCGCCTAACAGAGCTGATATGACTAATTTTATAATCAACCCTTACGAGGTTGAGACTATAATTAAGGACAATTTAAATCGTAAAAAAGCTCCTGGATGTGACCTCGTCACGCCGAGAATGATAAGAAACCTACCATTCATAGAAGTTATAACCCTCACAAAACTGTTTAACGCGATCTTGCTTTAAGGATATTTTCCAGATATGTGGAAAATTTCTGAAATTAAAATGATATCCAAGCCAGGAAAAGATTTAACTTTACCTTCATCATATAGACCTATTAGCTTGCTTCCGTGTCTGTCGAAATTATTTGAGAAAGTTTTTCTTAAAAAAATTATGCCTTCCCTGGAAAACTATAACGTTATTCCTGCTCACCAGTTTGGTTTCCGCGAAAAGCATGGAACAATAGAACAAGTAAACCACATTACAAGCGAGATAAGAAAGGCCTACGAGGAAAAGAAATATTGTTCAGCGATTTTTCTTGACTTCGCACAGGCTTTCGACAAAGTCTGGCACGAGGGTCTATTAAGGTAAAAGGTCTTTTACCCACCTGCACTCATAAGCTACTTGAATCCTATCTTCTTAACCGAAAATTCAGAATAAAATATAAGGATACTACATCTGGAGATTTTGAAATGAAAGCTGGAGTTCCGCAGGGAAGTGTACTTGGTCCTATTTTATATTTGATTTTTACATCAGATTTGCCAACTAACGACCGTCTGCTAACGTCAACTTTTGCAGACGATACAGCAATTATTAGTACACACACCAATCCATCCGTTGCATCAATTGAACTTAATAACCATCTTAGAATTGTGGAGACGTGGTTTAAAAATTGGCGAATAAAAGTCAATGCTTTTACACTAATTGTAAGAACAGGAACTTGTCCTCCTGTCTCCCTAATTTTTTTTTTTTTTTTTGTTAAATACTTTATTATCTGGATTATTGAATCTGCCTATTCTTGGCCTAACAATAAGTGTATAAATCTTACAAAACTAACTTAAATACTAGTTACTCCCTAGGAGCCATTTTGAAGAACGGACCTCTAAATTAAATGGGCGGTAAGTCAGCACGTTGCAGTCTGGTGTGCGTTTGGGTTCGAGTAAGGGCTCTCGCCAATGTATTTGGGTGGTTCCTGAGCTTTTCAACGTATTTCGTTCTGATGTCCATAAACTCTTCTCTTACAAACGGAATATTTAAGTCCTGGTGAATGTTGATATTTCTGACGTACCAGGGAGCTCCCGTAATGATCCTCAGAATTTTGGATTGTGCCCTCTGTATAAGCTCAATATTAGACATACTGGCTGTACCCCACAGTTGGATACCATAAGTCCATATTGGTTTTATAATACAATTATACAGGATGACTTTAGAGTCAAGGCTTAGCTTTGATTGCTTATTAATTAGCCAATGTAGTTGGCAGGCTTTTAGCTTCATATGAAGCCTCTTGGCTTCTAAGTGTTTTCGCCATGTAAGACGTCTGTCCAAGTGAATACCAAGGTATGTAACACTCTCAGACTGTGGGATAATTACACCATTTAATGAGACAGGGGAACAAGACCCCATTCTAAGTGTAAACGTAACGTGCTTGCTCTTAAGTTCATTTACTTTAATCCGCCAGTTCTTGAACCACGTCTCCACAGCTGTAAGATGGTTGTTAAGTCTCAAGGAGGCAACATATGGGTCTGAGTGAGTGCTTATTAAAGCAGTGTCATCCGCAAATGTTGATGTTGTAAAATGTTCAGATATCGGCAAGTCTGACGTAAATATGAGATAAAGAACAGGGCCGAGAACACTTCCTTGAGGAACACCTGCATTCATTTTATAATCAGAAGTTGTAGTTTCTTGATATTTCACCCTGAAGTAGCGATTAAGAAGGTAAGACTCTAAAAGTTTGTGTGTAATAGTTGGTAGGTGATATTTTATCTTATATAAAAGACCCTCGTGCCATACTTTATCGAAAGCCTGAGCGACATCCAGAAAAACGGCAGAACAATATTTTTTTTCTTCAAAGGCTTTCCTAATCTCGCAAGTTATGCGGTTCACTTGCTCTATGGTTCCATGCATTTCACGAAAGCCGAACTGATGAGCTGGAATACTGTTTGAACTTTCGATAATTGGAAGAATCTTTTGAAGAAAAACCTTCTCAAACAGCTTTGATAGGCACGGAAGTAAACTTATAGGTCTGTATGACGAAGTTAAAGTTAAATCTTTAAGAGAAATTTTCCATATGTCCGGAAAGTAACCTATTTGCAAGATCGCATTAAATATTTTCGTTAGAACTTCAACCGCTATAAATGGTAGGTTTTTTATCATGTTTGGTGTGACTAAGTCATACCCAGGCGCTTTCTTTGGGCTGAGCTGCGTACGTATAATTGTCTCAACATCTTGGGCGTAAAACCATGTATTACCTAAGTTGTGATCCAAATGCAGAGGCGGATCTGGGAGTGTAAAATCATTTTCTGCCAAGTTTGGCTCAAATACAGTTCTTAAATGTTCAGCAAATGAGAATGCTTTCTCCTCTTCACTGCGTGCCCAATTGCCACATTGCTTTCTTAGCGGTGGTTCGCCCTCTACCGGTGCTTTAATTTTAGTAGCTTTCCAAAGTGAATAGTTCCCTGAACTTTTATGCGATAAACTTTCTACATATACGCTATTTATGCGATCCTCTTCCAAATGAAGGGCTTTTCTAAGGTTTCTAGTAGCTTCCGACAGCCTGTGCTTTGCAGCAGGGGATCTACTGTTTTGCCATTCTCTTCTTAGCCTTCTTTTGATGGCCAGTAGTTGCTCGATTTCAGAGTTAGAAACATAAAAATTGCGATTAGAGGCAGCAACATTAACGGAAGACGAAGAGTGCTCTGCTGCTGATCTCAGAATGGACGTAAAGTCCTGGACACATTCACCTATATCCCCCTCACATTCCAAAGATGGATTAATGTGGATGTGGCTACTAATGTACTTTTTATATTTTAACCAATTCGTCTTTGACGAAGTGAGTCCACAGGGTGTCTTAACCGAGATTGGTTCATCGTAATACGTTAATATTACTGGAGAATGGTCTGAATTGAGATCAAATGATGTTTCAGCAGATAACTTACTTCTCTCGATATGTTTCATTATCCCAAAATCGATAAGATCGGGAATTTTTCCTGGATCTGAAGGCCAATAGGTCGGCTTGCCAGGCGATATAACGTCCAGGCTATTTCTCCGATCAATAAGAGCACAGTAAAGCTGTCTTCCCCTAGGGTTTATTAGACGTGAACCCCAATAGGTGTGTTTTGCATTGTAGTCTCCACAAGCTAGGAAGCGATTACCAAGAGTCTTGAAAAAATTTTCAAATTGTATCTTAGATACTGAAAATCGCGGAGGACAGTAAACTGATGTTAGAGTTAGTCCTCCTCCTACACAATCAAGATGTATTGAGGTGGCTTGAAGGTAGATTGTAGAATAAGTTTCCATAGCTTGGTGCTTAATTCTACTTTTCACCAAAATACCTGTACCACCGTGAGCCTTACCGTCAGGGTGATTTGTTTTGTGGAGTGTATAACCTGGGATTTGAAAATTATATCTATTTGTGAGGTGGGTTTCTGATAACAATAACACATCGATGTTATTGTTGTGCAAAAAATTAGATATCTCAGCCTTGTGCTGGTTTACACCGTTTGCATTCCAAAAACATATTTTAAACAAACGCATTATTTTTTTGATAGGAGAGCCTGCAAAGTGTTATTTTGCGCTTTTAGCTCCTCTATTGTACCTTGCACGGCTGTCATAAAAGCATTCATTTGAAGAACATATCCCTAAATGGAGAACATATCCCACAATCTGAAAATGTAACATACCTTGGCATTCATTTGGACAGGCGATTAATATGGCGAAAGCACATAGAAACCAAGAGGCTTCAAATGAAGCTGAAATCCAGCAATTTACACTGGTTAATTAACAAATATTCCAAACTTAGCCTTGACTCAAAAGTCTGTATAACTAACTGTATAACTAACCTGACCAACTGCTTTTGACTGAAAAGCGGGATCGAAAGGTTGAAAAAGCGGGATTTTGACCTAAAAAGCGGGACTTTTTTATACCCTTCAATTAGCGATAGGGAATATATATTAGTTTGTCATTTTGTTTGTAACTGGTCGGAAATAGGGCCTAGGGTCCCATAAAGTGTATAAATTAATGATTTTCAATCGTATTTAAGTCGACATAGCGACTTTCTGACTGTATGTCTGTTGAAAATATACGAAAGATAACTCTGAAGTGAAAAAAAATGTTGGTGGATAAAAATCATACCTACGGTGCTTATTGCCCTATATGGAATTTGGTTCTGAATTTTTCAAATATTGGATAAAATTTTTTTTTTGAAAACACTTCAATTTGATTTTTTTCATTATATTTAAGTTCATTATGTTCTTTACAAAATGTCAAAATTTATGAGTTACTTTCAGTTATTTTTTGTTTTTGAGAAAAATGACTTCGAAGATAAAACTCATTTTCCCGAAAACAAAAAAATTACTGATTTGAAAATTTTAAATTTTGTAGAAAATTCAATAAACTTTCATTTTAAAATATTTAAAAAAAGTTAAACTGCTGTGAAAAAAAAAATATTTTTATCCCGATACAAGACTTTTAAATAAATATGTTTTGGAAACTGCAGAAATGTTGAGTTACAGTAGAAAAAATTAAATATAAAGCGATGTCAAGATACCTTGAAGTTTAAAGTAAATTTTCTTGAAAACAAAAATTGATTGCTCTCTAAAAATTTTACATTTTCTAGAGAATTTAATGAACTTTAATTAAAAATTAAAAAATTAAAATGGCGTATTTTTTGCTACATTAATTTTAAGGTTAAATTTGGAAAATTTAGACATACATTGTTCCGAATTTTTTCCAGAAACAAATGCCAATCGATAACCCATAAAAAAATCTATAAATAAATGTGTTTCGAAAATTGCAGAATTGAAGGGCTTACTGCAAGAACTTGCTAAGCAACATTTTAGTTTTTCGTGTTTTACCTAAATTTTTGTTAGAAGTCTTGCTTTAATCCTTCGTCCAAGTATATTAAGAATACAAGTTCTGCAAAAGTTATATTTTCTACATTATTTCAAAAGTTTTAAGGCATAAAATGAAATGTTGCTTATTGAGTTTTTACAATAAGCGCTTCAATTGTTGATTTACCGTTGAAAAAAATTAAATAAAATACGATGTCATGCAAAAATGGGTCAATTTTACCATATTTGGCCACGTCTAAAAACTTTTTTTCTGAATTCTAAATTTTTTTCAAATTTTCAAATAAACATTTAAAAAGTTTTTGGAAATTTCAATAAGTAAACTGAAGGCCTCGAGCTTGATTATCAGTTTACTTATTGAAGTTAAAACAAAAAGGTCGAAAAAACATAACCAATAATTAGTTTTTGGAAATTTTTTCGAATTCCAACACAATTTTAGAAGTAATTTCCATTACATTTTTTTAGCACGGTAAAATATTCTAAATGTTACTATATTTATATGATCAAAAATAAATAAAAAAAAACTACAGAACAATAATACTCAAAATATTATTTAAAAAATTATAAATTGTACTTTTCTATTCTAAAAGTCAAAAAGCGGGATAAAGCGGGATGAAGCGGGACTTTTGCTTAAAAAGCGGGATGGAAAATTAAGGCGGGATGAGACTTCAAAAAGCGGGATAATCCCGCCAAAAGCGGGATGGTTGGTCAGGTTATGTATAACTGTATATTAAAACCAATTTGGACCTACGGTATCCAACTTTATGGTACTGCAAGCGCATCCAATATAGAACTTATACAGAACTTTATTCCTTTGTATATAGTTTGATACAATTTTGTCCGAAATTTGTCTCTATCCAATGGCATCAAATTATATGTGATTGGATACAATAAGATCCAATTATATCTAATTGTATAAAATTTTATCGGGTTATAGTGAATCTTTTTTTGGTTGAAATAACATACATCACAGGTCAACGATACATACGAGTTAAAATTTTTCAACATGAACCCCTGATTTCCTTCAATGTCTCCGAATTTGATGAAACTTTGTGTATATGTTGGGACTTATAAGACTTATACTCAGACAAAATTTGAGACCATTAACTTCCGTGGTTCCAGAAATATGACGTGTCAAAAGTCAAGAAAATCTTTTAAAGGATTAAATATAAACATTTATATCTTCAAAAGTATTTCAGCTATATTACTTCCTGATAGCTTGTTTTGAAGGTAAAACCATGACCTTTCAAATAACATTTTGCAAAAATTTTTATTTTGGAAATTTTTTTTATTTCTGCAAAATTCGCGATTCGCGAAAATATATCTGAAAAAGCGACATTTTTAAAATTATGAAAAAAATATATGTTAACGGCTGTTATCTTAGCTACAAGCTGTAAAAATTTTGGGTTGGTGAACGTATTAAGACCAGAGATATGAATAAAAATGTGTTGCCAAGTAGGACATTTTTAATCAAATCTGATGAATATTAATTTTTTATTTTTGAATATTTTTGAAAATACCCGGCTAAAAATAAATGTATATGTTCATATATGCTTATATAAAGATCTTTATATGATCATATATGACTTATATGGAAACATATATGTGATCATATATGCAAGAAACGATCCCATATATGTGGTCGTATTTAAAATATGTGCCATATATGATATCATATATGGAACCATATATGCTATCATAAAATGTTAAATTTGAACCAGAATTACAAAATAAAAGTTTTTTAGGTTAAAATTATATTATTACTTTACCATCGATTGACATACCTTAATAAATATCAATAATTTAACAAATATTGCAAAATATTCTGCATAAAAAAATTTTAGAAAAGGTAAGTTTTCATTAATATGTATTTAGAATTTTAAAATCATATGTATTATTTTTTTCCAGTTCATCGTCATACCAAGTAAAAGCGTGGACTTTTTTTATCCAAAACAAGATCCTATTTAAATTAAGTAAATGTGTGTCGCAAATACAATATTATTGAGTACTTTGATATTGAATAAAATTAAACTACGCAGCTTCGTTAATCTCGTACAACTATGTGGAGAGGGCATATGCACCACCAATATGTTTTCACTACGATTGCAATACTGCAAACTATTTTGAAATCCCTTAATGTTGCCATAGCAAATTGGAAATGAAAAGACCGTATAGGCAGTTTTGAGGCCGAGTTACGTTAAGCTTGCTCAACTTGGAGAAGAGGACATTTGCACCACCAGAACTGTTATTACTACACTATAAATTACTTTGAAGTCCCTTACTGTCGCAATAGAAAATTGGAAATGGAAAGAAGGTATAAGAAGTTTGGAGGCCGAGTTACTAGTTGAAGAAAATTTAACCATGCGGAGCTACGTTAAGCTCGCTCAACTTGGAGGAGAGCGCATATACACCACCCTAACGCTATCACTACGGTTCCAACACTACAAACTATTTTGAAAACGCTTACTTTCGCCATAGCAAATCGAAATAAAAAGAAGGTTTGATCAGTTTTAATGTTGGCAACGATTTGCGAAGGACAACGTTTTTACTTGCAATTACAAGAAATCTGTCAATAAGCGAAATCGACAACCTGGCACATTATCGCCATGATGTAAATTTACATGAAAAAAATCTGTTGGAAAAGGTAAGCTTTCATTAATATGTATTTGAAATTTAAAATCATGTTTTAATTTTTTCCAGTTCATCGTCATAACAAGTTTAAGCGTGGACATTTTATTCCAAAACAAGATCATATTCAAAATGAGTAAATGTAAATTCGTCGCAAATACAATATTATTTAGTAATTTGATGTTGAAGAAAATTAAACTACGCAGCTTCGTTAATCTCGTGCAACTTGGTGGAGAGGTCATATGCACCACCATAATGTTGTCACTACGATTGCAATACTGCAAACTATTTTAAAAACCATTAATGTCGCCATAGCAAATTGGAAATGGAAAGATCGTATAAGCAGTTTTAAGGCCGAGTTAAGTTAAGCTCACTCAACTTGGAGAAGAGGACATATGCACCACCAGAAATGTTATCAATACGATTCCAACACTATAAATTATTTTGAAATCCCATACGGTCGCAATAGCAAATTGGAAATGGAAAGAACGTATAAGTTTGGAGGCCGAGTTACTATTTAAAGAAAATTCAACCATGAGGAGCTACGTTAAGCTCGCTCAAGATGGAGGAGAGGGCATATGCACCACCATAACGTTATCACTACGGTTCCAACACTACAAAATATTTTAAAATCGCTTACTGTCGCCATAGAAAATTGAAATGAAAAAAACGTATCATCAGTTTTAAGGTTGAGTAACGATTTCGAAAAGACAACGTTTTTACTTACAATCACACGAAAGCTGTCAATTAGCGAAAGTGACAACCTGGCACATTGTCGCCATGATTTAAGTAAAAATAGTTTCTTATCCCTATCCTTCAAACATCGTTACACACATAACCCAAAAAGATAAAATACGTACTACTAATATATTGCTTTTAATCGAAGTCTTAAGTAATTATGTACCTACTAAAAATTTTGAGTAAAAAACATGCATTTAGTAGTAGCAAGTTCTTTTTTTCTGGAATAAAAAAAGGAATATGAAGTAATTTTAATATTTTATCAGATGGAGTTCTGAAAGACAATATACCTTTCCGTAAAAAGCATTCATGGTCTTAAGCAACCCATGGTCCTTACAAAATACACTCCATTAACATGTATGTATGTGTCTAACAGTATCAAGCCAATCTTTAAAGGATATTCGTGTTATCATTAGCCCATTAGCACCAAATGCTGTTGTTGGTAATAATTCAATACAATAAAAATTCTAGAAATTTCTTGTATGCATACTAATATTATTTTCTATAAATTTTTTTAGATTTTGACTTTTTTAACAAAAACGCTAAGTCCGAAGATAATCGAAATTAACACTAAAACAAGAAAACACAAAGGAAATCATCGTTCCTGTAACAAGCCCTTTGTTCGCATCTTTCGCAATTGATATCAATTGAAAAACTTGATATATTAAATCTTTTATGTTCAATTTATTTTTTTGAATATCAAAATGTATTCTCGTATCTATAAGTTTAATTATATATTTTTATATGGTCCCCAAAAATGCAAACGATAGTAACTAAAAAATCAAAATCATCAAACTAAAGGTGTTCATTCAAATATATCAAAAACACCAGTAATGAATAAAACAATATTTTTTATTTTTAATTATACTTGCGTACATCGTTTGCAATTCTGGTGAATATATACATAATAACCTATTACATATAGTTTAAGATGAAAAAATAAATAAAAAATATAAAAAAGAATGTAAAACAAATTAAAAACATCATATATTATTCAATATATGATTCAATATATGATCCAATATATGATTCAATATATGATCTAATATATGATCACATATATTGCATCATATATGATCGTGTCTTATATAAGCGCCAATTTTGGAATATGTTCATATATGAGACCATATTTGATACTATATATGATACTGTATATGGTCTCATATATGATATCATATATGATGATATACAACATTTTTAGCCGGGTACATATAATAAAACGGTGAAAAAAGTAAAGTTTATGGTACAGACGGGTACTACACATAGATACAATATAACATGAATATTTATAAATTACACTACTCTACAAAAATCAACTTTTTTTTGCACAGACTCCTAGAATACATTTGCTAAAGTATTTTGACCTCCTTAACACGAATCTGTCATCATAAAAAATTTATAAAATCCCCTTTTCGAGATAAGACCATTTTTGCGGTCCATGCCAATAAAAACCAACGAATGTCTTTATATTGCATTTTTTTATATAAAAAAATTCAAAATGCATATTATTTCAAATTCATTGAGTTTATCCGAAAATCTTTGCAAAAACTCAAAAATTTTACCAAAATTTGCATATATTATTTGCATATACTTTTTTTCCCTAATATTTTTATTTTGTAATTTTCATTGTTTAAAATACATTTTCTTAAGTCTTTTGCCCTCTTTAACGTGAATCCATTAAACGCGAATCCATTGTCATTTTTATATAATCGCGTTTTCGAAATTTGCCCATTTAGTTTTTGCAGCTGAAGCATACAAAAATATTAAACGAACAAATAATATGAGGTATGTCAATGTGAAACATTTATTATTACCTTTTTTTTGGGTTTGAGGGTTTAGTCTGTTAAAAAGGCCTATATGTTCAGAAGACAGTTTGATAAAATGTTTATGATGACAGATTCGTGCAGGGCAAATACTTTCAAAAATGTGTTCTAGAAGTCTCTGCAAAAAAAGTTGACTTTTGTTAAGTAGTGTAATTGATGAAAAGTTATGTTACATTGTATTCATGTGTAGTACTCGTACATTACCATCAACTTTACTTTTTTCACCGTTTTATTTTATGTATTTGCAAAAATATTCAAAAATAATAGACTGGTTCCATTTTAAATAGCATAGGCAATCAGCCGATGGTGGTTCAATTTATCCAAAAATTAATATATCCATTCTTCTGATTTTTATTGAATTTCGGTTTTTGTTATTTAGTCGAAATTGTGAATGGTTCGCGTTTTATCGCTGTTCAAAGTTGGTATTTTGCAACAATTTTATGAAAAATACATAATGTTTAAATGATCGTATCTTTGGAACGCATCATCCGATTGTCACGAAATAAAGCGCAAAATAATGGTTATGTCCTGGTCTTAAAATAGAATTTTGAAAAAGGATAGGATGCTTTGCAAAAAGGATATTGAAATTAAAAAAATGTCCTTAATTTGCAAATATCTCAAAATGCGTATCTTTAATTTTCCTATATTTTTTTGCACATATAGCCCTAAATATACTTAACAACATATGCAAATCCCAAATTGGGATGGTAAGCGGTTTAATTGTAAACGCGGTTTCATGAAACGCCTTATTGATTTTTGTTAATAACTCTCGTTTACAAATGAAAAACAATTTCTGCGCACTAACCGCGAATAATTTTTTTATATGTATTTTTGATCGCTAAACTCAAAAATTTCATCAAAAGAACATTTCGCGAATAACTTTTTGTTTAATGAATTTTTTAGCGTTTTTTGGAGGTATTTTGACTATTTTTCTTATATCTTAAGTTCTGTTTATCTGATCTTCTCGCAGTAAAAACTAAACTAAAGATAATCAAATTTCCAACAAATCCTACATTCATCATTTTTTCATAAGTTCATAGCTTTACGCGCAAATAATTTTTTTAGCGTTATTTGGAGGTATTTTGACTATTTTTCTTATATCTTGAGTTCCGTTCATCTGATCTTTTCGCAATAAGAACCAAATTAAAGACAATCAAATTTCCAACAAATTCTTCATCCATTATTTTTATATCAGTTCATAACTTTACGCGCAATAGGCAAACATATGACTAAAATAAGTTTTTTGATTAACAAATCATTTAAAAAAAGTTTAAGAAATAGAAATCTTTGCAATTAATTGCATCTTTTTATTTATCTGCAAAGCCTGAACATTGAGAAATATAATAAAGTTGATTTGATGAAAATCTATAGGTTTACTCCGAAGTTATCACAAATTTTATGAATATACATGATAAAATACAAAAAAAATGATATTTTTTTAAAATTTTTTAAAAATGAGCTTTGTTAATAAAAAATAGTTTTTCCTTGTTTGCCTATTGCGCGTAAAGTTATGAACTGATATAAAAATAATGGATGAAGAATTTGTTGGAAATTTGATTGTCTTTAATTTGGTTCTTATTGCGAAAAGATCAGATGAACGGAACTCAAGATATAAGAAAAATAGTCAAAATACCTCCAAATAACGCTAAAAAAATTATTTGCGCGTAAAGCTATGAACTTATGAAAAAATGATGAATGTAGGATTTGTTGGAAATTTGATTGTCTTTAATTTGGTTTTTATTGCGAGAGAATCAGATAAACAGAACTTAAGATATAAGAAAAATAGTCAAAATACCTCCAAAAAACGCTAAAAAATTCATTAAACAAAAAGTTATTCGCGAAATGTTCTTTTGATGAAATTTTTGAGTTTAGCGATCAAAAATACATATAAAAAAATTATTCGCGGTTAGTGCGCAGAAATTGTTTTTCATTTGTAAACGAGAGTTATTAACAAAAATCAATAAGGCGTTTCATGTAACCGCGTTTACAATTAAACCGCTTACCATCCCAATTTGGGATTTGCATATGTTGTTAAGTATATTTAGGGCTATATGTGCAAAAAAATATAGGAAAATTAAAGATACGCATTTTGAGATATTTGCAAATTAAGGACATTTTTTTAATTTCAATATCCTTTTTGCAAAGCATCCTATCCTTTTTCAAAATTCTATTTTAAGACCAGGACATAACCATTATTTTGCGCTTTATTTCGTGACAATCGGATGATGCGTTCCAAAGATACGATCATTTAAACATCATGTATTTTTCATTAAATTGTTGCAAAATACCAACTTTGAACAGCGATAAAACGCGAACCATTCACAATTTTGACTAAATAACAAAAACCGAAATTCGACACAGATCTCGAGAATTGATATGCCAATTTTTATGCAAATTAAAATAGGTAAGGTCGAAAAAGTGTTTTTTTTGTTTTCAAAAATTTTGGAATCCTTCAATAATTAAATATTCATGAGATTTGGAAAAAATTTCCTACTTGGCAACACATTTTCATTAATATCTCTGGACTTAATACGTTCACCAACGCGAAATTTTTAGACCTTGTAGCTAAGACTCAAACAATTAACATATATTTTTTTCAGATTTTTAAAAATGTCGCTTTTTTTGAAATATTTTCGCGAATCGCGAATTGTGCAGAAATACAAAAAAGATCACAAAATAAAAATTTTCGCGAAATGATATATTAAAAGTGATGGTTTTGCCTTTAAAAAAAGCTATCTGGGAGTGATATAGCTGAAATACTTTTCAAGATATTAATATTTACAATTAACCCTTTAAAAGATTTTCTTGACTTTTGAAACGTCATATTTCCAAAACTACGGAAGTTAAAAGTCTTAAACTTTGTTTGAGTATTAGTCGAGTAAGTCCCTACATATATACCGAATTTCACGAAATTTGGGTCGATTGACGTCAAAAATTCAATTTTTTTTGCTATGTTGATATGGATTTACTCATACACCAAATAAAGTTTGTGAACGCTTCGAACCAGAAGATGTAGTTTATCAAACTGTAATAATACTTGTAAAATTTTTAAACTGTAAAAAAAATTTCAAACTGTAAAAAATCTTAAAACAATTTCAAACTGTAAAAAAAACTTTTTTTTTGTAAACATATGGGGCAAAACGCGTCAACGGTCCACACCAAAAAACAAATGTTGTCCGATTTGTGTATAATTTTGTCAAAATATTAGGATAATAATAGGTAGTCTAAATTACAAATATAAATTTTTTGATGAAATATTGGCAGATCTACAGGGTTGGGAAGTTTTGATGTTTTTGTAAAGAGCATATTTTGACGTATTTTAATTAACATTTTGATGAAATAAAAATTATAATTTAAAAAACCATTTTTAAAGTATTTTGCACGGCCTTTAAAATGGCATTTGTTGTTTTTTTGATAAAAATAAATTTGACCTTAAAATTCGAGGTCAAACTATTAAATTGAAATTATCCTATAAGGGTCGCACTTTTAGATTTTTTTCACTAACAAGGGAAGTCTCCCTGGTGTCACCCTCCGATCTTCATGAAATTTGGATATGTTGTTAAGAACGAAAATTAATTAGACACGTATTTTTTTTTAGCGGCCCAAACCCATTTTTTGGGGGGGTCGATTTGTATGGGGGGAAATTGACCTTTTTCAGTTTTTTACAATTTACGGCTATTTAAACAAAATTAATATACCCATGTGTAGTATCAGATTAAAGGTATTAAAAATACCTATCTCGTGGTGCTAACAACGGGCCATAGTAGTTAATATTTTTCGACTTATTAACAAAAATGTCCAAAAATTTTGATATTTTACTCAATATAACGAAAAGTTGTGCATGCTTGCACACGTTCTTAGCACACGTAGATAGGTTTTCCAAATACCTTTCATTTGGTATATAACATGACTAGGTTTCTTTGCATAATATGGGAGATAAACAAAAAAAACTGAAAAATGGCCTTGTCTTCCCCCTCCTTTTTACCCCCTAAATATGAATTTGGGCCGCTAAAAAAAATACGTGTGCCTTTATTTTTTCTGATCTACAAAATAAAACCAATTCCATAAAGATCCGCGGGTGACACTAGGGAGACTTCCTTTGTAAGCCTATTAGAAAGCTTGACATTTTTTTAAATTTCGGTTAAAAAAAAATTGGTATGTATGATACTTTATGAGCAGGAGTATATAACACTCAAACTGCACTAAAATCGCTTTGATCTGTATATAATAACAATAACAAAAATCAATGCTTAGATAAAGTATTTGTTGTAAACACACACAACAAACGTTGCACGCATAAAAAATAAAGAAATTAGAATACGTACCATTTTTTTTAAAACCGAAATTAAAAAAAATGTCAAGCTTTCTAAAAGTTTTAATGAATAAAACCTAAAAGTGCGACCCTTATAAGATAGTTACAATTTAATATTTTGACCTTGAATTTTAAGGTCAAATTTATTTTTTTCAAAAAAATCATACATGCCATTTTAAAGGCCATTATAAGTGCTTTAAAAGTCGTTGTTCAAATTATAATTTGTATTTCATCAAAATGTTAATTAAAATTCACCAAAATCTGTTCTTTTCAAAAACATCAAAACTTCCCAACCCTGTAACTTTGCAAATATTTCATAGAAAATTTTCATATCTATAATTAAGACTACCTATCATTATCCTAATATTTTGACAAAATTATACTCAAATCGGACGGTATTTGTTTTTTGGTGTGGACCGTTGACGCGTTTTGCCCCATATATGGTTATATATGACATCAGCTAAGGAATGTATAATTATATATTTAATGCTCTCGAAAAAAATTTAAGTTTAGTTTAATATATAATTTTATATAATTAAAGGTGACGTAATATATATATTTTTATATAAAATGAAGTTATGATACTTGTGCCTTATAAAATTTTATAAAATAACATCAACCATATTTATTTATTAATATCTGAATTGTCATCAAATAATATGTTATTACTAGGGATGAGATTTCCATGCAAATGCATGTTTTTTGTCGATAGTCTAAAAACGATATCGACCAATTATCTTTCGAAACAAGAAATTTGCGTTAAAATGGCATCGATTTGTTTTTGCATACTTTGGTGAAAATGCATATTTTTGCATATTTTCGTTTCAAATGCAAATTTTGTGCATATTTCCAACTTTTAAGTGCATATTTTTGCATATTTTGGCATAAATTAGCAAAAACCCAAATTGAAATTTATTTGTTTCAAAAACCATTTTAAATTTTAAAAATTTATTCTGGAAATAAGAAAAAATATTTTTTTTTCTTTAAAAATTTTTTTTATAGATTGTGTTAATTTCTAAAAAATCTTGCTTATATAATGTTTTAAATATTAATATTTAAACCCGGCGTTACTTTTTGCTTTTTAAGAAGTTTTTCCTATGAAAACAAGGTTTTTATTGCACAAATTTTATTTTTTAGTGCATATTTTTAGGTTTTTTAGTGCATATTTTGAATTTTTTAGCGCATATTTTTGAATTTTTAGTGAATGAAAATCTCATCCCTAGTAATTACATATAACTCCATATGAAAATTAAGAAAATCTATTAACTTATATGTAATCATATAATGTTTTATATGATTGGATAAAATTATATACGTCTATATATAATTATTTTTACTCGGGTGTTCAGATTTGAACACGGGTTAATATTTTAACAAAAGAAGATATGAATTGTATTTAAGTAATCATTAGAAATACATCATATTTAAAAATTATTAAGGAATATGCTGTAAAATAAGATGTAAATAAATGAGGATGGGTTTTTCATGTCACTTGAAATTCCCATAAAATGTGTTATTATCGTAAAAATGTTTATTACGGTCAACACATGTTTAAACTACTGATTACGAATCCCTATTATTGTTTATGAGTGTTAGAGAAATAGTCTCACACTGATATGGATAATCAGGTAGTCTAGGTTAGGTTTTAGATTTTAATGTTTAGTACGTAAGAATTTTTATTTTAAATAAATAGTTAGTATCAGGGTCGTTATTAGTGAAATCAATCATGAATATTTTTGACGCCCTCCGATATTGATGAAATTTGGTTAAGTTCTTACACTACGTAAAAAACTAACAAATGCAAATTTTCAGCCCTCTAAGTCAACAGGGGCCGAAAATACGAAGGGTCAAAATTTCCCCCAAAATCTCCCAGCCGCGACACTTTACACCGTAAAAACTTAATATCGTTGGTTCTATTATAGCTAGAAAGCCCATTTTGGGTTTGTTTTGAAGCTCATACTATGCTCTACAAGACCTACCATAAGCAAAAAATTTTCGAAAAAAAAAATAAGGGTTACCTCCCTTATTTTAAGGTCGTGATAGAGGGAGGAGAAAATGGGGAGGATGGTATCCCCCGATTTTTTTTTTTACTTGATAGTCTTATAGAGAAAGTCCTAAAGAATATATTCTAAAATTTTTAAGTTGGGACAACAATGGGATCACTCAAAATCAAAATTTTTCACAATTTCCCCTAAAATCTCCAAATCGCAACACTGTTGAACCTTAAAAATTTAATATCATAAGTGCTATTGTAGCTATAGAGCCCATTTTTGTTTGTTTTAAAGCTTATAGTACGCTCTACAATACCTACCTTAACCAAAAAATTTTAGAATAAAAAGGAAGGGTGCCCCCCTTATTTAAAGGTCGTGGCAAAGGGTGGAGGAAATGGGGGGAAAGTATACCCCGAGTTTTTTTTTACTTGGTATTCTCAAAGTGCAAGTCCTAATGAACATATCCTAAAATTTTTATGTTGGGACAACAATCAGATCGACCAAAATCAAAATTTTTCACAATTTCCCCCAAAATCTCCAAATCGCGACAATCTTGCACATTACAAATTTAATATCGTGGACTGTATTGTAGCTACAGAGTTCATTTTTGGCTTGTTTTAAAGCTCTTAATATGCCCTACAATATTACTATCACAAAAAAAAAAAAATGAGGGGGTGCCTCTTGTATTAAAATATCGTGGCGAGGGGTTGGGGAAATTGGGGGATAGTATCCCCCAATTTTTTTTCATCTTGTTTTTTTTTTTAAAGAGTAAGTTCTAGAGAGCATATCCTGAAATTTTTATCTTGGGAGTCCAATGGGAGGCGCAAGAATGTCGCGATTTGTTGATTTTGGGGGAAAATTTTGAAAAATTTTGATTTTGGTCGACCCCATTGTTGTCCCAACATAAAAATTGTAGACTATGTTCATTAGGACTTGCACTTTGAGAATACCAAGTAAAAAAAAAATCGGGGAAACTTTCCCCCCATTTCCTCCACCCTTTGCCACGACCTTCAAATAAGGGGGGCACCATCTCCTTTTTTTGGAAATTTTTTTGGTTTTGGTGTGTCTTGTAGAGCGTATTATAAGCTTTAAAACAAACAAAAAATGGGCTCTGTAGTTACAAAAGCACTTCTGATATAAAATTTTTAAGGTTAAAGAGTGTTTCTATTTGGAGATTTTGGGGAAAATTGTGAAAAATTTTGATTTTGAGCGATCCCATTGTTGTCCCAACATAAAAATTTTAGAATATATTCTTTAGGACTTTCTCTAAAAGATTAGCAAGTAAAAAAAAAATCGGGGGATACCATCCTCCCCATTTTTACTCCGTATATCACGACCTTAAAATAAGGGAGGAAACCCTTATTTTTTTCGAAGTTTTTTTTTGTTATGGTAAGTCTTGTAGAGCATATTTTGAGCTTCAAAACAAACCAAAAATGGGCTTTCTAGCTATAATAGAACCAACGATATTAAGTTTTTACGGTGCAAAGTGTCGCGACTTGGAGATTTTGGGGGAAATTTTGACCCTCCGTGTTTTCGCCCACTGTTTACTTAGAGGGCTGAAAATAAGTGTGCGTCAGTTTCTCACTTAGTGTTACAACTAAACCAAATTTCATCAAAATCGGAGGGGGTCACGAAAATTTTTAGCTATTTTTGATTGATTTCACTAAGACTGACCCATCATCAAAATTACTCGCGTGTTTAATTCGTACGGAGTTAACACGGGTAAGATCTTTTATATTCAATTTATTTTTTGACTATCAAAATGTATTTTCATATCTATAAGTTAAATTATTTATTTTTATTTGGTCACCAAAAATGCAAACGATAGTAACTAAAAAATGAAAATCAATAAACTAAAGGGTTTCATTAAAATATATGTACACCGTTTGCAATTCTGGTGAATATATACATAATTATCTATTATAAGATGAAAAAAATATATAAAAATATGAAAAAGAATGTAAATAAAATTGAAAACAACATCATATATGATCCCATATATGATTCAAGTTATTATCCAATATATGATTCAATATATTATCTAATATAATAATACTTTTTGATCCTATGATCAAGTATTTTTATTTAATTTTTTACATTTAATTACAATACATTTTAATAATTTCAACCTAAACAAGAACTGGTAACAATGACAATTGTCTCGATGTAGCGAAAAAACCAAGGGCTCTGGTGGGAATCGAACCCACGACCCCCAGTTTCAAAATCTAGCACGCTACCAACTAGCCTACAGGGGCCCCCTTAATAATATATGATCTAATATATGATCACTAGGGATGAGATTTCCATGCAAATGCATGTTTTTTGTCGATAGTCTAAAAACAATATCGACCAATTATCTTTCCGAATCAAGAAATTTGAGTTAAAATGGCATCGACTTGTTCTTGCATATTTTTGCATATTTTGACGAAAATGCATATTTTTGCATATTTTGGTTTTAAGTGCATATTTTGTGCATATTTCCAACTTTTAAGTGCATATTTTTGCATACTTTGGCATAAATTAGCAAAAACACAAATTAAAATTTATTTGTTTCAAAAACTACTTAAATTTTAAAAATTAATTTTGAAAATAAGAAAAATTATTTTTTTTCTTTCAAATTTTTTTTATAAATTGTCTTAATTTTAAAAAAATCTTGCTTATATAAAGTTTTAAATGTTAGTATTTAAACCCGGCGTTACTTTTTTGCCTTTTAAAAAGTTTTTTCCTATGAAAGCAATATTTTTATTGCACACATTTTATTTTTTTAGTGCATATTTTTAGGTTTTTTTAGTGCATATTTTTAATTTTTTAGTGCATATTTTAAGCGCATATTTTCGATTTTTTAGTGCATGAAAATCTCATCCCTAATGATCACATATATTGGATCATATATGATCGTGTCTTATATAAGCGCCAATTTTGGAATATGGTCATATATTTTGTTAAAACCTTAAATTTTGGTAAATTTAAAACACATTTTTTTATTGTTGTGTTATAAAAATATACAAATACTTTTATTAAAGAAATTTCCATCACTTAAGGTCCCTCCGTAATCACTGTGCAGTTGTTAATTTCCCGGGATGCCCAACACTGATTTGTGAAATGTTTTGGCTGAGACTGGGATCTGACAGTTCGTTTTCTATTAACTTTTCGACGCTGATTCCGAATTTGGGTTTCAAATTTTTCTAGTACGTTAGGATTTTGGGATAAAATGAAGACAAAACAAAGTTCACAAAAACGTACTCTTGTGCATTTTTAAGAGCTTTGTTTGTGATATTTTTGGATGCGTCTGGGATCTGACCACTTTTTTCGATTTACCTTTTAATGCTGATTCCAAATCTGGATCTAGATTCGTGATCGAATAAAATTTCGATCAATACCAAACATTGGTACAATATTTTGAAAAAAGAACGATCATTACTCAAAATTGGACTTTAAATGCTTACTTGGTACACATTTCTTCATTTCTGATCAGGTTAAACTGGTATTTTTCTTTTATTTTCGGAAATAACAAACGGATGACTATAGTAAGTTTCGATATAAAATGCCGTAGTTCAGGACCTGTAGCGCAATTCACTAACTTTTTAACGACAAAAATCGGTAGTTATATTGTCAAAAATCGTTAATTGTCGACAATTGTCTTTGAAAGCAATTCTATGACTTTTTTCTACCGAATTTTGTCGTTATTGAAAATCGTTAACTTATCAACAAAAATTTTTTTGAAGTTAAAGTTAACGAAAATTTTCGGTTCTCAATACAATTTCAAAATAAACAAATTTCAAATTAACTATTTTTGTCGTTAATTCTTGTCGATAATTGAAAAATTTATAGAATCACATATTCGTTAAAATAACCAACTATTCTCGTTAGTTAACGATATCTATAATTTCGTTAAAAAAGTTACTGAATCGCACTACTGGTTTCCAAATTTTTGAGGAAATTCAGGTCATAGTTCACAAAAATTGTGTTCTTTTTATTTTATAGAAGTTTTTTACTTGAAATTTTTGGTATGCGACTGGGATCTGACCACACGGCTTCGATTAATCTTTCAATGCTGCTACTGAATTTGGTTTCCAAATTTTTCCATTACCCAGTAAAAACTTCTATTACCAAATAATGGGGTTTTCGCCTTAAAATAAATGGTGATAGCTAGTTACTAAGTTGGTGAAACACTCATTATTTTAACATAGCGATGTCATTGGAGTAATGACCGCATACCCACTCGCTTACGAGAATGCTACTGAAAAACTACATACATTAGTACCACAAATAATGAGCTACAAGTAGCCCAAAAATAACTCGTTACCCACTCCTTACAAAAATGCTACCAAATAACAGCATACATCAGTCCTAAAAATTGGCCGTCTTCCCTTAGCAAGGAAACGCGGTTATTTCAAGAGCAACCAAGCGGGAAATTTTTTAAAATCTAAATGCAAGAAAAGACAACGGACCCAATGTTTACGTTGATATCCATACATCCAAATGTTTGATTGTAAAATTCAAATAATACAAGGACCGAAGACATTTAGTTGCTTAGGACAGGACCAATAACAAATATACAGAAGCGACTGCTGCCATGGAAACCGCATTAAACACCATCTTAAGTTTTAGTCTTTATAACAGTAAGTTAGTTTTTAAGGGAAATACTGTCTATAATGGTTTCTAACCGGTTTTAACATACTTTAAACAACATACATACTATAAACAACAAGTGTCAGCTAGATCCAGGTTTTTAAATATCAATTTGGTTTTATAAACTTTAATTTGCCTGTTCCCAATTTTTATCAAAATTCCTGAATTTAAATTTCTGTTAACGGAGTTTTATTAAAAAAAGTAGAGAAATGTTAATCTTTTTTAAGCTAAATGTGCAAGTTCTTTCTAAATTTTCTTTAATATTTTTTTAATTTTAATAAAAAAAATAATCGAGCAGGTAACGAGCCCTCATTAAATAGAATGCAGGTGGTAATGGGGACTTATTACCAAGTTTTTACTGGGTACTTCAGGTTTTGAAAAAAAAAACTTAGGGCACAGTTCACGTTAACAATTTTTTTTTATGTAGGGGGGTAGCGCAAAATTTGAAATATTGAAAAGGGGTTGCAAAGCAAAAGTTAGTGAGAAGCTCTGCTATATATGATACTGTATAATAATCATAGAAAAGATTAGAAGGTACGCAGTGTTGTATTTGATGTATTTTCCAATATGGTGGCAAAATGCTTGTTCTTCCTCATCTCACACGTATTTAATATTAAATTATATTCTTTGTTTATAAAAAATGGAATTTGTCTTTCATTTAATTAAATTTATTATTTATTTTGTTTTATTCAACGTCTTTTTTTTAAGATAATTCGCATTGTTAATAGTTTAAAAACTTTTGTCTCTTTTGTTGTTTGCTTTGTTGTTGTTCTCCTTTATGTAGCATTGTTTTTATTAAACGTCAAAAGTTACATAATGTACTGTCACTAATACTTATTCAAGCGAAATACGACTCTGTTACACTTCTATTTTTTTCTATGATAATAATATACAACTTAATATACAACATTTTTAGCCGGGTACCCAGTTTCTGAAAATATTTAAAAAACTTCAATGTCAAAATTTTTTAAAAGTTCAAAAACACTAATTTCGCGTTATCTCTCGAAAGCGAGCAGCTACGATTTCGCTATTAACAGTTTTGTAACATTTATCCCCAGTTTCTGTAATACGAACGTCATTCGTCTGCGACGAATTTGCATGTATTTTGTTTTTGTTACAATAACAAAATACACACAAATTCGTCACGAACGAATGACGTTCGTGTTACAGAAACTGGGGGTTAATCTTGTAGAAATCAAACTGCGTTAACACTTTTCGTCGACAGTAAGTTCAACCTAGGGTTGCCATTCGTACTGTTTTAAACAGTACATGTACTGTTTTTTATAAAAAAGTACTGTTTTATGCACAGCACCTAAAACAGTACGCAAAAGTACTGTTTTTTAAAGCGTGTACTGTATTTGTACTGTTTTTTGATACTTATCACCAAAATGTAACATTTTTCGAAAAATGTTTCTTATTTGACAAAATTTTAATTCAATTTTTAAAAAGGAGCTAAATGCAATTTAATTTTATACTACACTCAAAAAGAAAAATTATTTAAAAAGTGGAAAACTTAACTAAATTCAATAATGATTTAGCTCCATTTCCATGTTTTCCTTCTTTTTATCTAAATTTTTCTGAAAAATAAGAAAAAGAAAAAACTAGAAAATGGAAAAAATTTTTTTTTATTGAGTACATCCTATTGAAAGTTCCGATTGCGGGCAGACCCCATTAGGTTCGGAACCCATGGGTCCAGACCACCTTAGGCCCAGTCCCATTGGGTCTATTAAGGATCGTCATAAGTTTTGATTCAACATCTTTGCCCTTTTCGCTCTACCTTGCTTAGTTTTTAGGATACGGGAATTTAAGGGCCCAAAAGGGTCTTTAGAATCTTAACGGATAACTAAAAAACTATTACACGGAGGGATTAAAACGGTCGTGTAAAGAACTACAAAAATGTATTTGAATTTTTTTTTGTTTCGGCAATATTTTCTGAGAAATGAGGAACGCCCAAATTTTTAGATTCAAATTGAGGAGTCCATACATTGAAAGAGGACCGGCGGAGATTCTTTAGAGATTTTTAGAATCGAAAATTAACACTTTTTTGCTCTTTCTGCCTAGTTTTTGAAATTTTTGAAACATTTTTTGAAAAAAAAAAATTTCGTTAAATTGCGTAAAATTTACTAAACCTGAAGAAAAAACTTTATCAATTCTAAGAAGATAAATATAATGAACTAATTGGTTGCAAATTATGTCAAAGAAATTTAAAAATTTTATTAAATTTTACTAAATTGTGAAAAAAAAACATTTTCCCAAAATTTAGTTAGGCCTTTGTTTGAGTGTAATAATACCGTTTTCGCGTTTGCATTTTAAAGTCGTGTTTAATTTAAAACACTGTTTTATGGATTTTTTCAAAAGTCAATCGCAATTTTTTTCAACACTGATAAAAAAAAGTAGAATAAATTTGAGACGGTTTACCTAAAATGTTCCACCGTTCTGTTAACAACCTTTTATGCTCGTTTTGGCATAGATCTGTTTGAAATCAGGGTAAAAGGGCTAAGTTTTTGTAGTTTGATATAAAATAAGACTTTTAAAAAAGTACTGTTTTTATTTGCAATGTACTGTTTTTTGAGACCAAATGTACTGTTATTCCATGTTTCAAATCTGGTAACCCTAGTTCAACCTAAACATCGCTGAGGCTCTCCGTGTTGGAGAGTATCAAAAATGTTTTCTTTGTTTGGAACATTCCGATTTTGAAGTCAAAAAAGAAACTCATTGTCCTACAGGTCCAATATTTTTGTGTGTTAACATCGACCCTAAAATGCAACTTTTCCGAAACAGGCGTTTTCGCAATTCGAAAAAAGCTAAATTTGCTCCACCCTTATACACATTCTCATCTATCTCTTGCATTATCCGCAAAACTGAATTTGATTGGTACACCATAAAAACAACTACTCCCTTAAACATTAATTTTTTTTGAGGGTTGAATTAGACTAGCACACAACATAATCGACTAAAACAATGAGGGGCTTTATTACAGTTTTATATCGTTTGTAAAATGTAAAAGTCAAGTGGGGAAACTGAAATCGAAAAAAAAAATAAATAAAGGAAGAGAATAAAAAACAATAAAGGAAGAGAATAAAAAACAAGAAATAGTTTTAAATTCGGCTATGGCGAATCTTTGATACCCGTGTATTGGAGGGTGGTTTATTATAGATTTTTTACCGTGGTGAAGTTGGCCCACCATGTTAGCCCACCTTTTTAAAATCAATCACAATGCACACAAATGTATTGAAATTTAAATCTTATCTAAAATAAGTCTTTTTTTTATAAATTTTAACTATATTTTTTTCAAGACCCTGACTAGGGGAAACATAGTCAAAATGGGGGAAATTAGTACTCCGCCATACAAAAAAATTTTAAAAATTTTTTAAACAATTTTTACACTTATATTTATTTACTAGCAGGCCCGCCCGGAGCTGCGCCACCGGTACTAATAAATACCTGATTAAAGAAAGATCAGGATTAGAGTCTTCATTTCTAAAATTCTTCCCTACAGAATTTTTATTTTATTTAATTTTTATCGTTGAAGTCTTTCATAAAAACTATTTAAAATAAACAATAAAATTAAACAGCCCCGTTTAGCTTGGAAACATATTCGTTTCGGTAAATAATGTTCTCGAAAATTTTCGAGCCCTTATATCGTAATTATTGAAACCATTTCATTCCCCGTTTCACTCCATTTCGTTCCCGTTCTATTCCATTTCGTTTCCTTTTCTATTCATTTGGTCCCCTTTTTATTCCATTTTGTTCTGAATTCCAATTCATTTCGTTCCATGTAGGCTTCATTCTTTTAAAAAAAAAAGTACCACATTACAATAATTTACCCTTATCCCCATTAAAATCTAAATTTCCAGAATGATTTTTTGGGCTGGAGGATCCAACATTTCAACTTTTTATGACCAATTTTCAGGAGATAGAAAAAGTTAAAAAGTTCACTACTTTGCACGTATTTGCCACAGTAAAATAGGAATTTCCAAAACGGACATTTTTCAGAATGTTTTGAAATTAAGTGAGTAGTTTGGTAGATTTTAAAATTTTACGTCTTTTGACCTAAAGTGATCTTTAAAATGGGTTTGGTCAATGAAACCTTCCCTAACTCACCCTGAAAGAAAATTCTAAATGTTGGTGAAAACATTTTTGAAATCTCATAATAAGTTTCGTATATTTACAAATTTTACGAAGATGAACCGTAGCCTATGTCTAACCTGATGGACCATTCTTAATATAGGAGAAAACGTTTTTTAAATGAGTAGTTTCGGATGTTTTGAAATTTTACGTTTTTTGGCAAAAGTGAGCGTAGAAGTAGGTGTGGTCGATGAGAGCTAACCCATGTCTACCCTGAAGCACCATTCTTAATATATGTATATTGGAGATATTTTTAAATCGGATAAGTAGTTTGATCATATTAAAATTTTACGTTTTTCTTGCCAAATGTGGGCGTAGAAATGGGCGTGGTCAAAAAAACCTAGAATATTTCCACTCTGAAGGAACTAGTATTTGTGAAAAAATTTTGGAAATCGGATGAACATTTTTGGAGATTTTTAAATTTTATTTTTTTGTTGCCAAAAAGTGGGCGTATAAGTGGGCGTGGTCGATAAATCCTAGCCTATGTCCACCCTGGAGGAACACTCTAAATATTGGTGAAAACATTTTTGAAATCGGATGAGCTGTTAAATAGATATTTAAGTTTTAAGTTTTTGGGCCAAAAGTGGGCGTAGAAATGGGCGTAGTCTATAAAACCCAGCATATGTCCACTATAAAGGACCATTCCAAGCATGTATTGGTGAAAACAATTTTTAAATCAGTTCAGTAGTTGTAGAGATTTTTAAATTTTACGTTTTTTGGCTAAAAGTGGGCGTAAAAGTGGGCGTAGAAGTGGGCGTGATCGATCAATGCTAGCCTATGTCGACCCTGGAAGAACACTCTAAATATTGCTGAAAACTTTTTTGAAATCGGATGAGAAGCTCCATAGATATTTAAATTTTAAGTTTTTTACCAAAAGTGGGCGTAGATGTGGGCGTGGTCGATGAAACCCAGCATGTGTCCACCATGAAGGACCATTTCAAGTATGTATTGGTGAAAAAATTTTTGAAATCGGTTTAGTAGTTTCGGAGATTTTTCAATTTTCCGTTTTTTGTCCAAAAGTGGGCGTAGAAGTGGGCGTGGTCGATGAAACCTGGCCTATGTCCATCCTGGAGGAACACTTTAAATATTGCTGAAAACATTTTTAAAATCGAATAAGTAGTTCCCGAGATTACCCTCTACAAACAAACAAACAAAAAAACAAACATACAAACATTACCTCTTTATAATATTATTATATATTATTATATATTATATAATTATATATTATATATTATAATTATATATTATATATTATTATATATATATTATATAATTATATATATAGTAAATATAGTAAATATAGTAATAAGTAATATAGTAATAGTATAATAGTAAAGTAAATAGTAAATATAGTAAATAGTAATATAGAAGTATTACGGTAAAATGGACTATTTTAAGTCTGAGCGCCATGGACTTGCCTAAAAATTTACCCATTTTTGGGCTTGTACAACCCACCCTCAACTCAACAAATATAGAAGTATAGATATGTGATGTAATATGGCAAATACTAATACTAAAAAAAAATTCAAGGCCCTGGTCAGGGAACAACATGGTCAAAATGGTGCCCCACCATATTAGAAAAAAATAAAAAAATTATAAAAAAGGTTTGAAGAATTTTCACACTCCTATTTTTATATGTGTGATGTAAAATGGCAAAATCTATATATTATATCGTAATTATTGAAACCATTTCATTCCCCGTTTCACTCCATTTCGTTCCCGTTCTATTCCATTTCGTTTCCTTTTCTATTCATTTGGTCCCCTTTTTATTCCATTTTGTTCTGAATTCCAATTCATTTCGTTCCATGTAGGCTTCATTCTTTTAAAAAAAAAAGTACCACATTACAATAATTTACCCTTATCCCCATTAAAATCTAAATTTCCAGAATGATTTTTTGGGCTGGAGGATCCAACATTTCAACTTTTTATGACCAATTTTCAGGAGATAGAAAAAGTTAAAAAGTTCACTACTTTGCACGTATTTGCCACAGTAAAATAGGAATTTCCAAAACGGACATTTTTCAGAATGTTTTGAAATTAAGTGAGTAGTTTGGTAGATTTTAAAATTTTACGTCTTTTGACCTAAAGTGATCTTTAAAATGGGTTTGGTCAATGAAACCTTCCCTAACTCACCCTGAAAGAAAATTCTAAATGTTGGTGAAAACATTTTTGAAATCTCATAATAAGTTTCGTATATTTACAAATTTTACGAAGATGAACCGTAGAAGTAGGTGTGGTCGATGAGAGCTAACCCATGTCTACCCTGAAGCACCATTCTTAATATATGTATATTGGAGATATTTTTAAATCGGATAAGTAGTTTGATCATATTAAAATTTTACGTTTTTCTTGCCAAATGTGGGCGTAGAAATGGGCGTGGTCAAAAAAACCTAGAATATTTCCACTCTGAAGGACCTAGTATTTGTAAAAAAATTTTGGAAATCGGATGAAAATTTTTGGAGATTTTTAAATTTTATTTTTTTGTTGCCAAAAAGTGGGCGTATAAGTGGGCGTGGTCGATAAATCCTAGCCTATGTCCACCCTGGAGGAACACTCTAAATATTGGTGAAAACATTTTTGAAATCGGATGAGCTGTTAAATAGATATTTAAGTTTTTGGGCCAAAAGTGGGCGTAGAAATGGGCGTAGTCTATAAAACCCAGCATATGTCCACTATAAAGGACCATTCCAAGCATGTATTGGTGAAAACAATTTTTAAATCAGTTCAGTAGTTGTAGAGATTTTTAAATTTTACGTTTTTTGGCCAAAAGTGGGCGTAAAAGTGGGCGTAGAAGTGGGCGTGATCGATCAATGCTAGCCTATGTCGACCCTGGAAGAACACTCTAAATATTGCTGAAAACTTTTTTGAAATCGGATGAGAAGCTCCATAGATATTTAAATTTTAAGTTTTTTACCAAAAGTGGGCGTAGATGTGGGCGTGGTCGATGAAACCCAGCATGTGTCCACCATGAAGGACCATTTCAAGTATGTATTGGTGAAAAAATTTTTGAAATCGGTTTAGTAGTTTCGGAGATTTTTCAATTTTCCGTTTTTTGTCCAAAAGTGGGCGTAGAAGTGGGCGTGGTCGATGAAACCTGGCCTATGTCCATCCTGGAGGAACACTTTAAATATTGCTGAAAACATTTTTAAAATCGAATAAGTAGTTCCCGAGATTACCCTCTACAAACAAACAAACAAAAAAACAAACATACAAACATTACCTCTTTATAATATTATTATATAATTATATATTATATAATTATATATTATATATTATTATATATATATTATATAATTATATATATAGTAAATATAGTAAATATAGTAATAAGTAGGGCAAGTACTTTCATGCATCTAAAAAACGAAAATATGTGCCTATAATATGCATCTAAAAATCCAAAATATGCACTAAAAACTTCAAAAATATGCATCTAAAAATTATTGTTTTTACTAAAAAAATAATTTGTCAACATAAATTTGGCTTTGTGCAATACTTTAAGGCCCTCGACAATTCTTAAAAATGTTTTTTTGAGTGGAAAGAGTTTTTAACTAGTAAAATATTTTAGTTTTTTCTTTGAGTCACTGAATATTTCTGAAGTTAAAAATTTTATAAAAGAAAAAAATATATACAATCTATTTCTAGAACAAGTTATTTTTAAAAACTTTTTTTTGTTCTTTTTTCCTAATTTTCTGATTTTCAAGTCAAAAAATTAACTCAAACACAAAAGACCTTACCCCAACTCTAAGCAAAATAAAAACGCAATTTTCCTGTAATAAAATCTTAAATTCGACAACATTTTTTTCTTTACACGAGTAGTAAAATATCTCATTTTAAATAAAAAACATTTCTCAGAATCTAAAAATTATACTTCCAGAATCAATTTTCTATAAAAAATGCATCAGAATACGATTTCTATAAATAAGTATATTTTTCTAAAAGAAATTTAAATTTTCCTAGGGAAGTTTTGAAAAAATATTGATGAAATTTAAAAAAAGGCAAATTTATATGAAAATATGCAAAAATATGCATCTATACCAAAATATGCAAAAATATGCAACTACAAATCAATGCCATTTTATTGCAAATTCATTGATTCGGATAGATATTCAATTTATGTTATATTTACAGTGCTGAGTAAAAATATGCATTTTCATGAAAGTACTTGCCCTAGTAATAAGTAATATAGTAATAGTATAATAGTAATAGTAAAGTAAATAGTAAATATAGTAAATAGTAATAGTAAATAGTAATATAGTAATATAGAAGTATAGATATGTGATGTAATATGGCAAATACTAATACTAAAAAAAAATTCAAGGCCCTGGTCAGGGAACAACATGGTCAAAATGGTGCCCCACCATATTAGAAAAAAATAAAAAAATTATAAAAAAGGTTTGAAGAATTTTCACACTCCTATTTTTATATGTGTGATGTAAAATGGCAAAATCTAAAATTTCAATAAATTACAAGACCCTGGTCAGGGGACAACATGGTCAAAATGGGGGAAAATGATGCCCCGACATATACAACATTTTTAAAAAAATGTTAAAAAAGTTTTAAAGAATTTTCACACTCCTATTTTTATATATGTGATGTAAAATGGCAAAATCTAAAATTTCAAGACCCTGGTCAGGGGACAACATGGTTAAAATGGGGGAAAATGATGCCCCGCCGCAATTTTTACATATGTGATGTAAAATGGCAAAATCTAAAATTCCAATAAATTTCAAGACCCTGGTAGGGGAAAACATGGTCAAAATGTTGGAAAAAGATGCCCCGCCATATACAACATTTTTAAAAAAAAATTATAAAAAAGTTTTGAAGAATTTTCACACTCCTATTTTTATATATGTGATGTAAAATGGCAAAATCTAAAATTCCAATAAATTTCAAGATCCTGGTCAGGTGACAACATGGCCAAAATGGGGAAAAACTATGCCCCGCCATATAAGAAAAAGAATAAAAAAATTATAAAAAAGTTTTGAAGAATTTTCACACTCTTATTTTTATATATGTGATGTAAAATGGCAAAATCTAAAATTTCAATAAATTTCAAGACCCTGGTCAGGGGACAACATTGTCAAAATGGGGGAAAATGATGCCCGCCATATACAACATTTTTAAAAAAATTATAAAAAAGTTTTGAAGAATTTCCACACTCCTATTTTTATATATGTGATGTAAAATGGCAAAATCTAAAATTCCAATAAATTTCAAGACCCCGGTCAGGGGACAACATGGTCAAAATGGGGGAAAATGATGCCCCGCCATATACAACATTTTTAAAAAAATTATAAAAAAGTTTTGAAGAACTTTCACACTCCTATTTTTATATATGTGATGTAAAATGGCAAATTCTAAAATTTCAATAAATTTCAAGACCCTGGTCAGGGGACAACATGATCAAAATTAGGGAAACTGATGCCCCGCCATATACAACAATTTTAAAAAAATTATAAAAAAGTTTTGAAGAATTTTCACACTCCTATTTTTATATATGTGGTGTAAAATGCAAAATCAAAAATTCCAATAAATTTCAAGACCCTGGTCAGGGGACAACATGGTCAAAATGGGGGAAAATGATGTCTCGCCATATACAACATTTAAAAAAAAAATTATAAAAAAGTTTTGAAGAATTTTCACACTCCTATTTTTATATATGTGATGTAAAATGGCAAAATCTAAAATTCAAAAAAATTTCGAGACCCTGGTCAGGGGACAACATGGCCAAAATGGGGAAAACCTATGATCAAAATGGGGGAAAATGATGCCCCGATATATACAACATTTTTAAAAAAATTATAAAAAAGTTTTATAGAATTTTCACACTCCTATTTTTATATATGTGATGTAAAATGGCAAAATATAAAATTCCAAAAAATTTTGAGACCCTGGTCAGGGGACAACATGGCCAAAATGGGGAAAACCTATGCCCCGCCATATAAGAAAAAGAATAAAAAAATTATAAAAAAGTTTTGAAGAATTTTCACACTCCTATTTTTACACATGTGATGTAAAATGGCAAAACCTAAAATGCCAAAAAACTTCAAGACCCTGGTCAGGGGACAACATGGCCAAAATGGGGGAAAATGATGCCCCCGCCATATACAACATTTTTAAAAAAATTATAAAAAAGTTTTGAAAAATTTTCACACTCCTATTTTTATATATGTGATGTAAAATGGCAAAATCTAAAATTCCAATAAATTTCAAGATCCTGGTCAGGGGACAACATGGCCAAAATGGGGAAAAATAATGCCCCGTCATATACAACATTTTTAAAAAAATTATAAAAAAGTTTTAAAGAATTTTCACACTCCTATTTTTCTATATGTCATGTAAAATGGTAAAATCTAAAATTCCAAAAAATTTCGAGAACCTGGTCAGGGGACAACATGGCCAAAATGGGGAAAACCTTTGCCCCGCCATATAAGAAAAAGAATAAAAAAATTATAAAAAAGTTTTGAAGAATTTTCACACTCCTATTTTTACATATGTGATGTAAAATGGCAAAACCTAAAATTCCAAAAAATTTCAAGACCCTGGTCAGGGGACAACATGGCCAAAATCGGGGAAAATGCTGCCCCGCCATATACAACATTTTTAAAAAAAATTAAAAAAGTTTTATAGAATTTTCACACTCCTTATTTTATATATGTGATGTAAAATGACAAAACCTAAAATTCCAATAAATTTCAAGACCCAGGTCAGGGGACAACATGGCCAAAATGGGGGAAAATGATGCCCCGCCATATACAACATTTAAAAAAAAAAAATATAAAAAAGTTTTGAAGAATTTTCACACTCCTATTTTTATATATGTGATGTAAAATGGCAAGATCTAAAATTCCAATAAATTTCAAGACCCTGGTCAGGGGACAACATGGTTAAAATGGGGGAAAATTATGCCCCGCCACATACAACATTTTTAAAAAAATTATAAAAAAGTTTTGAAGAATTTTCACACTCCTATTTTTATATATGTGATGTAAAATGGCAAATTCTAAAATTTCAATAAATTTCAAGACCTTGGTCAGGGGACAACATGGTTAAAATGGGGGAAAATGATGCCCCGCCATATACAACATTTTTAAAGAATTTTTTTGAAGAATTTTCACTCTCCAATTTTTATATATGAGGCATTCCACACCAAATGTCCCGCTACAGAAAAACATGTGTCCTGTAAATTTCTGAATAGGTTGTTTGGATAGCCATATATGGAACTAAGAAAATTGCTTTTTTGGTTTTTCAAATTTTCAAAAACTGGGCTGAGGAGGCGTGGTCAAATATTGGAAAAATGGTCAAATTTGTGTCGAGTTGCCTTGATTAAATATTTATCACATTAAAACGGAATGCACCACAATCTCAAAAATTTACATTCTTATATTAGATTAGATTAGAAAAGGCCCTATGCACTGCGACCAATATGATCTTTTGTGCAGCCTAGCAGTTGCCCTATAAGTTAAGGCTTTTGATAAAGCCAAGTATCCTATTTGGCATGGATTCCCATATGTCACTTGGAGTTAATGAATGTCGCCCTAGATGTCGAATTCGTCTGATGTTGAGTCTTGGGCACTCACAAAGGATGTGTTCCGCCGTTTCGGCGTCAATTTCACAGAATCTACATATTTCAGTGTCCGATAAATTTTTCTTCCTAAGTTGATAGCGAAGATTACAATGTCCAGTGAGGTAACCAGTTAGAATCCTTAGATCCTTTTTGTCGAGATTTAGTAGTCGTTTAGATACCCCAGGGGATGGAGAGATAAATCTTTTTGCCTGACGCTGTCCAGAACAATGGTTCCAGTGATTGGCAAATTCAGATTCTCTCCATGATCGTAAACTTTCCCTGATATGCCCAATGGGCAAACCACAGAAGGGTTCCGGACCGATAAAAGGGCGACTTGCACCACGATTGGCCAAACAGTCTGCCCGTTCGTTGCCCAAGTGCCCCTCATGGCCCGGGACCCAACTGAGAGTAAGTTCATTGTTACGGCCTAGTTCGTTTAGGGAAAGAATACAATCCATGACAAGTTTCGAAGATACATCGTAGGCTGATAAAGCCTTCAATGCTGCTTGACTGTCAGATAGTATATATATGTTTGTCCTTTTTGTGCACCTACGTAAACATTCGGACACACATATATATATGGCATAAAGTTCTGCCTGAAATATCGATGGGGATTTCCCCAAAGGTAGTGCGCGTTGGAAATTCGGACCGAAAATCCCCGCACCAGTATTCCCATTGGTCTGTTTTGAGCCATCAGTAAACCACACTTGAGATCCTGGTTCTGGATTCCAAGAGTTAGTAGACCATATGCTCCTTTCAGGAATATCAATTCTAAAATGTCTTATAAAGACTTGTTTGGGTAGCATTCTGTCAGAGATCTTAGCGTATGGGTCCCCTATGAATCGTCCCGCTATCTTCATGTGGCCCTGAAGGTCCCCGCCCATTATGTTCCCAAATTCCGGTAGTCTGGTGACACTTCTGCTAGCATCCTCCTTTACAGATATATGTAGAGGTGGGATGTTTAGCATAGCCCCCATGGCATAAGTTGGACAGGATTTTCCCGCCCCTGTTATGCCGATGCAGGCCAGACGATATACCTTGTCCAGTATAGATCTGGCCGTGCTCTGTTCCACTTTTGGCCACCAAACCAGAGCTGCATAGGTGATCATTGGTCTTACGATCGTAAGAAATGACCAATATATCATGTGAGGCTTAAGCCCCCATGTCCTTCCAAATAGCCTTTGGCAGGCGTAAATTGCCCTGGTAGCTTTTTTGGTTGTCTTGTTCAGATGAGGAGTCCATGTCAGAGACTTGTCAAGTGTTATCCCTAAATATTTCACTTCATCCGAAAAACCTATCGTGACGCCATCTATTTTAGGCATGGACAAGTCAACAATCCTTCTTCTAGTAAAGGGTATCAGTGTTGTTTTAGATGGATTAATAGTCAATCCCCTTTCCTGACACCATTTTAAGGTCATGTTGAGTGCTTGTTGCATTCTTATATAGTTTTGTATGGGCTATCGATTAAAAATTTTTTTTTGGAAAATTTTCAGAGCCCGTTCTGAAATTTTCCATTTTTTAAAAAAGTCAATTTATCAAAAATCCGGCCACTTTTTTTTTTTTTAATTTTTTTTTTAAAGTTTAGATGTTTGTCCATCCACACAAAAAAATTCAGAAACACGTTCGTCGTTTTTTTTCGAGAAAATCGCATTTGAATATTGAATTTTATGACAATTTTGGAATTTCCTTGTATTTTCTTGTTAAAACATGGCGTATGAGTAACAAATTTTTGCGAAACCAACGAGTTGCTCCCATTTTAATTGTTTTTTCATGTGTGGTACAATATAGAGATGGGCGTGAATGCGATTTGACCCACGCAAGAAATATTAAAGTCACTGACGACTCGCTAATATTTTTAGTTTACTTGTGCAATCACGTGAGTCAATTTACTGTTACTCACGCAGTTTTTAATAACGCTCACGGTTGTTCACTCACGCTGATGATGATTTTACAAAAATAATAAAAACAACAAATTTTCTATGAAAAAAGCACTGAAAACGGAAACTCAAAAAAACAGTAAAATTCCAAAAAAAATAGTTCAAAATCACAAAAACTTACTTAAGAAAAATTTTAAGCATTCACTCATCTCGCAAAAATTGGACTTCCTAATCACTCACGAAATGTTCTACTCACGCTACCTCTTTAATATCGTGAATAGCTTAGTACGTGACTCGCGAGTCAATTTTTTCAAATGTTGAACGTTAAAGGATATGTACCTATAATGTAGTGTCCGATTTATTGCTCCCGCTTAAATGCGCTCATCCAAAATATTAAATAAATCAGAAGGATATTGATGCATTTACATAAAAAAACTCTTATAAACGCACATCAAGTGATCTTAAGATTTTGAACTCATTTTAGTGTTGATATTTCAGTAAAATTTGTATGAAACTACTCTTACCAGTTTTAGGCATTTAAGCGAGTAATTCTGTATTTTTTTAATTTAAATTGAAATCTTTATGAAATCTTAAAACAATTTTTTTTAACAATTGACGATTTGTTTTCGATATAAACGGTCAGAAGGACATTGATGCATATCTAAAAAAACTCTTATAAACGCATCTTATCAGTTTTACGCATTTAAGTATTTTACGCATTTACGCATTTAAGCATTTACGCATTTAAGCGAGATGAGTGAATGCTTAAAATTTTTCTTAAGTAAGTTTTTGTGATTTTTAACTTTTTTTTTTTTTAATTTTACTGTTTTTTTGAGTTTCCGTTTTCAGTGCTTTGTTTTCATAGAAAATTTGTTGTTTTTATTATTTTTGTAAAATCATCATCAACGTGAGTGAGCAACCGTGAGCGTAATCAAAAATTGCGTGAGCATGAGTAACAGTAAATTGACTACCGTGATTGCACAAGTAAACTAAAAATATTAGCGAGTCGTCAGTGACTTTAATATTTCTTGCGTGGGTCAAATCGCATTCACGCCCATCTCTATATTGTACCACACATGAAAAAACAATTAAAATGGGATCAACTCGTTGGTTTCGCAAAAATTTGTTACTCATACGCCATGTTTTAACAAGAAAATACAAGGAAATTCCAAAATTGTCATAAAATTCAATATTCAAATGCGATTTTCTCGAAAAAAACGACGAACGTGTTTCTGAATTTTTTTGTGTGGATGGACAAACATCTAAACTTTAAAAAAAAAAATAAAAAAAAAAAAAAAGTGGCCGGATTTTTGATAAATTGACTTTTTTAAAAAATGGAAAATTTCAGAACGGGTTCTGAAAATTTTCCAAAAAAAAATTTTTAATCGATAGCCCATACAAAACTATATAAGAATGTAAATTTTTGAGATTGTGGTGCATTCCGTTTTAATGTGATAAATATTTAATCAAGACAACTCGACACAAATTTGACCATTTTTCCAATATTTGACCACGCCTCCTGAGCCCAGTTTTTGGAAAATTGAAAAACCAAAAACCCAATTTTCTTAGTTCCATATAGAGCTATCCATACAACCTATTCAGAAATTCGTGCGGCACGTGTTTTTTTCGCTGGACATTTGGTGTGTAATGCCTCATATGTGATGTAAAATGGCAAAATCTAAAATTCCAATAAATTTCAAGACCCTGGTCAGGGGACAACATGGTCAAAATGGGGGAAAATTATGCCGCGCCATATACAACATTTTTAAAAAAATTATAAAAAAGTTTTATAGAATTTTCACACTTCTATTTTTATATATGTGATGTAAAATGGCAAAATCAAAAATTTCAAAAAATTTCAAGACCCTGGTCAGGGGACAAAATGGTCAAAGTGGGAGAAAATAATGCCCCGCCATTAGACTGCCCAGAAAAAAACAAAGTTGTTATTTTCTTGGGGGATACCTGCGAATTTTGTTCCTTTATGTGCAAAAAAATTTCGGTTTTTTTTGGGGATTTTTAAAATAATATCTAGAGGTCGCGATCTCGCGTTTTATAACGATTTATTTTTTTTGAGTTTTTTATTATTTTAAATTGTTAAATATGATTAATATGATAAAATATTAATAATTTCAGACAAAAAAAAAATAAATTAAAAATTAAATATCGCTCATTCCATGAGATGTCTCCCAGCATCTAATCAAATGTTCTTTAATTTATTTGAAATTTCGCACACAGGTACACTATGGAGCAATTAAAATAAATTCGTTTTTAGTTTCGCGAAAATCCACGAATTCGCGAACGCGAATATATTCGCGAATTCACGGATTTTCTCGGAACTAACAACTGATTTATTTTAATAGCTTCATAGTGTTCATGTGTGCAAAATTTCAAATAAATTAAGGAACATTTGATTAGATGCTGGGAGACATCTCATGGAATGAGCGATATTTAATTTTTAATTTAATTTTTTTTTTGTCTGAAATTATTAATATTTTATCATATTAATCATATTTAACAATTTAAAATAATAAAAAACTCAAAAAAAATAAATCGTTATAAAACGCGAGATCGCGACCTCTAGATATTATTTTAAAAATCCCAAAAAAAAACCGAAATTTTTTTGCACAAAAAGGAACAAAATTTGCAGGTATCCCCCAAGAAAATAAAAACTTCGCTTTTTTTCTGGGCAGTCTACCCGCCATATTAGAAAAATACGTTTCCGAAAATGTATACAAATAAATATAAATTTTTATTTTTTAATAATTACGTATATGCTTGTTTTTTGCAGACAGGATTAAGATTAGGATTAACTTTGTCTAGTTAAAAAATGGGTCAAATCAAGTCCAGAAATTATTTTTTTCTGAATCCATATACAATTAGTAAATATAAACAGAAAAAAATTAGCCGTAGTCTAAATTTATGTTTCATTAATTATGTTTTTACCTTAGCTTATTGTTAGTTATGTTTTTATTTTATCATTGTTTAAATGATGTAGATTCGGAAAAAAATAAAAAAAAAATTGTTGGGCCAGATTAGGCCCATTTAAAAAAAAAAATAAAATTAATCCTAATCTTAACCCAATGCGAAAAAGGCTTATATTTCAATTATAAATCTGATCTTTCTTCATTTATTCAAATAAAACCTATGAATAAGTTAATTTTGTTTGCCATTTAACATCACATACAAGAACTAAAGTGTCAAAATTGTTTAAAACTTTTTAATTTTTTTTTTCTTAAATTGTGGGGCAGCATTTTTCCTCATTTGGACCATATAGTCCCCTGACTAGGTTCTTGAAATTTTTTTGAAATTTTAGGTTTTGCCATTATACATCACATATATAAAAATAGGAGTGTGAAAGTTCTTCAAAATTTTTTTATAATTTTTTTAAAAATGTTGTATGTGTCGGGGCATCATTTTCCCCATTTTGCCCATGTTTTCCCCTGACCAGGGTCTTGAAATTTTTTGAAAATTTAGGTTTTGCCATTTTACATTACATATATAAAAATAGGAGTGTGAAAATTCTTCAAAACTTTTTTATAATTTTTTTATTTTTTTTCTTATATGGCGGGGCATAATTTTTCCCCATTTTGGCCATGTTGTCCCCTGACCAGGGTCTCGAAATTTATTGGAATTTTAGGCTTTGCCATTTTATATCACATATATAAAAATAGGAGTGTGAAAATTCTTCAAAACTTTTTTATAATTTTTTTATTCTTTTTCTTATATGGCGGGGCATAGTTTTTCCCCATTTTGGCCATGTTTTCCCCTGACCAGGGTCTTGAAATTTTTTGAAAATTTAGGTTTTGCCATTTTACATCACTTATATAAAAATAGGAGTGTGAAAATTCTTCAAAACTTTTTTATAATTTTTTTAAAAATGTTGTATATGGCGGGGCATCATTTTCCCCACTTTTGACCATGTTGTCCCTAACCAGGGTCTTGAAATATTTTGAAATTTTAGATTTTGCTATTTTATATCACATTTAAAAAAATAATTACATAGTTTTCTTTTAAAGTTATTTTTTTGCGAATGTGGGCCAACTACACTTTACTATATAGTAGAGTGAAGATGGCCCACCATAATTTTATTACAAAAAAAAAATTTTTGGGGGATATGTTGGGTGGGCTAACTTCACCTTAGTGGTTTTTTGCATGTTTAGGTACATATATTTTGCGTGTAGATCTTCGCTAGCGTTTTTTGCTCTACATAATAAACGTATGGGAACAAGCAAATGCGTTCGATATACACACGTAGAATATAAACGATACAAAAAAAAAAACCCAAATTATCTACATATTTGTATTTCACGATCAACACTTATTGAAAAAAAATCTATTATTAAATTAACTCTCAATAACACAATATTTTTTTATCGTTTAAAATATGTTTTTATATTACATTTACTTTAAAATTAATAATATAATATTTAAATATAAAAAGACTTCCGCACGACTGCCACGATCAACGCTTTTGTTTGTACTGAATTGTTCTAAAAAATTCCACGCACAAGAGAACCAAAAACGGATACAAAAAATAAGAGAAATAAAAAAAAATACAATTTTTTTTGCTAATATTACCAAAAAATCTTGTAAAGATTTTGTCAAGTCAATTTCAAATTTAGCAAAAAAAATTAGTTCAAAGTTTGTTTTAAATTGCTAAAGTGCTAAATGAAGTTTACAAGAAATTTTTGCTAACGTGCTAATTTCAACTTAAAATTTTCTAAAAGTTAGCTAACCAGCATTAGCAAAAAAAATTAGTAAATCTACTAACGTATTTTTTTGAGTGTATATGTGCCAAAAAATAAGGGAAAATTAAAGATACGCATTTTGAGATATTTGCAAATTAAGGAAATTTTTTAATTTCAGTATCCTTTTTGCTAAGAAACCTATTTTAAGTGCAGGACATAACCATTATTTTGCGCTTTATTTCGTGATAATCGGATGATGCGTTCCAAAGATACGATCATTTAAACATTAGCCCTGTTTTTTGCAGACCGGATTAAGATTCGGATTACCTTTATTTAGTTAAAAAATGGGTCAAATCAAGTCCAGATTTTTTTTTATAATTTTTTTCTGAAATTACATACAATTAGTAAATATAAACAGAAAAACAAATTAAGCTTTGTCCAAAATGCAAAGAATGAAAAATAAATTTAGTTAAATCCTAAGATTAACTCAAATTTATTTATACCGTTTTACATTTTGGACAACGCTTAATTTTTTTTCCTGTTTATATTAACTAATTGGATGTAAATTCAGAAAAAAAATATAAAAAAAATTTCTGGACTTGATTTGATCCATTTTTTTAACTAAATAGAGTTAATCCTAATCTTAATCCGGTCTGCAAAAAACAGGGCTATTATGTATTTCTCATAAAATTGTGGCAAAATACCAACTTTGAACAGCGATTAAACGCGAACCATTCACAATTTCGACTAAATAACAAAAACCGAAATTCAATAAAAATCAGAAGAATGGATATGTTAATTTTTGGATAAATTGAACCACCATCGACTGATTGCCTATGTTATTTTAAATGGAACCAGTCTATAAAATTGTAACTACACTCAAAAAAAAAAACTGTAAAGTTAGCAAAAAATTTAGTTAAATTTAACTAAAAAAACACCTGGTTTTGAAAATACTAAATTTCTAGTTAATTTAACAAAAAATATTTAGTTAACTTTTCGTAGAATGAATGTAGCAAAAAAAACGTAATTTTAACTAAAAATTCAGCTGAAAATTTCGTAACATTTTTTATTAGTTGAAATCAGCTAAACTTTTTGTAAAAAATTTTAAGTTTGTTAAATATTGGTTTTAAACACTAACACTTCACTTATTTTTTTCACAGCATTAAGTTCAGCTTAAGTAGGACTTATGAGATTTGCATAGGAGGCTACACAAGAAATGTTTAAAATTTTTCATTCGACAAAAATGTTACAAAAAATCAGCAAATTAATTAGTAAAAATTCGTAAACTCAGTTTTAAAGTCAACAAAAAAAATTAATTCAAAATTTGTACAAAACTAGTATTTTCGTAAATTGAACTTAACTAAAAAAAGTAGTTAAAACGCTGATTTTAACTAAAAATTTGCTAAAAAGCCAGTAAACTCGAGTTAACAAAAAAAATTTTGTTAACTTTACAGTTTTATTTTTTTGAGTGTAACAAATATAGGAAAAATATAAAAAATTGATGATAGTACTTTACAATTAACCTTTTTTATGCATTTATCTTATACCGGTCAAACTTTCTGCCTTCGGAAACCCCTAGTGAAATTTAATGCGGAAAATAACACTGTGCTACAAAAGACCAAAAACAAAATATGCAGGGGTTCTCATATGAAAATTCGGGTTGGTTCGAGTCCATAGAGTACTGATATACTCATAGTTTTTCTGGATCACTTCGTTAAGTACGTTTTTTATTGGCAAATGTGTTGAAAAACGGCAATTCTTAAATTACAATTTTAAAAAATTATTTCTTTGTTAATTTGCAACCGATTTTCGATTTTATGGATTTTTTTGAAAGGTATAAGCCATACCTTTTAAACAAAACAAAAATATTAAAAATCGCTCAAGAATTGGCTGAGCTACGATCGCTTAAGTAAAACAAACTGAATTTTTTGAAAAATTTGTCATATTCTTTACACTCTAAGTTGAAAGTGCATCATTAAACAATTTTTTTTAATTTTTTGTACAAAAGTATGGTAAAGTAGCTTTCTAAAACACCAAAAAACATAACAATAGGGTTAAAAATGAATGAGTTATGCTAAGTTTTGTGATAGGAAATTTTTAATTTTTTTCAGAAACGCTTGTAATTCAAGCATTATTCATAAATCTTATTACTAGTAGTAATTTTATGTGCATATGCATATAAACTAGAAATGGGAACGTAATTAGATTTGTGCGTGATTCACACATGATCACAAGTGAGAGTGATTGAAAATTAATTTTACTCACGTGGTTGTGAGTGAGTGTCAGTGTGAGTGGAATAAAAAAAATGGGCGTGTCAGTTACTTCCAAATCCTATTTATATTTTTTTGGTTTTGTTTGAATAGTATGACTGTTACTCTTAAACACAAAAATATTGAGAATCGGTTGAATATAGGCTAAGGTGCGCTCGTTTAAGTAAAAACCCTTTTTTGAAGAATTATACCTGCAACATTTTTATGACAAAAAACATTTGACATTTTTGAAACGAAATTGGTAAAATTGTGGGATCATTTGATGTAAAATTTACCTATTTATAAATATACGTATGAGCCATTCCACACCAAATGTTCAGCGAAAAAAAACATGTGAACCGTAAATTTTCGAACGGGTTGTATGGATAGCCATATATGGAGCTAAGAAAATTGCGTTTTTGGTTTTTCAATTTTTCAAAAACTGGGCTTAGGAAGCGTGGTCAAATATTGGAAAAATTGTCAAATTTGTGTCGAGTTGCCTTGTTTAAATACATATGGGGCATTCCATGTCAAATCGGACACTTTGAAAAACTTTTTTTTTAGATTTTCCCAATTTGTTTACAGTTTTTAGTACCCTTTGAAAACTCCTTCGTGGTAAATTTTCAGATTTTTTTGATGACCCGTTCAAAAGATATCGAATTTTTAAAAATTGGTAGTTTGTTCCTTTACTCAAACTTCTTTTAATCATAACTTCTTCAATAATGGTCCGAATTTCAAATTTTTTTCTTCAAAAAAAATTTTTTTTTTACGTACTTTCTAAAAAAAAATCCCAAAAAATTCTTAAAAGCGCTCTAGTATGCGATTTTTAAGTTTTAAAATTTAAATCTCATTTTTGAAAATGTTTGTACTCTTCGATTTTTTTGAAATTTTTTTGTTTAAAACTTCTATCAATTCTACAAATTTTTTGCCCAGGAAGATCGTGGGATAACGATTATTACTATTTTTAAAATTTTTTGAAAAAATTTTATTGTAATTTTTCAATCTTAAAATCATTTCTACTGCTCCAATGGTGCGTCATAGAGGGGTCCTTTATAAGACCGACCCCCATTAATTTTTACGTCTTAACATTTCTTTGGAACAAACTAATACCCTATCTCCAATTTCTAAGGGGGCTTCCACACAAAACGACAATTTTTAAAATTTGTTCCAACCGCTCTTACTGCCCTAATAGTGCCCTTAGAGCAACAATATGTATGACCGAACCACAATATTTTTTTAGTCCAAACATTTTCTCTGAACAAACCTACCCTCTATCTCTAATTGTTAAGGCGGTCCCCATACAATTTTTTTTATTTTTTGTAAATTTGTTTTATTTAATCAGCTTCTACCGGTCCAATGGTGCGTCCGAGAGGGGTCATTAGTGAGACCGACCCCCATTTATTTTTACCCTACAACATTTTTTCAAAACATACCTACGCCCTATCTCCACTCCCTAAGTAGGCTCCCATACAAATAACAGTTGGAGCAAATTTTATAAAAATGTAATTTTGTATGGGAGCCTACTTAGGGAGTGGAGATAGGGCGTAGGTATGTTTTGAAAAAATGTTGTAGGGTAAAAATAAATGGTGGTCGGTCTCACTAATGACCCCTCTCGGATGCACCATTGGACCGGTAGAGGCTGATTAAATAAAACAAATTTACAAAAAATAAAAAAAATTGTATGGGGACCGCCTTAACAGTTAAAGATAGAGGGTAGGTTTGTTCAGAGAAAATGTTTGGACTAAAAAAATATTGTGGGTCGGTCATATATTTTGTTGCTCTGAGGGCACTATTAGGGCAGTTAGAGCGGTTGGAACAAATTTTAAAAAATGTCGTTTTGTGTGGGAGCCCTCTTAGAAATTGGAGATAGGGTATTAGTTTGTTCCAAAGAAATGTTAAGACGTAAAAATTAATGGGGGTCGGTCTTATAAAGGACCCCTCTATGACGCACCATTGGAGCAGTAGAAATGATTTTAAGATTGAAAAATTACAATAAAATTTTTTCAAAAAATTTTAAAAAATAGTAATAGTCGTTATCCCACGATCTTCCTGGGCAAAAAATTTGTAGAATTGACAGAAGTTTTATACAAAAAAATTTCAAAAAAATCGAAGAGTACAAACATTTTCAAAAATGAGATTTAAATTTTAAAACTTAAAAATCGCATACTAGAGCGCTTTTAAGAATTTTTTTGGATTTTTTTTTAGAAAGTACGTCAAAAAACAAAAATTTTGAAAAAAAAAATTTGAAATTAGGACCATTATGGAAGAAGTTATGATTAAAAGAAGTTTGAGTAAAGGGACAAACTACCAATTTTTAAAAATTCGATATCTTTTGAACGGGTCATCAAAAAAATCTGAAAATTTACGACGAAGGAGTTTTCGAAGGGTACTAAAAACTGTAAACAAATTTGGAAAATCTAAAAAAAAAGTTTTTCAAAGTGTCCGATTTCACATGGAATGCCCCATATATATCAAATAAAAATGAAATGCACCAAAATCTCAAAAATTTAAATTCTTGTACAGTTTTGTATGGGCTATCGATTAAACATTTTTTGGAAAATTTTTAGAACCCGTTCTGAAATTTTCCATTTTTAAAAAAGTCAATTTATAAAAAATCCGACCACTTTTGTTTTATTTTGTAAATTTTTTTTTTAAAGATTAGATGTTTGTCTAAGAGATGGTCACGTGAGTGAATTTTAACTTTCACTCACTCACGAGCATAAGTTTTCTACTAACACTCACTCACAATGGGTAAATTTAATACAACTCACACTCACGTGCGCCGACGCAAGAGTCACTCACGCTAACGTTGACTCACACTCAAGATATTCTTATTTATACAAAAAAAAAAATCAAAAACTAAAGTTTCAAGAAACTTTTAAAAATTTCAGCAAAATCTAAAATTTTACATTTGTTTTGATTTTTTCGGGACGAAATCTGAAGTTAAGCAAAATTTTAAATTTTTTTTGTTGCTTTTTTGGAATGAAAGGAAATATGAAGAGAAAATAAATCACGCAAACTCACGCAAAAAAATCAACTCACGCACACTCTTTCACGCAATAATCTTACTCACACTCACTCACAATCACGTGAGTAATATTTAATTCAGTCACACTCACGCTCTAATCTGCTCATGTCCCCATCTCTAGTTTGTCTATCCACACAAACAAAAATTTAATGTGTTTTTCGTTATTTTCGAGAAATCGCATTTGAATTTTGAATTTCATAACAATTACTAATTTTGCTTGGTTCAACGTAGCGTATGACTAATGCAAATATTTAATACTCATTCGCTACGTTGAAACAAGAAAATACAAGCAAATTACAAAATTGTTATGAAATTTAATATTCAAATGCTAAACTTTAAAAAAGTGGCCGATTTTTTGATAAATTGACTTTTTTAAAAAATGGAAAATTTCAGAATGGGTTCTGAACATTTTCCTAAAAATGTTTAATCTCATCTCATTCCGTTTTAATTTAAGACCATTTTTTCCAATATTTGATCACGCCTTCTAAGCCCAGTTTTTGAAAAATTGAAAAACCAAAAACGCAATTTTCTTAACTCCATATATGGCTATCCATACAACCCATTCAAAAATTTACGGGTCACATGTTTTTTGTGGAATGCTTCATACGTATATTTATAAATAGGTAAAATTTACATCAAATGATCCCACAATTTTACCAATTTCGTTTCAAAAATGTCAAATGTTTTTTGTTCAAAAAAGGTTTTTTACTTAACACCTTAGCCTGTTTTCAACCGATTCTCAATATTTTTTTGTTTAAGAAGTAACACTCATATTTTTTAAACAAACCCAAAAAATTATAAATAGGATTTGGAAGTAACTGATACGCCCATTTTTTTATTCCACTCACACTGACACTCACTCACAACCACGTGAGTAAAATAATTTTTTATCACGCTCACATAAAATTCCTATCACAAAACTTAGCATAACTCATTCATTTTTTACCCGATTGTTGTGTTTTTTGGTGTTTTGGAAAGCTACTTTACTATACTTTTGTACAAAAAATTAAAAAAATATAGTTTAATAATGCACTTTCAACTTAGAGTGTAAAGAATATGAAAAATTTTTCAAAAAATTCAGTTTTTTTTTAATTAAGCGATCGTAGCTCAGCCAATTTTTGAGCGATTGTTAATATTTTTATTTTGTTTTAAAGGTATGACTTATACCTTTCAAAAAAATCCATAAAATCGAAAATCGGTTGCAAACTAACAAAGTAATAATTTTTTAAAATTGTAATTTAAGAATTGCCGTTTTTCAACACATTTGCCAATAAAAAAACGTACTTAACGAAGTGATCCAGAAAAACTATGAGTATATCAGTACTCTATGGACTCGAACCAACCCGAATTTTCATATGAGAACCCCTGCATATTTTTGGTGTAGCACAGTGTAATCGTAGAACATTTTTATTTTTTAAGCGAACGTCTTAGTAGGCTTTTGAGCCACTTCTCAAAAAAAAGGACCCATTAAAACGGGAGATAAAGGTTTAGCGTACTCTAGAAAATAGTTCCCCATAAAATTCTATTGAAGACTTCCAAACATTAATTCAAGCTGAAAAAAACTAAAAAATTCAGTGGGCTACACTCAAAAAAATAAAACTGTAAAGTTAGCAAAAAATTTAGTTAAATTTAACTAAAAAAACACCTGATTTTGAACCTACTAAATTTCTAGTTAATTTAACTAAAAATATTTAGTTAACTTTTCGTAGAATGAATGTAGCAAAAAAAACGTAACTTTAACTAAAAATTCAGCTGAAAGTTTGGTAATATTTTTATGTATGTATTAACAAAAAAATTAGTTAAATTCAGCTTAACTTTTTGTAAAAAAATTGTAAGTTTGTTAAATATTGATTTTATACACTAACACTTCACTTATTTTTTCTTTTTTTTCACAGCATTAAGTTCAGCTTAAGTAGAACTTCCATAGGAGGCTACACAAGAAATTTCTAACATTTTTTCACTCGACAAATATGTTACGAGAAATCAGCAAATTAATTAATAAAAATTCGTAAACACCGTTTTAAAGTCAACAAAAAAAAATTAATTCAAAATTTGTTCAAAACTAGTATTTTCGTAAATTGAACTTAACTAAAAAAAGTAGTTAAAACGCTGATTTTAACTAAAAATTGGCTAAAAAGCCAGTAAACTCGAGTTAACAAAAAAAAATTTGTTAACTTTACAGTTTTATTTTTTTGAGTGTATAAAAAAATGTGAGACGTTACAGTGCTTAACCAAAGGGTTAACATAAGTACTTTTAAACGATCTTGGTTTGGTTGAGGTCCTAAATGGGCTGTTGCACTGTGTTAGTTAAATTTAACTAAATTTTTTGCCAACTTTACAGTTTTATTTTTTTGAGTGTATTTAAAATTAAGTTTTTGGAAGGCGTTTTTTTTTTAATACCCAACCAGGACAAAATATAGAAAAACAAAAATAATAAAACAACTAGGGATGTCGCGAATATTCGTCACTATTCGGTATTCGGCATATTCGGCATGTTTTTTGAATATTCGGTTAAATAAATATTCGTTAACAGTTTGCCGAATATTCGGCAAAATTTGAATTAGTTAAAAAAACAATTTTTATTAACGTTTGACTCTTTTTCGTAGTAATTTCAGTTTGTTTTTTATACAAAAAAACTTGAGCACTTGATTAAAATTCGAATTGTTAAGGTAGCAGAAAAAATAGTGTCAACAACGGCGTCGTTGTCTTTTAATCTGGTACTTTTTTTAATACTACTATTTACATAGGTAAAATACAGGCGTATGAATAATTAAATTATTCGGCAAGTATTCGTATTCGGTTCCAACCGAATACCGAATAGTAAATATTCGGTAAAATGCCGAATACACTATTCGCGACATCCCTAAAAACAACCAATCAGAAAAAAAATAAACATCAAAAACAATGACTACTGCGACTCAAAATTTTAAATATAAAGTCTATTATTAAAATTATATTTTAAAAGTCGATTTTATCGATTTTTGAGGACTTGTGGTGAGGCTGTGCTGTGGATATAAAAACGAAATTAATAATATATCAAATGCTATTAACATCATTAATAAGAGGTTCAAATTAGAGATAGGCGCGTGAGTGATTTTTGACTCACTCACGCTCACGGGAGGAATTTTTAATCACGCACACTCACTCACGAGCATATTTTTTCTACTCACACTCACTCACAATCACGTTGGTAAATTTAATACAACTCACACTTACGTGCACTCACACAAGATTCACTCACACTCACGTTGACTCACAGCCACGAAACTCTTATTTATACAAAAAAAATTAAAAACTAAATTTAAAAAATTTTAAGCAAAATTTAAAGTTCAGCATAATTTTAAAATTTTTTCGGACAAAATCTTAAGTTTAGCCAAATTTTAAAGATTTTTTGTTAGAGTTGTCAAATATTCGTCTATTTTAAAAACCGGTTTTAGAATACTTTGAAAAACCGCCTTTTAAAAAAATCGGTTTTTCGGTTTTGTAACTAAAACCCGATTTCGAATAACCGGTTTTTCGTTTTTTTTTAATTATTTATTTAATAAAAAAAATAAACAAAACAAAATAAAAAATGAAAGCAAAACTAGCATGTCCGTCTGCATAAAACACGATTCAGTCCAAAATAAAAAAGCTAGACCCCTAAAATGTGGCACAAATATGTCTCATGGTTATAGGCCGGCTACGTTCGTAAATTGACAAAATCGGACCAGGGAGAAAAAAGTTGCCCCTTGAAAAACTAAACCAACCTCTGAAAAATAAAACTTTTTAATATGTTTTTTTTTTGTATTTTTGTAAAACAAAAGAAACATTTTTGTAATTTTACAATTTTTTTTTTAAATTTTACAAATTTCCAAGGTTCTTTACAAAAAAATGTAAATTCGCGAGATTTCCATGTAGTAAGTTTTTTTGCGCCAAAAAAGTTATAAATTTACAATTTTATTGGTAAAAATCTTATAAAATTACGAAAAATCTCGTAATTTTTACTAGGAATTCTCGTTAAATAGGATGTAGCAAAAAATCTAGTAAAAACACGAAACCGTTAGTTTTATCACGTTAAAAAATTTGTAAATTTACGATTTTATTTGTAAAAAGCTTGTAAAATTACAAAATTATTGTTAAAAAACTTGTAAAATTACAAGGAGGAGGTAGCAAAAAAAGTTACAAACTTTTCTTGCCGTTTTACAAGTTTTTTTTTGAGTGTAGTAAATTGAAAAAAAAACAAGTATCATACACCCATTACTTTTCAGTAATGCCTTCTAAAGCAGATATAATTTGGAAGATCTTTTAGATAATTTATCTAAGTATACTATAGTATCTAGTCAAAACCCTCTTTCAATTCAGGATTTTGAATTTCTTTTAAGGTATAATTAAAATGTTCTTTGAAGTATTAAGATGGCTACTAAAAAACGACATTGAATGCAAAATAACAAAAAAAAATTAATATAAAAAAGTCGATTATTCGAGACCAAAAAATCGGTTTCTCGAATACTTCGAAAACCGGCCTTTTCAAAAAACCGGTTTTAAAAAACCGGAAAAATACACAAAAATCGATTTTTCGAATACTTCGGAAATCGGTTTTGACAACTCTAATTTTTTGTTGGTTTTTCTGGTACAAAGGAAAATATGAAAAGAAAAGAAATTACGCAAGCTCACGCAAAAAAATCGACTCACGCAAAAATCTTGCTCACGCACACTCACGTGTGAATCACGCTCTAATTTGCTCATGTGCCCATCACTAGTTCAAATACCCTTGCCTATCAATTTTTTTAAAGAAAAAATGCTAAAAAATGTCCTTAATATTAGAAAAATAAAAAAAGAAAAAAAATCATTCTTCAAAAATCCACCATGCCCGATCGATGACTAAAAAACAAACAAAAAAATAAAAAAATAAACTCGGTTAAAAATTGGACATAAACATATGTTTTTCTCCACTGTGGGGCGGACAGAAAGACGACGTACGTTAAAGTAATTAATAATAACGACAAAACCTTTTGCATACAAATACCAAAACCGATATAAGATAAATACCAATACTTATTAAAAACCGATACCGATTCGAGGCTAAAACCAATACCAATACCTAAATAATTCAAAACCAATGCCGAAACCTATACCAATTCAACAAAAAATGAAAACCAATACCACTACCAATACTAATATAATTTTAACAAGTGAGAGTGTTAAATTCGGCTGTGCCGAATCTTTAATACCCTCCAACAACAAAAAAAATTACAGATGCGTTTTTTTTGGGGGGGGGGGTCAGTAGGGGTCATTTGGGGACACATAAACCAAAGCGGTAAATGTCTAAAAATTCATTTATTATGCTTTTGGAGCTTAAGTAATACAATTTTATCATTATTTAAAAACATTATTAATATCCACGCCCACAAAAGGGGCGGGCTAAAAAAAACGATTTTTTTTTATTTCCTGGGTCCAAGTGCAGGACCTTGAACTTTTTCTGACATTAAATTGTTTCATTTTCTCAACAAAAATACAAAAAAACTTGTGAAAATACACTCAAAAAAAAAACTGTAATGATAGCAAAAAAAGCTTGTAAACTTACTAGAAAATTTGCTGATTTTGAACCCACAATTTTTTTGGTAAAGTTAGCAAAAATGTTTTGCTAAAAATTAGTTAACTGAAATTAGCAGGAAAAACTGTAGCTTTTACCACAAAATCTAGTAAAATTTTAGTAGAATGGATTTGAAAACCGATTTGCTGAAATTTACCACTTTTTTGCTAAAATTTTAGTAAAATGAAATTTCAATTATTTTGAAAAAAAATTCTATACTTTTTATTTGAAATGAGGGTGGGTTGTACATGCCTAAACATGTTTTTATTTTATAAAATGTACACATTGGTTTAGAGTTTCTTGCAAATGATGAACGGGTTATTTGCTGAGTTAACTGGCTTTTTAGCAAACTTTTAGTTAAAATCAGCGTTTTAACTAATTTTTTTAGTTAAGTTCAATTTACGAAAATACTAGTTTTGAACAAATTTTGAATTAATTTTTTTTGTTGACTTTAAAACTGAGTTAACGAATTTTTACTAATTAATTAGCTGATTTTTCGTAACATATTTGTTAAGTGAAAAGAGTGATTACTATTTAAGAAATTTCTTGTGTAGCCTCCTATGCAAATCTCATAAGTTCTACTTAAGCTGAACTTAATGTTGTGAAAAAAAGTGAAGTGTTAGTGATTAAAGTGCTAAAAATGTAAAAAAAAAAATTTACAAAATATTTTGTTAATTTTAGTTTACGAAAAGTAACAAAAATTTTAGCTGTATTCAACTAATTTTTTTTGTAAATATGTACATAAAAATGTTACGAAATTTTCAGCTAAATTTTTTGTTAAAGTTACGGTTTTATTTGCTACATTCATTCTACGAAAAGTTAGCTAAATATTTTTAGTTAAATTAACTAGAAATTTAGTAGGCCCAAAATCAGGTGCTTTTTTAGTTAAGTTTAACTAAATTTTTTGCTAACTTTACAGTTTTTTTTTTTTAGTGTATGTTTCTGAAATTTTAAAAACACAAAATTCTTTATTATAAATGATAAAATATTAAACAAAAATCTGATTGTATTTACCTTAATTTTTGATTATTGTTTATGATACTAATACTACAATACTAAAACAAACAAAAAAAATTATCAATGCTAGAGTTGTTTAATAGGCAATTCACACCTGAGCAAAATCTCGTTTAAACGAGATTTTGATTAAAATCTCTGTTATTTTATGAGATTTTAATGAGATTCCCCATATAAAGTAAAATCTCGTTCGTAATGAGATTTTACTAAAATCTCATAAATTTTCGATAACTTTTAGGAGATTTAACAACATTTCGATAGCTCACAGAAAACCCAGACACGTCACAGTGTTGATGTATTGGCAGCACGGCCATATTTTTTTTTATTTTTTACCGAAATTTGTGGACAACTAAGAAAATAAAATTAAAAACGTTAACATCTATATACAAACGTATATTTAACAGCGTTTTAAGTTTAGAAACATTCCAATATCACCAATTTGATACTAAAAAATAATAATGTCTGTGTCAAGTCTATTTAACTATGGGATATGAAAAGCAGAGTTGTTATATTACAAATATTAGTAAAAAATTTATTTTTAATATAACCAAAAAACTTAAACAATGGCAGATATAAAACAAACGTGTTTTTATTGATAGTTATAATGGGTATTATTGAATTTTATTTAGACCCATAGAAGAAATGTGCTATCCGCTTTCCATGATGTCGGCCCTTCACCGACCAAAAGGTTAAGAAATCTTGATATCAACAAAGCATCTCTGGACAAATAGAGGTTTCTTGGTGTTTTTGTCATTGTATACTCTCTTTAAACAAAAAATTCCATCTTCCGGTCGAAGATAAATGCTGTTTTGGAATAATTCCGATTGAGTTTTTTTTTGTTTACAAAAATAAACAGGGTTGCTAAAACAAAATCTCGCTTAACGTCAAAAAATGTATATGTAAACGGCATAGATTTTTAAGTCAGATTTCAGCTAAAATCTACAATATTTTAGCTAGATGTGAATAGGCTATAAGGAAAAAATACCGTCATAAAAACTTATTTGAATGTTGAAACCGCCAAACAAAAAATTCTCTGAAATTTAAAACACAGTAAAAAATATAAATAATAAAATAAACTAATAATAATAAGAAGAAGTTACCTGCTATCTATATTGAGGATTCAACGATCATCATAAAAAACACAAGTAGGACAAGTCATCATAAATGAACGTTGGGTTTTCACGCCAAATTTCTTTCACATATAAAGATTGACAATAGATAGCTTCGGTTTTTTGTTTTGTTTGCATCGTTGTTTTTTTGTTTGTATCGTGCCTTTTTTAAGGAATATACATTCATAAGGAAATAAGTATGTACATCAAATGCAAAGCCAATCACATTCGTAAAAAACACACAATAGAAAAAAACAACCCCGAATTATCTACATATTTGTTTTTTGTGATCAATACTTATGGAGAAACAATTATTAAATAAACACAAGAACCTGTTTTTTTTACTTCAAAATATATTGTCTACATTTAATATAAAATTAAAAATATTATATTTATTTATAAAATGCCGTAATCGCGACCGCCACGATCAACGCTTTTGTTTGTACTGAATTGTTCTAAAAAATTCCGCGCACAAGAAAAAAAAAACAATAATATTATATTAATATTAGCAAAAAATCTTGTAAAAATGTTGTCAACTCAATTTAAAATTTAGCAAAAGAAATTAGTTCAAAGCTTGTTTAAAATTGCTAATGTGCTAAATGAAGTTTACAAGAATTTTTTGCTGACATGCTAATCTCAACTAAAAATTTGCTAAAAGTTAGCTAACTAGCATTAGCAAAAAAAAAATTAGTAAATCTACTAACGTATTTTTTTGAGTGTATGGCGTTTTTCAGCGGTTAGTTAAGTTCTTCAAGGGGGAACTTTTTTCCCCCTGGTCCGATTTTGCCCATTTACGAACTTAAACTGCCTAGGACCAAAACACATATTCCTGCCAAACTTGACGAGTCTATCTCTTTTATTTTGGACTGCATCGTGTCTTATACAGACGGACGGACGGACATACGGACATTCTAGAAAAGTCTTAGAATGGATCATAGATCAATAATATATATACCTTATGGGGTCCCCGACTAGGGTTGCCAGATACTAGAAGTCAAATAACTGGATAATGGAAAATTTGCAGATGGATTTTGAAAAAGTAACTGGACCCATACATAATTTTTTTTTATAACTTAAATATTTTAATTTAATAATTAAAAAAAAAAAATCAACCGATTTTCATATGTGAGACACATATTTTTATTTTGGACTAAATGGCCGTCTCTATTTGCCACGGCAAAATGTGCCTTTTTTTAAGCATTTCTATTACTTTCGTCATCTTCCTGAGGATTGTTAGAGTATATTTTTCTTTTTAAATAACCCCACAAAATTAAGTCCAAAGTGGTCAAATGTGGAAATCTAGGAGGACAGCTAAAATTTCGGGGACGTGCGAATTCAAAAAAGAGCGACAACAACTGACCATCATTTGCAGATTTGACCCGTCCAGACATATTTTTGTGGGGTTATTTTAAAAGCAAAATGTACGCCAAGAATCCTTAAATCATCGACGAGCTCAAGGAAAGCATTTGTGCCGAAATCAACGCTAGACTGGCCAAATGCTCGAAAAAGTTGTAAAAAAAATTGTGAAAATGCAGCAAAAATAGCTCATTTTCCGTATAAAAAATAGGCATTTATGTTATACTAGCTGTCTTGCGCCCGGCGTTGCCCGGGTTGAAAAAATATTATTTAATGAATGAGTTTTTTATTACTCAGTTTATCTACCGCTTCATGACTCTTCATAAACCTATTCATAAGGGTAGAGCGATTTTTTTCGATTTCGCTTAGCGTTGGGGCTTGGAACAGTTAGGGTAACAACAAAATATTCGACTTGTGGGGAATTTTTTTTGGGTTCCTATGTTGACTTTAAAGTAGGGAAGCTTCGAACAAAGTGAAAAAAAAACATATTTTATTTTTATTCAAAATATTATTTAATATTAGGAAATATGTAACTGAAAATTCTTCCGTTGATAAAGACTATAGTTCCAGCCTCGGTTACTACTTTCTTCAGTGATACTTTTATGAAAATCGGTTCAGCCGTTTGTCACCTGATAGCGGAACAGACAGGTGTCTGTGGTGAAAGTTTTATTAAAATCGGTTTAGTTGTTTAAGCATGATTATGGAACACGCAGAAAAAAATTTAAGTGCAGGACAAAGGAGCGTGCCAATATAGTTCCCTTTGTCCAAACGCGATCTCATAGCTTTCGCCTCGGTTAATACTATCTGTGCTGACAATGGGTTCAGCCGTTTAAGCGTAATTGCGGAAAAGGCAGAAATAACATTCATTAAAATACAAATGGCGTGTCATTTTCCGCGCCTTTGTCTAAAAGCGCTCTATTGTGGCTCATAGTTTCTGCCTCGACCAGCACTATCTGTGGTAAAAATTTTATTAAAATCGGTTCAGCCATTCATGCGTGATTACAAAACGGGAAGAAATAAATTTAAATGTAATACAATAAAGCGCGGCATTTGACGCCCCATTTTTCGATCGCCCCCTATGGTGTCTCATAGTTTTCGTTAGTTTTGAAAATTTAATGAAATTCGGTTCAGCCGTTTAAGTCTGATTGCGAAAAGACAGAAAAAAACGTTCAATTTAATACAAAGGGGCGTGGCGCTTTACGCCCCCTTTTTTGATCGCCCACTATTGGGGGTTAATAGTTTCCGTCTCGGTCACTACCTGTGGTGAAAATTTCATTAAAATCGGTTAAGCCGTTTATGCGTTATTAAGGAAAAGGCAGAATAAAGTTTCATAAAATAAAAAGGGGCGTGTCCGATCGCATTCTCTTATGGCCTATAGTTCCCGCTCGGTTAGTACTATATGTGGTGAAAATTTCATGAAAATCGATTCAGCCGTTCTCCCCTGATTGCGGAACAGACAGACAGACAGACAAACCAACACTCAGATTTATAATATTATTAGAGTTTTCACAGTGACGATTAAATTTGCCTTTTTTAGTTTGGTATTAAGCAAATGTGCCAAACGTCAAAAAAAATGCCAATTTGAATGTGGCATATTTTTCTTAAAATGCTCAACTCAAACCTTGTCTAAAAACAAAATGCCAGTGTGCAAATAAAAAAAAACATAAAAATGACAACAGCTGTGATAGTTTGTGCTGAAATTTTGAACGCGGCAACAAAAACATTTATACAAAAAGAAACATACACAGTTCTTGTGTTTATTTTAAAATTGTGAATGTAAAAAGTTAATTAAAGTTATTTTGTGCAAATTATTAACGAAAAGTGCGCTCACGATATGTAAAGAAAAAATGGTGGCAAATACTTGACGTTTAGTAAAATGGCAAATTTGCCAAATACCCAACTAAAAAAGGCAAATTTAATCGTCACTGTGAAAACCCTATATCCAGACCTTTGAAGATTTAATTCCCTAATTCAATTTCTTAAATCTGATTTAAAATAATTGAATTAATTCCCTGTTTCTATAAATCGAAAAGAATTAATTCATTATTTAATTCACTTAATTTCATTGCAAAGAATTAATTCTTTGATTTGATTAAATTGAATTAATACATTTTGATTTGAATCAACTGATTCAAATCACTTTGATTTGAATCAACTGATTCAAATCACTTTTGATTTAAATCAACTGATTCAAATCACTTTTGGTTTGAATCAACTTGATTTAAACTTTTTTCACTTAAATCAAACACTAAAAATGCACATTATAAAAATCTTATCATGTCTGATTGCGTTAAAGTCATTGGAATATCGTCAATTTTAAACACACGCCATCAATAAACAACACTCCAAATTGTACAGTTTTATTAAATGTGTACCTTTAGTCTAGAGTTGGGCACAGGGATGCCAACTTAGTGCTTTTCGCGCTAGATATAGTGCTTTTTGATGTGTAAAAACGCGAAAATTTTTGACCTAGTGCGAATGACCTAGTGCGAAACGCACTAACATGGTGCTTTTTAAATTTTCAGTTGGTGCTTTTAGTGCTTTTTAAAATTAATTTTTATAGCCTCCAAACAAAGTATGGCGGTATACCTACTTTGTTATTTCGAGTGTAACGCATCAAAATATTAGTCAGAGACTCCACAAAGTATAAATTCTATTGATTTATGATCGATTCAAAGACATTTTTTGAATGGCCGTCTGTCTTTTCTGTATGTTTTCTAGGGTATTCAATCGATTAACCGTTAATCGGTTAACCGATTAATTTTGGTCGATTAACTGTTCGAATAATTTGAAATTGTCAATTTTCAAATAACAAATAAACCGATTAATTTGTGTCGATTAACCGATTAACCGAAGTTTCTTTTTTTAGTACTTTTACCAATTTTTTTGCTTTATTTTGTGTTTTGATGTTTTATTTTTAATTTAAATTACGGTTCTGAGTTTAAACAAGTACTTACTTACTTACTTATTCCTGACCTCTTCTACCTTGCAGTGTAGAGGTACGACAAAGGGATCGCCAATTGCTTCGATCTTGAGCTGCAGTTCTAGCTGTTCTGGGATCTATACCGTTGTTCTCGAAAAATTCATTCAGGGAATCCGACCAGGTTATTCTCCTTCTCCCTCTTGGACGGGTTCCAATTGGCCTCGTTTCGAAAACTTGCTTGGGAATCCTAGAATCTGGCATTCTTATCATGTGACCATACCATCTGGCCTTACATTTGTCAATTTTGCTTTCGAGTGGATCTACCTGTAAACTGCTCCTAATTACATCATTTCTTACTCTATCTCTTCGGGTTTTACCAGCCACTCTTCGTAGGTACTTCATTTCTGTTGCCTGTAAACGACTTTTTCTAGACCTTGTATGTGTCCACGATTCACAGGCGTAAGTAAGTGTTGGGATGTATGTTGAGTTGTAAACCGCTAATTTTGTCTTCTTTGATACTTCGCGCTTGTTTATAAAGTTTTTATTCAGAGCATAATAAAGCCGACTTGTTGCTGCTATTCTGGAATTTAAGTCTTTATCTGGTTTGCCATCCTCACTTATTATAGCGCCCAAGTACCTAAAGTTGTCCACTTGCACAAGCATATCATTTCCGATGTGTATGCTGTGGCTCTTCTTTTCTCGACTTATTATCATAGTTTCAGTCTTGTTCACGTTAATTCTAAGGCCTCTTCTATTAATCTCTGAAGTAAGTATGTCTAAATTGAACTGCAGGTTTTCAGCTGAATCAGCTAAAAGGACCACATCATCGGCATAGGCTAACATAGAAAGTTTAGTTGGCCGCATTTTCCAGTTTCCAACGGTAAATGGGCGTAAGCTTGATTTCGATTCTTTCATAATATCGTCCATCAGTATAATAAATAAATACGGGCTTAATATGTCTCCCTGTCTTACTCCCTGACACGTATCAAATTCTTCAGACGTTGCGTTGCTGGTTTTCACGTAGTTTCGACATATGGTGTAAAAACTAAAAATTCGGCGAATAAGTTCATGGCTGACATTTCTTTTAAGCAATACTTTTCCGATTTCCGCCCACTGCACTGTATCAAAAGCTTTTTCTAGATCTATAAAGCAAGTATGGATCTGCCTGTTGAATTCAATAGCTTTCTCAGTCAGTTGACGCATCGTAAATATAAGGTCTTGGGTACCCCTGTTTGGTCTAAAGCCACATTGTTCTTCTTCGAGTTGCAGTTCCACCTGATCTTTTAGTCTTTCTACTAAAATTCTCGAATATAATTTTCCAGGAACGCTAAGTAGGGATATTCCGCGATGATTTTCGCATTTTTGGTTATTTCCTTTTTTGAAAATAGGATTAATAATAGCCACTTGCCAGTCCCTGGGAATTCTTGCATGTTTCCATGCAGTGTTGAAAACGTTCAGCAACATTTCAGTTCCTGCTCTACCCATGTATCTTAAAAACTCAGGTGCAATTTCATCGTGCCCTGCGGCTTTGCCTGTTTTCATTTTCGCTAACGCATGTTGTACTTCCTCAATAGTAATAAGGTTTAGTTGACTCTCATTTTCATCGGGTATCTGAAAAACTTCTCTCGGACTGTCGGTAACAGTTCCATTTAAAAGCTCTGAGAAATATTCTCTCCATCTAGCCATTATATCTTTTTCCTCTCTAAGTATGTTGTTGTTCTTATCTTCAATGTATTTTATTGGACAGTCTTTCTCACGTCTCATCTTCTTAAGGGATCTATAGAAAAGTTTCTTATTTTCTTCGTGATTTTTCTCAAGAAAGTGTCCAAACTCTTCCCAGGATTTTCCTTTAGCTTGACGGACCGCATTTTTTACTTTTAGTCTTTGCTGTTTGTATAGCTCATACGCTTCATCTGTTTTATTACTTAAATACTTTTTCCATAGCTCTTTTTTCTCCTTTACTTCTTCTTTAATCTGATCGTTCCACCATTTCGTGCATTTTACGTGGTTTCCACCACATTTCACTTCGCCACATACTTCTCTAGCCGCGTTTAATATCACGTTCTTAAAATGTTGCCATGTTATTTCTATATCATCATGCTGTTCTATAACTTCTTCGTTTATAATTCTCTCCACTGTATTTTGCAATTGTTCTTGTGTTGTGTTGTCTTTTAACTTAGCTATTCTTATTTTCCTCTTCATATTTCTTTTTCTAGTCTGTTTTCTTGATGTTGGAAGACTGGAGACATATTGTAGAACAACTAAGTGGTGGTCGCTTCCTATTTCAGGCCCACGCATTACTCTTGCATCTCTGCATCTCTGCAATTCACTTCTCCTCACGATGATGTAGTCAATTATTGACTTTTCGTCTCTTGAATGTTCTACCCTTGTGTAACGATGAATGTTCTTATGAGGAAACATTGTATTTGTGATGATCAAATTATTGTTTATACAGAATTGTAATAAACGCGTTCCATTGTTGTTTTTGACCTCTTCGCCATACGCTCCAATCACTTTTTCTACCTCTTCTGGTTTCGATCCAACCCTTGCATTAAAATCTCCGAGAATTATAACATTTGTAGTTATGCTATCAACAGTTTGTTGGAGGACCTCATAAAATTCTTCTTTAGTTTCGGTGTTTTCATCTTCATTTGGTGCATATGCTGATATAAGTGTTACAGATTCGTTTTCTTCTTTTATTTTTAAACATAGTATCCTCTCATTCACAAATTTCCATTCGCATATATTTTCAACCATGTCTTTGTGAACAAGAAAGGCTACTCCCGCCTTTGCTCTGTCTGTATATGGTACACCTGAATATATAAGTAGGAACCCATTTTCTATCGTTTTGCATCCCTGGCCCTTCATCTTCGTTTCGGTTATCGCCAGATATTTAACTTTAGTCTTCTCTATAACTCCAACTAACTCTATTTCTTTTCCTTTTAAACTTCTAACGTTCCATGTTCCATAAGCATTAGTCCTATTTCCACGCCAGGTCAGTGATCTATTTTTGCAGCCATTTTGATTCCTTTGTCTTAGCTTTGGTTTAATCAGTTAGATTTTAAACAAGTAAAAAAGTTAAATTCGCCCTTGCCGAATGTAGTGATACCCTCCACAATTTCAAAAAGATTATTGCAAAAAACTTTATTTAAAAGAAAATTACTTTTGAAAAAAAAAATTTTTTTGAAAAAAAAATTTCCGCGAAAAAAAATATTGGTAAAAAAATCCGGGATTTTTTTTCTTTTTTTGTCAAAAAATATGTTCGTACTTGTTTAAATACCATTTGGTGTTCAATTATGTTCACATATGCCAACCAGAAGCCGAATTTAAGCATTTTGTATTTTTAGGTTATGTTGAATGTACTGAAATTTTTGAGGTGTGCTTACATTTTCGTTCATAACTTTTGAACCGCTGAACCGATATCGCTCAAGTGCAATACCAAACTTCTCGGGAGAACTTCCAATAAATATGTTAAGTTTCAGTCATCTCTGTGCAATATTTTGTCCGCTACAGCATTTTCCACAGACAGACAGACGGACATCGCTAGAATGTTTTAAAATCGATCGGGTATCATGAATATATACATTTTATGGGGTCTCAGATCGATATTTCGATGAGTTACAAACGGAATGACAAACTTATATATACCCTCTATCACTAAGTGGAGGGTATAAAAAAAGGTCTAAAAAAAATTATCAAACTCTCTTTTAGCAATGTGTAAAAACGTCGTCAAGAAAATATTTTAGCGAGGTCCTAAAAAGATATTTCGGTTAAAAAAAAAACAAACTTAGTAACCCTAGCCAATTTTTTTTATACATTGCCAACAGTAGATCCGAATCTGGCCTTAGAACTGATCTATCTTATCTTGAGATATTTAGATTTATGATTGACAATACTGAATAAACTTAGATTTTCGCAATGTTCGTGACCCTATAAAACCACTAATTATTTTATGATGTATAAATAGTTCAGCACATCTGAAAATACAACTATTATTCTGCAAAATACTTTTGGAAACACTTATTGTTAGATATCTTTTTTCATTACGGAGATATCGACCGATGAAATTATTGCAATAAAATAAAAGAAAACAAATTTGGAAACCAAACATTTTTTTTGTTGATATTTTTAGTACCGAATTCGAAACACTTTTAGGGGTACATCAAAGTCCGGCAATAATTTGGGTCAGTTTTTCCTTTTTATAAAAATTGCTTTGTTTTTTACATTTTGAATTGGGCCCAATTTAAATTGGGCAAATTTTTCAGGGTGCCATACAAAAATTCTTTATTTGAGTTATCATTATAGAGGGTATTTAAAGCTTCGCAATAGCGGGTATAGAATTCTTATTAATAAAGTTCTTAAAAGTATATACAATTCGTGGTTTTATATTCAATTTAAATTTTAAATTGATATTATTCGGTTAACCGAATAATTCAAATTTAACCGATTATTAACCGATTAAATCTAAACCCCGATTAATTATTTGCTCGATTAACCGATTAAACCAAAACCTCGATTAATTGAATACCCTAATGTTTTCCCTTGAAGAACTAAACCAATCTCTAAAAAACGCCATTCCTTGTAGGTTTTTTTTTTATTTTGGTTTAAAGTTTGAATTCTGTTCTGGGTGAAGTTCAAAGACTAAATTTGGCTTTTGAAGCGGAAAATGCAGACCATGTAAAATTGTACAACGATTTATATCGGTTGCTCAAAATCAAAAATTTTGTTTAAATAAAAATATTATTTTTTTTACTTTTTTATCTATTTACAAAAACACTACAGTGCGTTTTTACCCTTTTTTTCAAGCAAATTTACGCGTTTTTACCCGATTATAAAATTTTTGTGCGCGTTTCGCTCTCAAATAGTTGGCATCTTTGCTTGATTCACGTGAATCACGCGTGAGTGTTTTTCATTTCAATCACGTGATTGTGAGTGAGCGTGATTTGGAAAAAAAAAAACTGAGTGAGTGATTAGTGAGTGAGTCATTTATTTTATGCGTGAGTTTGCGTGATTAGATTTTTTGATTTGCCCAATTTTTTTTAAATTTTCGTGAAAAAATTTTTTTTTTAATTTTTTTTGGTAAGAAAATTTTATTGCGTGAGTGGATTTTGCGTGACTCACGCGTGAGCGTGATTGAATCTGGCGTGAGTCACGCGTGAGTGTGACTAAGTTTTTTATTACTCACGTGAATAGTGAGTGAGCGTGAGTAAAAAATATTGCGTGAGTGATTAGTGAGTGATCCGATTATTTTTTGCGTGAGTGAGTGTGAGTAAAAAATGCAGCTTGTGCGCTGCCAATAAAATGTACACTATTAAATTCTGTTGCTTTGACTTTTTGCTTGCTACTACCGCACAAGCATAAATGTTATAGTATGTGTGTGCGTGTGTAAAGTAAATACTTTGATTTAAGAAAAAAATGTTTAAATCAACTGATTCAAAACATTTTTGATTTGAATCAATTGATTTGAATCAAATTGATTTGAATCAATTGATTTGAATCAAATTGATTTGAATCAATTGATTTGAATCAAATTGATTTGAATCAAGTTTGTTTGATTTGAATCAAGTTTGTTTGATTTGAATCAAGTGAATCAAATCATTATTTAAACAAGGAATTAAACAAAAAATTAGTTAATTCTTTCAACAAATAGTTGAAATTAATTCTTTTGAATCAAATCATCAAGAATTAATTCCTTGATTTATTAATATGAATTAATCTTTTTGCGAATCAAATCAAAAAGTGAATTAATTCTTCAAAGGTCTGCCTATATCTATATATATGAAGTAGTTGCGTGACTGACTGACTGACATACTAATCACGCATCATCCCACAGCCCAAGCAACTGAAGCTAGAGTCTTGAAATTTGGATTGTAGTTTCAGCTCCCGGAATACATATCCGCTAAGGCTGGGTTTTTGGAAATGTTGATTTTAAGGGATAAAAACGAAGGGTTGAAAAAGGAGAAAAAGCGAGTACTTTGGTCAGTGTTGCCACTTTCTGGATAATTATCCAAAAGTGGGACAATATCAAAATCCTTGGATAATTTTTGGATAATGAAATTTTTGTGTAATTTTTGTGTAATTTTACCTCAATAATGTTCCAACTAATTTTTTATATTTTGTTAACCATTATATCGATATTTTTGGCTTAAAAAATTATTAACAACGTTGACTTTAGAAATTTTGATTACAAAATATAAGATACTAAATGCAAAAACGCATTTTTGGACTATTATAACTTAAATTCTCTTCTTGCCTTTCGAAAAATAATGGTCTGGAGAATCCCCATTCCCAAATCTGAAAATTTGTATTTCTTTTAATATTACCTTATTTTATCATTATCTAAATTATTTGGCTATATACACGCCCACAAAATTGGGCGGACTTAAAATTGTTTCATTTGTTGAACAAAAATACAAAAAAACAAGTAAGAAAGCTATATTCGGCTGTGCCGAATCTTTAAATACCCTCCACAATGTTAACCAATGCACTAGACGCAGACGACCTTTCTTGGCCAAAATTGATTTTATAGAAAATCACAAACACTTACAAACAACAGAAAACATATTTTGTTTTTGTATACACTTATTTACCGTCCAAAAACAAATTTAGATCAAAATAAACAAAAACGTATTTTTTAAAATTTTTAAAATTATTTTTTGAGTTTAAATATAAAAAATTTCTTATAATATTCTACCTGGAAAACAAAAAAATTATAACAATTTTTAACACAAAACCTATTTCAAACCATAAATTTTTCCAGTTTTGTAATTTTGGCCAAGAAAAGTGATGATCGGAACCATAGTGCAATGTAAATATTTAAAAAACAAAAAAAAAAAATATTTTATAAGTATGTATGAAAATTATATAAAAGCAACCACGTGTGTGACACATACTACGTATTTTTTTACTTCTATTGATACAAATAACAACTAAAGCCAAATAAGCATCAACAACTACAAAATGGAGCACAGCCACGTCATATCATGGAGGTTTATATTGAAACTTATCTCAATTGCTCTAGCTTCTTAACCCCTTGACCGATTTTGCCATAATTGGTACCAAAATAACCAGAAAAACGTTGAGAACAATTAAATATGAACCAATTTAAAATTTAATTTGAATATGTCAACCATGTGCCAATATAAATCATTTTAAAATTTTGGGTAAAATTTCTGGTGCCTCCCCCCATTGTGCGATTCCGCCCAAATTTTTTGTGAGTGTTAAGAATGAATAAATTACATTAAACTTCAAGTTTCGTTCTCATTCATTCAACAGGTATCAAGTTATAGCATTTTTTTATGTAAAATTCACCATTATTTTAGAGGTACCTTTACATTTTCACTCATATCTTTTAAAATACTTAACCGATTTCAAAAAAAATATACATCAGTTTCTGCCTAGGAGAATTACGCAACTTTTGGAACCCCAAGCGTTTAAATCGGTTCCGGATTATTGCCAAAAACGTGATTTCAACAGATAGACAGACGGACAGACAGACAGACAGACAGACGGACATCGCTAGATCGACTTAAAATCGATCAAGGATCATGAATATATATACTTTATGGGGTCCTGAACCAATATTTCAATGTGTTACATACGGAATGACAAACTTATATATACCCTCTATCACTAGAGTGGAGGGTATAAAAAGTGTTAAAAAATGTCGTTTTATAGAGGTTGGTTTAGTTTGTCAAGGGGAAACCTTTTTTCTCCTGGACCGATTTTGGCCATAAACAGACTTAGCCTGAATATGACCCTAAGACAAATTCGTGCCAAACTTGAGTCTAGATTTTTTTGGACTGCAGTATGTTTTATACAGATGGACGGACATTCATAGAATATTCATTAATTGATCATGGATTAATAATATATACTTTATGGAGTCCCCGACCGATATTTCGATGCGTTACAAAGTGAGTATACCCCCCCCCCCCAATAATGTGGTTGCAGGGTAAAAACTATTTTGTGTAATTTGTAAGATTTTGGATAATTTTGTGTGTCATTTCCAATTTCATTGGTGGCAACGCTAACTTTGGTACTTTTTATTTTTTCTGAAAAAAAAATTCAATTAATTTGAAATGTAGGATCCTCTAACGGAAAAACATTTGTTGAGGAAAAGGATATTCCTCTGGGGAAGTAATATCCTTTATCTCTAATATGCTGAAAAGGAAAAATATAAAACCCTATTGTTGTCACTCTTTGATCACAGAGCGGTGACGTGCTCCAATCTACAGGCCTACGCCCAATTCTTATAATAAATTTAAGGAGTTATACTTACGGTGGGGGGACTAACTAAAAATGAAACAATCATGTTTTCATTGCGAGGCGACAGCACTTCTGTCGCCCGCTCACTCATCAGACAATCTTTTATTTTTTAACAATCATATTTATATTATTTCACTCTTCCCGTTCATTAACTGACCTACTTTAATAAAAAACAAACTATGCAATTTAATATAATAATGCAATTCTGCAAACTAGTAAATTTACGTTAACAAAAATTAAACAAAAATAATTATGGAATTTAAAGTCAATGAACGGGTATCGAGTTACTTATGACATAAATAAAATTAATTGTAGCCAAAATTATATTAACCCTTAAAAGTTACTTAAAAATAGCTTAGCCCTAATCTGGCACCCAACATCCCTCCCCCCTTAACAGGAACGATTTCCGTATCGTTCAACTCCCGCAACTCGGTCTGAACACCAGCACTCGACGAATTTCTCCAGCACTCGATCTGTGTTGATTAATTTTATAGAATGGGATTTCAGCATGCTGATGCTCCTTGGCCAAACTGTAGCTTGAAACACTTGCAATATAGATCCTCTTCACCTGTTATTGTAATTGACTTTGCATATTGTTAGCTGAATGCCTGCTGTAGCCGTGCTAATTTTGCCGATTTGTTGACACCTCCCAAAAGTATTACTGGTGGCACCACCTCATTTTTCTTGTGGTTTAGGTTAAATGTTTCAGATCGATCAGGGTCTTTTAGCACGGCTACATCTTGTATTGGTATGGTTGTACTTTGTCTTCATTCATGATGCGTTATTTCTTTTACAATTCCAAAAACAGCATTTTAATATTTTCAAACGGCAGATTATAAATAATGATTAGACATCCATTTTTATTTTCTTTAACGTAATACACATATCTTTTCAATTTCTCATATGAAACACCTTTATTTTTGAAAATTTGCTCATTAAATGAAACATACGGGTGGATTCAAATAATAATAAAGTTATTGCTAGGGTCCAACATTATTGCTTCGATAACAGGATACTTCAGCTAATCCGATACAGCCAATAAACGTCATTTATTTTTTTTTTTTTTTTTGTTCCTTTGCTGGTTAAGAGTTCCTCGTTGTATTGCGGCAATCAACTACGGATGGCATGACCTTACAGAGGAGGATGTTTTCTCTGGCTGTGTATAACTAGATTGTATATCTTATAAAATATTTTAATATGTACAAATCTTACACTAAACAATAAAAAATATAAATACTTAATTGACTGGTATTTTAAAAACTTAACCGAAAATAATAACTATATTATTTTTTTTTTTTTTTCAAAATCATCTTTTTTTTTATTTATTTAACTAAAATTTTTTTTTTTTTTTTTTTTCAAATATTTTTTCATCATATTTTCTTTTTAATTTTTTCATAAATTTTCTTTTTTAGATTTTTCAAATATTTTTATCTTTGCATAAATATTTATAACTATGTACAGTTTTTATTTTTTTTTTTTCTTTATTTATTTTATTATTTCATTCATTCTTTCCTTCTTTATTTAATTTTTTCAATATTTTTTTTTTTTGCTTTTTTTTTTTATAAATATATTTTTTTTTTTTTTTCAAATGTATTTTCATCATATTTTCTTTCTAATTTTTTCTAAATTTTCTTTTTTATATACTTATTTAGATTTTTCAAAATTTTTTTCTTTTTTATATGCATTATTTTTATATATATTTTGTTTCAATTGTAATTGTAATTGTAATTGTTTTTTTTTTTTTTTTTTTTTTTTTTTTTCATATATATTTTCATTTTTTTTTATATAGGTATTTTCAATGCATCTTTTTTTTTTTTTTTTTTATAAATTTTTTTTTTTTTTTTTTTTAAATATTCTCTTTCCTTGCAAAGAAATGTTTTCCTTGGTCCAAATAAGCGATAGTACTGTGTCCACTATCAAATAGACATCTCCTAAAAGAAAAGGAAGAAAGAAAAAATCTTGCAACATATAAATATTTTGTCATATATAGATTTTGTTTCCAGAAGTTATAAAAATCAACACTAGTCCAATCCTGTACACCTAAATCTGTAGCTTACTGGAGTATCTGGCAGGACTATGCCGGAACCGATCATGTTAACCTAGCCACTCCAATATGCCACCGACCCATTATATAACCCGTGCCAAAAATTAGTGCTACCACTTTATTCATTTATTCATAGTCTAACCAGAACCTTATCTTCATAAGGAACATGTTCACGTTGTTAAGTACGCACGACTCCTTTCCCGAGTCGAACCAAAAACCATCCAGGTATGACTCCTTGGACATCCTGGTTTTCATTAAAAAAAATAATCATGACGACTACCTAAGTCATCAAATATCAACCTGACTACAAAAGCCCTCGAGCTTTTCACCATTCCGTTGGTAAAAACGCTCCCATACCTCTCCGGGGTCAGGCGTCCCAATGCATCTCGTGGTGCACTGAGCTGGGCGAAACTTGAGAGGCTTGCTTCCAACCCCGAAGATTCTTCACTCGATATTTCTAAACATAGATTTCTGATGTGAGCATATTCAGCGTGGTAATTGAAACCCGCGTCCCACAATATCCGTGTTTATAAATTTCGATGAACACATGTTCCACCCATGAACATATAACATATCCGCAGAACGATAAATCATTAGTTACCGTATCTCCCTCCCATAACATAACGTGAACATATCCTACGGACATACCGGTTCTGCTTATATCTAATCGTAACTATTGGCAAATTAAGATGAAAGTTAAGATAAAAAAAAATTCAAATATTTTAGTAACCAAACAAAGAAGAAACTAAAAATAAACCGAACATAAAAAAAGTGACAAAACAAACAAAATAAACACATAGATTTGCTTTAACTTAAACTAATTCCGAGACATTTTCCTCTTTCCACTAAAAATATTCGGAAGCGTCGAGATATTTTCTTCTTCTAGAGAAATCTCCCGACTCCATACCCCACCTCTCCTTTACCATTAAATATTCCCACATAAAAATGCATTATTATCAATAAATGACCATGTCCATCTCAACAAAACCATAATAAAAATATGAATTCAAAAAAAAAAAAAAATTACTCAAATTACCAACCAAAAACAATAAACAATTAAGAAATTTTATTTTTCAAAATATGCAATTAAGATACTCCAAATAAAAAAAAATATGACACCTACTTAATGAACATAGCAACAAACAAAAAAAAACTGACAAACTTAAAATTTTCAAAACCAACTTTAACTGAAATTTAAAACTGATATTTAGCAAAAAATGAAACGCCAATTAAATTTAAAATCATCTTTAAAATTGAGTTTCATAAAACTTTTTTTTTTTTTATAATAAAAAAAAAACCTAAGTAAAGTCTCAAATTTAAGTTAAACAATTGTAAAAATAAAATTCTAAATATTTTATTTTTTCAAAACAAGTAAAATAGAACCAGGAAAATAAAGAAAAAATTTAAATGAACAAAAATTGAACGAAAACCAAAATAACCAAAAATTCCAGAATGCTTTAAAATCCTGAAAAATAAAGGAACTGTCCTTAGGAGCAAGGACGAAAACCGGCTGCGCCAATGTTGAGGAAAAAGGATATTCCTCTGGGGAAGTAATATCCTTTATCTCTAATATGCTGAAAAGGAAAAATATAAAACCCTATTGTTGTCACTCTTTGATCACAGAGCGGTGACGTGCTCCAATCTACAGGCCTACGCCCAATTCTTATAATAAATTTAAGGAGTTATACTTACGGTGGGGGGACTAACTAAAAATGAAACAATCATGTTTTCATTGCGAGGCGACAGCACTTCTGTCGCCCGCTCACTCATCAGACAATCTTTTATTTTTTAACAATCATATTTATATTATTTCACTCTTCCCGTTCATTAACTGACCTACTTTAATAAAAAACAAACTATGCAATTTAATATAATAATGCAATTCTGCAAACTAGTAAATTTACGTTAACAAAAATTAAACAAAAATAATTATGGAATTTAAAGTCAATGAACGGGTATCGAGTTACTTATGACATAAATAAAATTAATTGTAGCCAAAATTATATTAACCCTTAAAAGTTACTTAAAAATAGCTTAGCCCTAATCTGGCACCCAACACATTTCCAAAACAAGGACTTTCTGGAAATTCGGATTCCTAAGGGTAAAAATGGAACTTTGGTACTTTTTTTCTTTTTTGAAATTAAGTACCTACAAAAATATTAAAATTTGAAAGGGTGGTGCCAACATCGGAACAACGAAAACGTACTTTTTAGAAGTTCCGACTCTAAGGGGGGTAAAAAAGCGAGCCTTTGGTACTTTTTATTTTTTTTCTAAAAAAAAAATTCTACTAATTCGAAAATTAGAATTTAGTATCTCTAACGGAAAAACATTCCCAAAAAAATTACTTTCTGTACTTTTTATACTTTGGTACTTTTTATGTTTTTTGAAATTAAAGTCCAACAAAAAAATTAAAATTTGCAATGTTGTTTCCAACAACGAAAAGAAATACTTTTTCGAAATACCGATTCTAAGGGGGGTAAAAAGCGTGCACTTTGGTACTTTTTATTTTTTCTGAAAAAAATCCTATTAATTTAAAAATTGAAATCTAGGATCCTCTAACATAAAAACATTCCCAAAAAAGTACTTTCAGGAAATTCGGACTCATAAGGGTACAAAGTTGAAAAAAAAAATTACTTGGTAATTTCTAAATTTTTTTAAATTAAGGTCCTACAAAAATATTAAAATGTTAGTTCCAACAACGGGAAAAATTCTGAAAAAGTACTTTTACGAAATTCGGATTCTAAGGGGGGTAAACAAGTGTATTTTGGTATTCCTGAAATAATGGTCCTGGAAACTTTAAATTTGGAATGCGTTTAGCGAAAAAAGATTTCTAAAGAAGGCAAAGATTTTTTTGTGTTTTTTAGCGCATGTAAGCTCATATTCGGAACGGAATGAAAGCCAGATAGGACTAATCGGAACGGAAAAAAACAAGGAACGAAATGGGGACTTGATATTTGAAATGTAGGTGCGCCTCCCGAAATATAGATCGTTGATTCTAGGGAATAGGGGTAAAAAAGGTATTTTGGTACTTTTTATATTTCCACAAACCACTGAAGCTAGAGACTTGAAATTTGGAATATATACTTAGTGGACCTATTTTCCTCCCGGAAAATAGGTCCACTAAGGCTTGGGTTTTGGAAATGTTGATTCTAAGGGGGTAAATTGTGCTAAAACAGGTACGATAGTACTTTTTATAGTTCCACAAACCAATGAAGCTAGAGATTTGAAATTTGGAATGTAGCTGCATCTCCCGGAATATAGATCCACTAAGGCTGGGTTTTTTGAAATGATGATTCTATGGTGGTAAAACTGGTAAAAAAGTTATTTTAGTGCTTTTTATATATCCTTAAATAATGGTCTTATTATCTTGAAATTTGGAATGTAGCATCCCATGCTTAAATAAAGGTGATAAAAACATAAATTATGAATGTAGGATCCAAGAACAGAAAAAAATCTGTATAAAATACTTTTTTCGAAATTTCGATTCTAAGGGAGTAAAAACGAGCACTTTGGTACTTTTCATTTTATCTGAAATAATGGTAATGGAGACCATTTTGGTCTCCATGGAATTTGGAATGTAGGATCGTCTAGCGAAAAAAAAACATTCCCAAAAGATTTTTTTTTAAATTCTGATTCCTAAAGCAGGTTTTACATTATCACACTTTGTGTAATGTATTTTGTATAATTTACTTTTTTGAAAAGTATAACGTATCAGAAATTTTTTTGAAATTTTTCAAATGATAATATTTTGCTTTCGACTTTTTAATTTTATTTTGTTTATTTAAAATCAAAACAAAATAAAATAAATTGAGAAAAAAAAATTTATGTTTTTGTGTGTTTTGCGAAACATTTTAATAAAAATGGCTACGGATAATACTTAGTAATTATACAATTTTTAATGTTTCTTCGTTTGAATAATACATTTTCACACACAAAGTATAACAATGTAAAGGCCCTTTAAGGAGTTAAAGGGTTACTTTTTATATTTTCTGAAACAAAATAAGGGGCAAAATGATTCTTTTTAATTTAATAATCTTATCCCTTAAAACTCTTTTGCTATTTAACGGACACTATTCAAAAAGGAATGAACACCACATTGAACGAAATTGAGTGGAGCTGGGAAACAAATAGAATAGAACAGGGAACGAAATGGAATAAAACTGGGAACGAATTTAAATGAAAATGTTTTCAATTTTTTTTTTACCAAATTTTTTTTTGTACTAAATTTTTTTTTGTACTAAAATTTGTTTATCAATTAATTTTTCAGTAATTTTTTTGTTTCATTCATACATATTTGTTCATATTTTTACAAAATTTTTTCATTAAAATTTTGACTCAAAGTTTTGTTTACTCAATTTTTTTTTGCTCAAATTAATAATCAATGTTTTTTTTATAACATAAAACCATCTTAAAGTTGACGTAGTACACTCATAGAAATATCTTAGTAGAAAAATTAGTAAACCCATTGTAGATCAAGTTTTACAGAATAATGCCGTATTCAACAAATATTAATGTTGATATCGTTGAATAATCAGTATACTTGTTTCAACTATTACAATGGCTTCTACAGAATTCAATAGATAAAACAAAAAAGAAAAAACAACCCTGTTCGTTCGTTTTTTTTATTATAACGAGTGAACGAGTGAGTTGGTAGCAATGTGAAATGTCTCTTATAAAATTATTTAATGTGTTTGTTTCTTATAAAATTATTTAATATTAGAAAAATAAATAAAAATAGGATCTGATCTGTAAATATTTGGTAAGTAATAAAATACATTGATTACTTTATGTGTTCATACTATATTAAAACGTTTTTTTGTTTTTTTTAGGATTTTGTTTTGGTATCATCAGATAATTAGAGAATGGCTAATGGGTGCATAACATGAATAAACGAAGTGTGTGTGAAAATCTTTGTGAAAATCTTCAAATATTGCAGCTTAAAAAGCCGGAAATAAAAAAATATTGTGATTTATACTTAATAAAAGAATATTTACAAATAACAACAAGCTTTTTTTTTAATAATAAAATTTCTTATATTAACAAAAATATGAGTTGAATTTACATAAAATACGAGTTGATTAACAAAAAAACGAGTTGATCAACTTTTACAAAAACTGACAACAATTTTTATTGAAATCAACATAAATATTTGTAGGGTCAAAATCAACAATGATTTCTGTTGAGTTTACAACGATTTTCTTTGGGAATACAATGATTTTTGGTTGAGTGTATTTATTATATCAACTGATGTATTTGGTATTTTATTGTAAGTGTTGTGATCATCATAAGCACAGTTTTTGTAAATGATTACGACATATATAAAGGTTACATAGCGAAAAGTTCCAAAAATGGGTCATTTATTATCATTATGAAATTTTTCTGTATAAACGGGCAACGAAATACCTTGCGCACGCTAGTAGGGATATAAAAGAGTGTGGTGACCATAGAAAAGATTAGAAGGTACGCAGTGTTGTATTTGATGTATTTTCCAATATGGTGGCAAAATGCTTGTTCTTCCTCATCTCACACGTATTAAATATCAAATTAGATTCTTTGTTTATAAAAAATGGAATTTGTCTTCCATTTAATTAAATTTGTTATTTATTTTGCTTTATTCAACGTTTTTTTAAAGATAATTCTCACTATTGATAGTTTAAAAACTTTTTTTCCTCTTTTGTTTTTTGCTTTGTTGTTGTTCTCCTTTATGTTGCATTTAGTGTTTGGGAATTCCCGGACTTTTCAATTTCCCGGGAAACGGGAAAAAAATAATTTATTTCCCGGGATTCCCGGGAATCCCGGGAAATTTTCATTATTAATATAAATCATGAAAAATATTAAAATTTTGACCAACTTTTTATTAAAAACAGTTTTATTAGAGATAAACAATTAATTTAAATATATTTAACAATTAATTTATATATTTTATTTGTATATATACAAATAAAAAAATAAAAGTTAAAAATCCTGAAATGCAATAAAACAAAACCAAAAAAATATTGCAACTTTTTTCTCCGCAAAAAATAGCTAAAAATCAGCAGCACTTTTAATATTTGTTTAGGGGGCTAATTATGTAACTTGATAATCATTAATCGTCATCCTTAGCTCATTATCCTATTACCACAAAATGACACTATATGGTAATGGAATAACGATGGAAACGATACGACTGACGACTATCAAGTTATATAATTAGCCCCCTGAACAAATATTAAAAGTGCTGCCAACTATATTCGTTTTTGCTCGAATAACGCAGTTTTAAATTTTTTGCGATTTTGAGCTATTTTCTGCGATTTTTAGCTATTTTTGCGATTTTTTGTGGGGAAAAAAGTTGCAATATTTTTTTTTTGTTTTGTTTTATTGTATTTTATTGTATAGGTTGAAAATTTTTATATTTTTTGACAGTCTTAGCAAAATTATCATTAACCGAAGTATACTTTTTGACTTTTTAAGTTTTTTCATGATATTGTAATGCTTTTTACACTTGGTCAGTTTTCCTATAAATATATGTATATTTGCACTCTTCTTCTAAATTGAAAAAATAGCAAATGTAATTATACCTGTATATAACAAAAATATTAAAAATTAAATTAAATTAATATAAATGTTTTTTATGTTAAATGGTTTATTTTATAAAATTCCCGGATTTCCCGGGAAAAATTAAAAAAATTCCCGGGAATTCCCGTCAGTCTTTTCCCGGGAATTCCCGGGAATTCCCGGACCCCAAACACTAGTTGCATTGTATTTATTAAACGTCAAAAGTTACATAATGTGCTGTTACTAATACTTATTCAAGCTAAATACGACTCTGTTTCAATTCTATTTTTTTCTATGGTGGTGACTGACTGACTGAATGACTGATTGGCAATAATCATCGCTCAGCCCAAACCGCTGAAGCTAGAGACTTCAAATTTGGAAGGTAGGTTCGGCTCCCGACAAAACCACCCACTAAGAATGGATTTTTGGAAATTCCGATTCTAAGGGGGGCAAAAGGGGAAAAATAAGGCTCGTTGGGGGATTTTGTATCCTTTGAACTAATAGTCCTAGAAACTTGAAATTTGTACTCTAGGATCCTCTCGTGGAAATAAGATTCTGAAAAAAATTTTTTTTGGAAAATTCCGCCTCCAAGGGGGGAAAAGGCGGAAAATAGGGCAAATTGGTACATTTTTTATCTTCTGAACAAATGGTCCCAGAAACTTGAAATTTGGACTCATTAATACTCTCGCGGAAATAACATTTTGGAAAAAGTAATATTTCGAAAATTTCGGTTCTAAGGGGAGGGGGAAATAGGGCAAGTTGGTTCATTTTGTATCTTCAGAACTAATGGTCTTACAATCTTGAAATTTTGAATATAGGATCCTCTCGCGAAAATAACATTTAAAAAAATGTACTTTTCTGAAAAGCCCTGTTTTTAGGGGGGGGGGGGCAAAAGGGGTAAAATAGGGCAATGTGGTCAATTTTGAACTAATGGTCCTAGAAACTAGATATTTGGACTATAGTATCCTCTCGGGGAAAAAAAACATTTTCTTACTAAAATTTTTTCACTCAAAATTTTGTTCACTCAAAATTTTTTTCACTCAAATTTTTTTTTTTACTCAAAATTTTTTCACTCAAAATTTTTTTTTACTCAATTTTTTTTTTCTCAAACTTTTTTTTATTCAAAATTTTTTTTTAATCTATTTTTTTATACTTCAATAAAATTTCGAAAAAATTTTTTTGAAAATTCCGCCTCCAAGGGGGGGGGGGGGAAAAGGGGAAAATAGGGCAAATTAGTAAATTTTTTATCTTCTGAACAAATGGTATCAGAAACTTGAAATTTGGTCTCTAGGATCCTTTCACGGAATTAACGTTCGGAAAATAAAAATTTTTGAAAATTCCGTCTCCAAGGTGGGAAGGGTGGAAATAGGGCAAATCGGTACATTATTTATATTCTGAACAAATAGTCTCAGAAAATTAAAATTTGAACTCTAGGATCCTCTCCCGGAAAAAATATTTTGAAAAAAGTAGTATTTTGAAAATTGCTTTTATAAGGAGGGGGTGGGGGTAGAAGGGGGTAAATAGGGCAATTTTGTATCTTCTGAACAAATGGTCCTACAAACTTGAAATTTTGAATATAGGATCCTCTCGCGAAAGTTACACACTTACTGCGATTATTCTATCAGAATATGGTTTCCAATTTATCATAGCATTGTAAGCTTCCCTTGACAACAGCAGGCCAACACCAGATGATCTTGTTTCATTTGCTGATTTACCGGAGTAGAGGAGGTGGAGTCCATCAGAAGTCGTTGTTTCACCAAAATCTGGCCAGCAAAGTTCACTTATCCCCAGCAATAGTAGGTTGTAGTTCTTAAACTCTTTACACACTTGTGCTAATCGTGATGGTTCTAAAAGCGTTCTTACGTTCCAGGTTCCAAATCGAGTCCGTTTTTTCAGGCTGAAGGTCGTCATCATTAAATCAGATCGTTTTTGTTTTAATTTTGCTTCGGTTTCTGTAATCATTTTAGTTTAGGATGTAGTAGCTGATTAGACTTCTCCACCCGATCCTGGTACTGGGGCTGCCAGCATGCCTCCAGGCCGACGTTCGACAGAGCCTCGTTAGCTTTAGCATTAACAGGGGTCACCAAGTCCATTCTGGACAGTGGGTGAGGTTGTCAGTTGGAAAGGATTGGCTATGTGTACATATTTGTATTCGCTTCACTTTCCCATTAGACCCCCTCTAGCGGAAATAGCATTCCGAAAAAAAATATTTTTTGAAAAATTCAGCCTCCAAGGTGTGAAAGGGGGGAATAGTACAAATCCACACATTATTTATCTTCTAAACAAATGGTTCCAGAAACTTGAAATTTGACCTCTAGATCATCTCGAGGAAAAAAACATTTTGAAAAAATAATGTTTTCAAAATTCCTTTTATAATGGTGATGGGGGGGGATTAGAAGGGGAAAATAGGGCAACTTTGTATCTTCTGCACTAATGGTCCTACAAACTTTAAGTTATGAATATAGGATCCTATCGCGGAAATATTTATTTGAAAAATATACTTTGAAAATTTTGGATATAAGGAGGGTAAAAAGGGGAAAATGGGGCAATTTGGTAAATTTGAAACTAATGGTCTTAGACACTTGGAATATAGGATCATCTCGCGGAAATAAAATACTTTTTAAAATTACGCTTTTAAGGGGGAAAGTAGGTCAATTTTGTATTTACTGAACAAATAGTCCTAGATACATGAAAATTGGACTGTACGATCCTCTCGCGGAAATAACATTCTGAAAAAAGTACTTTTTTGAAAATTTCGCTTTCAAGGGGGAAAAAGGGGAACGTTGGGCAATTCTGTATCTGCTGAACTAATGGTCCTAGATACTTGAAATTTGAACTGTACAATCCTCTCCCGAAAATAACATTCTGAAAGAAGTACTTTTTTGAAATATCTGCTTCTATGGTGAAAAAAGGGGGAAAGTAGGGCAATTTTGAAATTTCAATCCTCTCGCGGAAATAACATTCTAAAGGAAGTACTTTTTTGAAAAAGGGGGAAAGTAGTGCAATTTTGTATCTTCTGAACTAATGGTCCTAAATACCTGAAATTTGGACTATACGATTCTGTCGCGGAAAAAACATTATAAAAGAAATACTTTTTTAAAATTCCGCTTTAAAGGGGGAAAGGGGGAAAGTAGGGCAATTTTGTATCTGCTGAACTAATGGTCCTATATACTTGAAGTTTGAACTGTACGATCCTCTCGCGGAAATAACATTCTGGAAGAACTTTTTTTTGAAAATTCTGCTTTTAAGGGGGAAAAATAGGGAAAGTAGGGCAATTTTATATATGTTGTATTAATGGTCCTAGATACTTTTAATTTGGACTGCACGATCCTTTCGCGGAAATAACATTCTAAAATAAGTACTTTTATGAAATTTCTGCTTCTAAGGGGTAAAAGGGAGAAAGTAGGGCCATTTTGTATTTTATGAACTAATAGTCCTAGATATATAAAATTTTTACTGTACGATCCACTCGAAGAAATTACATTCTGGGAAAATGAGTTTTTTAAAATTTCGCTGCTATGGGGGAAAATTGGGGAAAATAGGACAATTTGGTACATATTGTTCCTTATGTACTAATGTTCCTTGAAACTTAAAGTTTAAACTATGCGTTCCTATCGCGAAAATAACATTCTGAGAAAAGGTTTTTTTAAGTTCCCCATTTCAGCAGGGAGGGGGGATAAGGCAATTTGGTACATTTTTTTATGGTATGAATCCTTAAAACTTCAAATTTTAACTATAAGATCCTTTCGCCGTAAAAATTTTCCGAAATAAGTACTTTTTGGAAAATTCCGCTGCTAAAGGGGTAAAAACGGTGAAAATAGAACAATTTGTAACATTGTATCTTTTAAAGTAATGGTCCTAGAAACTTTACAAATTTGGATTCGAGGATCCTCTCGGTGAAAAATATTCTGCAAAAGAAATATTTTTGAAAACCCGCTTCTAAGGCCGAAACAGGACAATTCGGTAAATGAAGTCCATTTTTTAAAATTCTCATTTTAAGAGGAAAAATGGGGCACTTTTCATACTTTCGGAAATAATGGTACTAGCAGCTCAATCTTTAGCACTTAAGATCTTCCAGCAGAAAAAATATTTTTTCACTCAACTTTTGGTTATACATGGACTTGAACTAATTTTATTAATTAGATTTTATTTTAAAGTGGTCAAAGAGCATTGAAAATTTATTTATTTGGTTACCCTGGAAACATAATTTTTTAACTACTCTAAATCTACTCAAAATATAATATTTTAAAGATCGAAACAACAATTTTTATGTTTAACTAAAAATAAATGAGAATTTTAAATAATAAAATTGTTTTTTTTTTTTTTGTTACAGCTAACCGGTAACGAAGTACCGGGTGAGTTAGCTAGTACTGCATATACTGATCATATTTAAATGTTCTCTTTCAAAATTATCTCTTTACTGTACAATAGAACAAATTGGAACTGAGCGGCATTCTAATTACATATATTTATTTAATCAAAAGATTTTCTCTGAAATTCTTCTTTTTAGTCTTAAATATTTGAAAAAATTATAAAAAATTTTATAAAATAAAATTTAAAAACAAATACTTTGTTGTTGCATTTAAACTGCTCTCAAAAAGTACTTTGTTATGTCGCTTTTAAAGTACTCTAAAAAAGCACTTTTACAGAGCTAAAAAAACCTATACGGCATACCGTTTACCATGGTTATCATTAAGGCGCGTTTACACGACAAAGAAATCTCTATAGAAAAATCGAAAATTTGTTATTTGTTTTACAGATGATATTCTTAAATATCATCTGTAAAACAAATAAATTTTGTTTACGTTATAATTTTTTTATTAAACAAAATACAGACTTCAAATCAAAAATAATATCAATATCTTCCAAAAATCTGTAACATTATCAAAAAAAAAGGTAAGAAATAAAACGTTTTAGAGGAATTTGATTTGACACAATTATTGAAAAAGTCAAATTCACAGGTCGTTTTTGGTCTTTGTCTAGCAGTTGTCTCTCCCGTGTAATCGCACCTTTAGGGCGCTGATAGAGTACTTCACTGCATTGCTTTCTCAGCACTTATACTACCAAATAAGGCACTTTGCCAGCACTCTCCCGTCTGTATTTTTCTGCCTGGGGCTATACATATTGAGGGACCTGTATCTAAAAAATATTTTAAAATAGCTTAATTTTACAATTCGACCTTTGTAGATTTGCATTTATTACACAATCTGCTCTAAATCAGACTCAAATAAAAGCTAGAATTATTATCTACGTATCACTTTTTATTTTTTAGTAATACACGATTTTGTTTTAAAGATATGTCCTTTTCAGTTTTCATGTTTGATGTCATTATTTTGTGTCCCTATTATATTCATAAATTAATGATAAATTTGCCCATATCTCAAAAACGGTGAAGGATACGAAAAAAATTATAAAGAGAAATTTGTACATAATTTTATATTCTATAAGTTCTTTAATAGGCTTTTAAAGCGTATCACTCATATCAAGCGAGATATTAAAAAAAAACTATACAAAATCTGGTTTTTGTGAGTTTTGGCCTTAATATCTCAAAAACGGTAAGAGATACGAAAAAAGTATTAAGAAACGTATTGTAATACACCCTTAAAGCGTACGACGCATATTGAGCGAGATATTAGCAAAAATCTGTAAAAAACCCGTTTTTTTTACCTTTGACCTCAATATGTAAAAGTGTGACTTTCTGTCTTGAGTTCAGTTTATTTATTGTTTCTCTTTAATATTACATTCTTATTCCTTATGTTTTATATTTGACAGTTCAATACTTATGTTAATAAAATAGGGTGAATCATATAATATTATCATTGTATAAATGTTATATAATATCATTAACACTAATCCCTACATCTCTCCCTATAAATCAATCTTATAATATATTTATAAATTCATTAATTTTATGTAATACAAGTAGTGTTTGTGAATTCCCGGACTTTTCAATTTCCCGGGAAACGGGAAAAAAATAATTTATTTCCCTGGATTCCCGGGAATCCCGGGAAATTTTCATTATTAATGTAAATCATAAAAAACATTAAAATTTGATTATCTTTTTATTAAAAACAGTTTTATTAGAGATAAACAATTAATTAAAACATAAAAAATCAAAACATAAAAGTTAAAAATCCTGAAATACAATAAAACAAACCAAAAAAATATTGCAACTTTTTCCTTCACAAAAAATCGCAAAAAAAATTAATACATACTAATATAGTTGGCAGCACTTTTAATATTTATTCTGGAAATGCTAAAGCCCCTATGACACTACATTTTTTTTGTATTGATGAAATTTATGTGAACAGTGCAAATATATCACGATAGGAAATCTGAACAAGTGTGAAGAGTAAAAGAATACTAATAAAAAATAGTAAACGTCAAATTTTATTCTTGTGTTATCGATAAATTTGGTTATCAAATGACTGAATGTCAAAAAAAATGTAAAAATTTTACATATTTTTTTGACATTTATGTATTAATGATATTAAGTGTTGCCAACTTTTCTGTTTTTCATTAAATGCAGCGATTTTTTGTTTGTTTTTGGCGGTTTTTTGAATTTATACAGCGGGTTTTTATTAAAAAGAAAGTAATCACCACTATTTGTTTGTTTATTTTATGTTTCTTTTTCATTTCTTCTTCTGCTGTTTCATTCTTTCAATTAATAAAAAATAAAATACAAAAAAAATCTAGTGTCATAGGACCATAATTCTAGGTTCAAAATTTTTATATTTTTTTGACAGTCTTAGCAAAATTATCATTAACCGACGTATATTTTTTGACTTTTAAGTTTTTTCATGATATTAACATACTTTTTACACTTGGTCAGTTTTCCTATGAATATATATTTGCACTGTTCTTCCAAATAGAAAAAATACAAAAAATATCAATTTAATTATACCTGTATGTAAAAAAAATGGTAAAAATTAAAGTAAAAACCGTTTTTATGTAAAAGGTTTATTTTACAAAATTCCCGGATTTCCCGGGAAAAATTAAAAAAATTCCCGGGAATTCCCGTCAGTGTTTTCCCGGGAATTCCAGGGAAATCCGACCCGGGAATTCCCGGACCCCAAACACTAAATACAAGTGAAAATATAAGTACATTATGATACATATTTATATGTTTTAAAAATCAAAAAATTAAGTATAAATGTTTATGTACACTTAATGTAATTTAATGACAATAATTTTTGTGACCTTAAAAAATAAGAACTTCTACGAAATGTTTTACCATTCCTTTCTACCATGTACGATCTTGGTGTTTCATGTTTTTCTAAAATCTTTCCAGGAACCCAGTGGTTATCCCCTCTTAACCATACCTTTTCTCCCTTTTCAAAACCAGTTTTACTTTTAGAAGTTTTATCATAATATTTTTTGTTGTTTTTTACTAAGACGGGTAAAAGTTTATCGCACATGTCAGAATTTTTATAAAACTTATTTTTTCCAGGAACTAAGGTTCTTGTTTGCCGTCCCATTAACAATTCTGTTGGTGAAAATTCTGAATTTTTAATCGGTGTATTTCTGTACTCTAATAATGCTTGCCATATGTTAGATTTTTCCTCAATACATTTTAGAACTAACTTTTTAGCAATCTGAACCATTTTTTCAGCGAATCCATTGGATTGGGGATAACGAGGACTAACCGTGGTTACTTTAATGTCCAAATCATTTGCCCAAGTTTTTAATTCAAATGATCCAAACGGAACATTATCCGCTATTATTTCCGATGGATACCCGTAAATTGAAAATGGTATTAAAAGTTTCTGACTTATTGCTTGTGATGTTTTTCTTACTAAGGGAATTAAATCCAAATATTTTGAAAAATAGTCGCCAATAACCAGGTACTCTTTTCCACATACCTCCATTATGTCCATTGCATTTTTTTCATGAGGACCGCTTGGTATTTCATGATTTAGTAATGGTTCCTTAATATTTGATGATCGAAATTTTTGACAAATTTTACATTTAATTACCATACTCTCTACATCCTGATTTAGATTTGGCCAATACAAAAGTTTCCTAGCTCTAGCTTTAGTTTTTTCTATACCCAGATGAGATTTATGAATTTGTTCCAAAACCATAGTACGTAAATATTGTGGCACATACAGCCTATCATCCAAATAAATCAATCCATCTTCTAAGAATAATTTTTTTTTTTCATTTTCCATAAAAATTTCATATTACTAGATAATTTATTTTTGTCTACAGGCCACCCATCTAAACAATACTTCAGAACTTCACTCAAAATTTCATCCTTTTGTGTTGATTCTTTAAACAAAATTTTCTTTTCGACGATAGAATGGACCATTGCATCTAATCCCTGTATTTCATCATCTCTTTCAATTTCATTTGAAAAGCTTCTAGATAAACAATCTGCTAAATACAAAAATTTTCCTGGTAAATACGTAAACGACAACCTATATTTTTGTAGTCTCAACTTCATTCTTTGTAGTTTAGCCGATGGAATCTTATTATAGTCTTTTTTCATTATTCCTAAGGTTTATGATCTGTGATTATTTCAACAATTCTACCATAGATGTATAGAACAGCTAGCATTTCTTTTTCGATTTGTGCATACCTTGTTTCTGCATCTGTCATACTTCGAGATGCAAAACAAACAGGTCTTTTATCCTGCAATAAAGAACAACCTAGTCCGTTTTTGGAAGCATCTGTATGCAACGTAATTTTTTCCTTTTCATTAAAGGGTTTTAGTAAAGGTGCTTCTAAAATCAAATTTTTAATATCGTTCAAACATTTTTCATGTATAGGCAACCAATTAAAAATAACCGAATTTTTCATTAATTCACGTAAGGGACTGCTGATATTGGCAAGATTTGGAATATATTCTCTCATGTAATTGATAAATCCCATAAGTCTCTGTAAATCTTTTTTTTTACACTTTGGAGCTCCTAAATTCTCAATCCCTTTCAATCTATTTTTATCGCATCCAATACCCTTTTCCGAAATTACATGCCCTAAAAACAAAACTTCTTTCTTCTTAAACTGTATCTTGTTCCAATTAAATCGCACATTTTTGTCAATACCCCTTTTCATTACCATTTTAACAGCCCTGTCATGATCCTGTTCATTTTCCGCTGATATCAAAATGTCATGTATATATGGGCAGGCCCGGATTACCCTTAAGGCAAAGTAGGCTACTGCCTAGGGGCCCCGCATCAGCTAGGGGCCTCGCATCGGCTAGGGGCCCACGGGCCCCCATTTTTTTTTTTAAATCTTAATTGGTTAAAAATGCGCCCACGTATTTCTTTGACTGAAAATTATTACTTGATAAAAAATACCAGAAAAAATGGGGAAATTCTAACAATTACACTGTGCCACAAAAAACACAAAATCGAATATACTTTTGAAATGAGGTAGTTAAGGTTGTAGGTCTCGTCGAAAAGATCACAAAAATGCCCATCAAACTTGCCAGACACATGGCATTTTTGTGATCTACTCGACAAAACCAACAACCTATACCATGTCACATTAGAAGTATTTTTTCACTGTAGCACAGTGTTATTCTTTTCACAGCAATGAGTATTTTGTTGGTACAATTTTCAAAGAAGAAAAGCTAGGGGCCCCTAGCTTTTAATTTATTTTATTTTATTTTATTTTATTTTATTTTATTTTATTTTATTTTATTTTATTTTATTTTATTTTATTTTATTTTATTTTATTTTACTTTATTTTATTGTTTAATTTATTGGTTTAACCGAAAAGTGGTAAAAATTACCTTCGTGTCGTGGTAGCATAACAGATCAAGGCCTCTGGTGGAAATCGAACACTGTTTCTATTTTACCCCGTTTTTGAGTTCTTTTATGCTTTTTTGGCCTTCTTAGAAGCAATTTTTTAAAAAAAACTTTTTCTTAAAAAAGGCTCTCAGGAAATGAAACATTACTTTTAAGAAGGTCAAAAAAGGAAAAGAGAATTCCAGAAATGGGGAAAACTAAAAAAAAAAAACAAAAAACAGCGTAAATTAGAAAAAATGTACATTGTGCTGGGAAAATTAGTGTTTTTTTATTTTTTTTGGAATTATAAAAAGTCTGAAGGGGCCCCGAGACATACATTTCCTAGGGGCCCCGACATGGCTAATCCGGCCCTGTATATGGGGCATTCCATGTGAAATCGGACACTTTGAAAAACTTTTTTTTTAGATTTTCCCAATTTGTTTACAGTTTTTAGTATTCTTCGAAAACTCCTTCGTGGTAAATTTTCAGATTTTTTTGATGACCCGTTCAAAAGATATCGAATTTTTAAAAATTGGTAGTTTGTTCCTTTACTAAAACTTCTTTTAATCATAACTTCTTCAATAATGGTCCAAATTTCAATTTTTTTTTTCAAAATTTTTATTTTTTTACGTACTTTTTAAAAAAAATCCCAAAAAATTCTTAAAAGCGTTCTAGTATGCGATTTTTAAGTTTTAAAATTTATAACTCATTTTTGAAAATGTTTGTACCCTTCGATTTTTTTGAAATTTTTTGTGTAAAACTTCTATCAATTCTACTAATTTTTTGCCCAGGAGGATCGTGGGATAACGATTATTACTATTTTTTTAAATTTTTTGAAAAAATTTTATTGTAATTTTCCAATCTTTAAATCATTTCTACTGCTCCAATGGGGTGTCATAGAGGGGTCCTTTGTAAGACCGACCCCCATTAATTTTTACGTCTTAACATTTCTTTGGAACAAACTAGTACCCTATCTCCAATTTCTAAGGGGGCTCCCACACAAAACGACATTTTTTAAAATTTGTTCCAACCGCTCTAACTGCCCTAATAGTGCCCATAGAGCAACAAAATGTATGACCGACCCACAATATTTTTTTAGTCCAAACATTTTCTCTGAACACACCTACCCTCTATCTTTAACTGTTAAGGCGGTCCCCATACAATTTTTTTTATTTTTTGTAAATTTGTTTTATTTAATCAGCTTCTACCGGTCCAATGGTGCGCCCGAGAGGGGTCATTAGTGAGACCGACCCCCATTTATTTTTACCCTTCAAAATTTTTTTAAAAATATACCTACGCCCTATCTCAACTTCCTAAGTAGGCTCCCATACAAATTTACATTTTTATAAAATTTGCTCCAACTGTTATTTGTATGGGAGCCTACTTAGGGAGTGGAGATAGGGCGTAGGTATGTTTTGAAAAAATGTTGTAGGGTAAAAATAAATGGGGGTCGGTCTCACTAATGACCCCTCTCGGGCGCACCATTGGACCGGTAGAAGCTGATTAAATAAAACAAATTTACAAAAAATAAAAAAAATTGTATGGGGACCGCCTTAACAGTTAAAGGTGTGTTAGGTGTGTTCAGAGAAAATGTTTGGACTAAAAAAATATTGTGGGTCGGTCATACATTTTGTTGCTCTAAGGGCACTATTAGGCACTATTAGTTAGAGCGAATGGAACAAATTTTAAAAAATGTCGTTTTGTGTGGGAGCCCCCTTAGAAATATGAGATAGGGTACTAGTTTGTTCCAAAGAAATGTTAAGATGTAAAAATTAATGGGGGTCGGTCTTTAAAGATTGGAAAATTACAATAAAATTTTTTCAAAAAATTTTAAAAAATAGTAATAATCGTTATCCCACGATCCTCCTGGGCAAAAAATTTGTAGAATTGATAGAAGTTTTACACAAAAAAATTTCAAAAAAATCGAAGAGTACAAACATTTTCAAAAATGAGACTTAAATTTTAAAACTTAAAAATCGTATACTAGAACGCTTTTAAGAATTTTTTGGGATTTTTTTTAAAAAGAACGTAAAAAAATAAAAATTTTAAAAAAAAAAAAATTTAAATTTGGATCATTATTGAAGAAGTTATGATTAAAAGAAGTTTTAGTAAAGGAACAAACTACCAATTTTTAAAAATTCGATATCTTTTGAACGGGTCATCAAAAAAATCTGAAAATTTACCACGAAGGAGTTTTCGAAGGATACTAAAAACTGTAAACAAATTGGGAAAATCTAAAAAAAAAAGTTTTTCAAAGTGTCCGATTTCACATGGAATACAGTAGGGTGGCAGCTATTTTGCAAAACTTCGAATTTGAAGGAGTGCACCCCTAATTTCACTGTGCTACAAAAGACCAAAAATAAAATATGCAGGGGTTCTCATATGAAAATTCGGGTTGATTGGAGTCCATAGAGTACTGATATACTCATAGTTTTTCTGGATCACTTCGTTAAGTACGTTTTTTATTGGCAAATGTGTTGAAAAACGGCAATTATTAAATTACAATTTCAAAAAAATTATTACTTTGTTAGTTTGCAACCGATTTTCGATTCTATTGATTTTTTTGAACGGTATAAGTCTTACCTTTAAAACAAAACAAAAATATTAAAAATCGATCAAGAATTGGCTGAGCTACGATCGCTTAAGTAAAAAAAACCGAATTTTTGAAAAATTTGTCATATTCTTTACACTCTAAGTTGAAAGTGCATCATTAAACAATTTTATTTAATTTTTTTAAAAAAAGTTGTCAGTTACTTCCAAATCCTATTTATAATTTTTTCGGTTTGTTTAAGAAATATGAGTGTTACTATTTATAATTTTTTCGGTTTGTTTAAGAAATATGAGTGTTACTTCTTAAACAACAAAATATTGAGAATCGCTTGAAAACAGGCTAAGGTGCGCTCGTTTAAGTAAAAAACCTTTTTTGAAGAGTTATACCTGCAACATTTTTATGACTGAAAAAGTTGTGCGCTTGCAAACATGTTTTTTGAAACGAAATTGGTAAAATTGTTTGATCATTTGATGGAAATTTTACCTATTTGTAAATATACATATGAGGCATTTCACACCAAATGTTCAGTGAAAAAAAAACATGTGTACCATAAATTTTTCAATGGGTCCCGAGTAAATTTTTTTTTATATAATTATGTATAATTTGATAAAATTATATCAAATTAATTATAATTATAAGCGAATGACTATTAAATATTTGCATTATTCATACGTTACGTTGAACCAAGCAAATTACTAAATTGTTATGAAATTCAAAATTCAAATGCTATTTCTCGAAAATAACGAAAAACCCATTACAATTTTTTTGTGTGGATAGTAGGGTGTTCAATTAATCGGGTTTTTTAATTGTTCGATTAAACGATTAATCGATATTTGTCATTTTTAAATTATTCGATTAAACGAATAAAATTTTAAAATTGTTCGATTAATCGAATAATTACGAATTCAGAAATTTTCTAAATTGCAAGATTTTTTTCGACAATTTTAGAAAAAATTGGTACTTGAGTAAATAAAAAATATTAATTACAAGTATTTTAACATTTTATTGACAACAAAAAACAAAATTAAAATCATTTCAAAATGTATCAAAATTTAAGTTTTCTGCTAATTTGTTTGAGAAAATTTTTAAAAAAATCATATTGGATTTGTAAAATGTGTAGAATTTAAAAACAATTTTTTTGACAAATTTTTTGGATTACCAATATCACAAAAAAAAATATGACTACATTTTGGAAAATCTTAAATTTGAAATTTTATTCTTTTTATAAATTAGTGCGTTTTTGCCCAAAACTCGAAACTTTGATCGATTTTAGCGCTGTCATACAGTTAACCGATTTGGCCTAAAATTTTATCAGGTACTTAATTAGGTCGTTTAACAAATCCAAGCTTCAGGAACAGCGAAAATCCAAAAAAAATGCTATTTCTCGAAAATAACGAAAAACCCATTACAATTTTTTTTGTGTGGATAGTAGGGTGTTCAATTAATCGGGTTTTTTAATTGTTCGATTAAACGATTAATCGATATTTGCCATTTTTAAATTATTCGATTAAACGAATAAAATTTTAAAATTGTTCGATTAATCGAATAATTACGAATTCAGAAATTTTCTAAATTGCAAGATTTTTTTCGACAATTTTAGAAAAAATTGGTACTTGAGTAAATAAAAAAATATTAATTACAAGTATTTTAACATTTTATTGACAACAAAAAACAAAATTAAAATCATTTCAAAATGTATCAAAATTTAAGTTTTCTGCTAATTTGTTTGAGAAAATTTTTAAAAAAATCATATTGGATTTGTAAAATGTGTAGAATTTAAAAACAATTTTTTTGACAAATTTTTTGGATTACCAATATCACAAAAAAAAATATGACTACATTTTGGAAAATCTTAAATTTGAAATTTTATTCTTTTTATAAATTAGTGCGTTTTTGCCCAAAACTCGAAACTTTGATCGATTTTAGCGCTGTCATACAGTTAACCGATTTGGCCTAAAATTTTATCAGGTACTTAATTAGGTCGTTTAACAAATCCAAGCTTCAGGAACAGCGAAAATCCAAAAAAAAAAATAAAATAAGGACCACTTAAGTAAACATGACTGTGTTTTTTTTTAATTCCAACTGTAACATACATTTGGTTTGTTTATTGGACTTTTAAAAAATTATACATATTTCCAGGAAACCCATATATTAATATTATTCGATTAATCGGCATAAATTCTTCGATTAATCCTTTAATCGAAATAAGCAATTTTAAATTAATCGAACAATTATTCGTCTAAAATTGTTCGATTAATCGAACAAGAATTAATCGACTGAACACCCTAGTGGATAGACAAACTAGCGATGGGAACATGAGCAGATTAGAGTGTGAGTGTGACTGAATTCAATTTTACTCACGTGATTGTGAGTGAGTATGAGTAAGATTATTGCGTGAAAGAGTGTGCGTGAGTTGATTTTTTTGCGTGAGTTTGCGTGATTTATTTTCTCTTCATATTTCATTTCATTACAAAAAAGCAACAAAAAAAATGTAAAATTTTGCTTAACTTCAGATTTCGTCCCGAAAAAATCAAAACAAATGTAAAATTTTGGATTTTGCTGAAATTTTTGAAAGATTCTTGAAACTTTAGTTTTTGAATTTTTTTTTTGTATAAATAAGAATATCTTGAGTGTGAGTCAACGTTAGCGTGAGTGACTCTTGCGTCGGCGCACGTGAATGTGAGTTGTATTAAATTTACCCACGTGATTGTGAGTGAGTGTTAGTAGAAAAATTATGCTCGTGAGTAAGTGAAAGTTAAAATTCACTCACGTGACCATCTCTTAGACAAACATATAATCTTTAAAAAAAAAATTTAAAAAAAAAAAACAAAAGTGGCCGGATTTTTTATAAATTGACTTTTTTAAAAAATGGAAAATTTCAGAACGGGTTCTGAAAATTTTCCAAAAAATGTTTAATCGATAGCCCATACAAAACTATACAAGAATGTAAATTTTTGTGATTTTGGTGCATTTCGTTTTTATTTGATATATATTTAAACAAGGCAACTCGACACAAATTTGACAATTTTTCCAATATTTGACCACGCCTCCTAAGCCCAGTTTTTGAAAAATTGAAAAACCAAAAACGCAATTTTCTTAGCTCCATATATGGATATCGATACAACCCATTCAAAAATTTACGGTTCACATGTTTTTTTTTTTGGTGAACATTTGGTGTGGAATGCCTCATACGTATATTTATAAATAGGAAAAATTTACATCAATGATCCCACAATTTTAGCAATTTCGTTTCAAAAATGTCAAATGTTTTTTGTCATAAAAATGTTGCATGTATAATTCTTAAAAAAAGGTTTTTTACTTAAACGAGCGATCTTTAGCCTATATTCAACCGATTCTCAATATTTTTTTGTTTAAGAAGTAACAGTCATACTTTTCAAACAAAACCAAAAAATTATAAATAGGATTTGGAAGTACTTGACACGCCAATTTTTTTATTCCACTCACACTGACACTCACTCACAACCACGTGAGTAAAATTAATTTTCAATCACGCTCACTTGTGATCATGTGTGAATCACGTACAAATCTAATTACGTTCCCATCTCTAGTTTATATGCATATGCACATAAAATTACTACTAGTAATAAGATTTATGAATAATGCTTGAATTACAAGCGTTTCTGAAAAAAATTAAAAATGTCCTATCACAAAACTTAGCATAACTCATTCATTTCTTAACCGATTGTTATGTTTTTTGGTGTTTTGGAAAGCTACTTTACTATACTTTTTTACAAAAAATTAAAAAAAATTGTTTAATGATGCACTTTCAACTTAGAGTGTAAAAAATATGACAAATTTTTCAAAAAATTCGGTTATTTTTTACTTAAGCGATCGTAGCTCAGCCAATTTTTGATCGATTTTTAATATTTTTGTTTTGTTTAAAAGGTAAGACCTATACCTTTCAAAAAAATCCATAAAATAATTTTTTAAAATTGTAATTTAAGAATTGCCGTTTTTAAACCGATTTGCCAATAAAAAACGTACTTAACGAAGTGATCCAGAAAAACTATGAGTATTTCAGTACTCTATGGACTCCAACCAACCCGAATTTTCATATGAGAACCCCTGCATATTTTTGGTGTAGCACAGTGTTATCTACGGGTATATTTTATGATCTAGCAGGATAACCTTATATATAATGTGATACGTGAATTGGGTCTATATAATTTTATCAGTTGGAGAAAACTTATACAATTAAATATAATTTAAAACCATTATGAATAATCATATATTGCTCCTTATAACGTGACATAAGTTAGATAATATTATATATAATCATATGCACTTTATATAATGTTATATACAAAAATATGTTCTTTATGTAGAGTAGACCACCCAAATTTGCAAAAGTATTTTTTTGTTAGCTCCACCGGCAGTTTCTGATAGATTGGCCATAAAAAATAATATATGTGCAAGAACTGGATCTCTCGGTTGCATACAGGCCAGTCGATTTGAACTTTTGACCCTAAAAGTGACCTAAAAGCACCACAAAGCTTTTAAGTGTCATAACTCTTAAAATATGCGTTTTTCTAAAAAATACTATATAAGTTTTATTTTGCAGAATAAGAAAGGAAACATTTCCTTCATACAAATTTTTAGCCTAAGTCTAACACATCGTGGTGTTTTTGGCGGTTAAAGTAAAAATTTATGTAAAGACTTAATTTAAAACGACCCTCGTTTAAATTTGGACGGAGACTCAAATAGTCGGTGTCCATTATTTTGTACAGTAAGACATGTAGTTTTCATAAACCAATTACATTTGGAATTTATATGGGTGATTTCATTACAGAAGAGCCCAAAGCTGACGTTGAAGTTTCGATTTTCCAAGTGTTGTATTCAAATTTGTGAAATTATTTAATTTTAAACGACCCTCGTTAAAATTTTAATGGAGACAATCGGTTTCCACGATTTGAAGAGTTAGATGTGTACTTTTTGGAAAATATTTGGGGAAAATATTCCAGGCCAAATCACTAACTTTTAGACCCGATCCCCTTCGATTATTTATTTTTTTTTTTTGGTTATGTTTTATTACGTATTAAATGCAACTTGCACTCAAATTTTCAGCCTTTTATACCAAGTTGGTGTTGAGTAATCAATTTAAATGGCGTTTTTTTACAAAAAAAAGTTAAAAAATGTAAATTTTCAATTAATTTTTACCAGTAAAATATATAGATACCTTAAAATAAGTTGGAAAACATTTTGTTGGTACTTAAACGTAGTTTTAGAAAAAAATATGAAAAAATTATTCGAAGTAATTATCACTTATTTTTTAACGTTTAAAAATTAAAATTAAATTTTTGAAAAAGTCCGAAACCTTAATTTTTTTTTTAAATCTAAAAAATCTACTATAAATTACACAATTTTGAAGCCATAATTCGAGATGTGAGCACAAATCGTTCTATTTTTATAAAATTTTGAAAATTGCAGTTTTTTTTAGACTCTGGTATGCTATATTTTATATGGTGCTCCAAAATAATTAAATTGGTAAATATTGACCCTAACTTCCCCTAGGTACATTCATTTGCGGGTAAAATTTTTTTTTTTTTCTTCTTTATTTAAACAAATTTAGATTAGTTTTGCTTAACATTAACTACAACTAGTTCCATTTAGTGACTAACTAGTAGTTTATTTATAGATATTTATTAGTATTTTATAGGCTCATTGGCTTCGATATTCAAAATATGTCTCAAAAAATTAAGGTTGATCGGACATGGGTAATGCGTGCCGCATCGGCCTTGAATTTAAAAAAAAAAAAAAAAAACGGATTAAAAGACAAAATATGATTTTTTTCTGTTTTTTAATTTTTTTTGGTATTTAAGTTAAATTTGACAGGTGGTGACAGAATTTCGATTTGGAGTAAAATGCCTCTCTAATAAGGTACTAAAAACTTAAATCGGTTGAAAATCAGCCATGTTATGTAAACTTCCCCAGGCACTTGAATAAGGAATACAATCCGGTTCATGAAATTCCTTGAAATTTTCTACTGTAATAATATTTTGTTATTCTTCAAGTTCAAATGTAATTAGATGACAAGTACTTTTCATATTGTATTTTGCTAACAGGTTTTAAATTAATGCTAAAAATGCCTGTAGTTATCAACACTTGTTTGAAATCTCCATTTTTAACTCTTCAAAATCATGGAAACCGATTGTATCCATTAAAATTTTAACGAGGGTCGTTTAAAATAAAGTAATTTCACAAATTTGTATACAGCATTTGGAAAATCGAAACTTCAAAGTCAGCTTTGGGCTCTTCTGTAATGAAATCACCCATATAAATTCCAAATGTAATTGGTTTATGAAAACTACATGTCTTACTCTACAAAATAATGGGCACCGACTATTTGAGTCTCCGTCCAAATTTAAACGAGGGTCGTTTTAAATTAAGTCTTTGCATAAATTTTTACTTTAACCGCCAAAAACACCACGATGTGTTAGACTTAGGCTAAAAATTTGTATGAAGGAAATGTTTCCGTTCTTATTCTGCAAAATAAAACTTATATAGCATTTTTTAGAAAAACGGATATTTTAAGAGTTATGACACTTTAAAGCTTTGTAGTGCTTTTAGGTCACTTTTAGGGTCAAAAGTTCAAATCGACTGGCCTGTATGCAACCGAGAGATCCAGTTCTTGCACAGATTTTATTTTGTATAGCCAATCTCTCAGAAACTGCCGGTGGAGCGAACAAAAAAATACTTTTGCAAATCCCATACATTTTTTGGGTGGTCTAATGTAGAGCAACATCTAACCATATATAGTTATGGGTTATAGTCTCAATTTATTTAATATTGTATCAATCCGGATCAAACTGATAAAACCAGATAGACCCATTTTACGTATAATATTATATATAAGTCTATCTGTTCAGATCTTGTAGGATAACCGAAGATAATATTTGAAACAATTGTGTCCACCATTTGTAAATCTGGTTCAAATTTGCATACACATTAACTAAGATTTAACATTTTATGATAACATATATGGTTCCATATATGATATCATATATGGTACATCTTTTACATACGACCTCATATATGGGATCAATTTTTGCATATATGGTCACATATATGTTTCCTAATATGTCATATATGATCATACAAAAATCAATACATAGCCATTGTGACGAAAGGGTTTGTTAGACCTAGCAGAAGGCACGCTTGTGGTTGCACGGCATTAGCTCGTCGGATGTTGGTGGAAACTTTTCTACTAACGTTCGAAAACATTTAAAAATTCGTGCCGGGGTTGTCAACAAAAAAAAACACAAAACATTTCACAAACACAAAACGCTAGAGGTATGCCGGAAACGGAAACAGACAGACACACGACAGTATCCGGTAAAATGCGTCAGAAAAATTATGAATTTGGAATTTGAAAAGATGGAGAGTGTGGTGATTTTTGTCTCCTCAGGTTCCCTCCCCTTTATGGCGGATTCCGACCATCCATGATACTTTAACTTCCTGTAGACTATTTTTGTAAAGTATCCCTAAAAGTGACACACTTACCAAACTTCTTTTTCTACCTACATCATCAATCTATATTCTTCTTTAGCACATAATTACACAATTATTTTCAATGGTAACATTAATTATCATTTTTATTTAAATCTAAAAAATATATATGGGGCATTCCATGCCAAATCACTCACTTTTAGACCCGACCCCTTTCGATTTATTTTATTTTTGGATATGTTTTAGTATTTATTAAATGCAACTCGGAGACCAATTTTCAGCCTTTTATTTCAAGATGGTGTTGAGTAATCAATTTTTCAAAATGGCGATTTTCTCAAAAAAATTAAAAAATTGAAATTTTTAAATAATTTTGACCACTAAAAAATATAGATATTTTAAAAAAAGTTGGACAACGTTTTGTTGGTATTTAAATTTAGTTTTAGAAAAAAAATATGAAAAAATTATTCGAAGTAATTATCACTTTTTTTTGACGTTTAAAAATTAAAATCGATTTTTTGAAAAAGTCCGAAACCTTCGATTTTTTTGTAAAAAACTATAAAAATTCTACTCTTAATTACGCAACTTTTAAGCCATAATTTGAGATGTGATCACAATTCTTTCTATTTTTTTTTTTTTTTTAATTTTTAAAATTGCACCTTTAATTTTTTGGCTCTGATTTATTTTATATGGTGTTCCAAAAAAAATAAATTGGTAGATATTGACCCTAACTTACCCTAGATATATTCATTTCGAGGTAAAAATACGTCTCACAATAATTTAGGACGATCGGACATGGGTAAGGCGTTTAGTATGATCCTTGAAGTTTACAAAACGGATTACAAGGAAAAATATGATTTTTTTTCTGTTTTCGCAATTTTTTTGGTATTTTAAGTTAAGTTTTAATTCAAGTGATTACAGAATTATGATGTGGAGTAAAATGCCTTTCTAATTAGGTACTAAAAACTAAAATCGGTTAAAATCAGCCAAGTTATTACAACTTCCCCAGGCATCTAGCGGGTGTCATACCACTTGATTAAAGAATACGAGTCCCTTTTTTAAATTTATTGAAATTTTCTACTGTAATAACATTTTTTCATTATTAATGTTTTAGTGTAATATTTTTTTAATTTTTCCAAATTTTAAAACAAAAAAAAAAAATTTTTTTTTTAAATCGAGATTTCAAAAGGCTGTTGAAAATGCAGGCATTTTTAGCATTAATTTAAAACATGTTAGAAAAACACAATATGAAAAATACTTGTAATCTAAATACATTTGAACTTGAAGAATAAAAAAATGTTATTACAATAGAAAATTTCAATGAATTACAAAAATCGGATTGTATTGCTTAATCAAGTGGTCTGCCATACGTTAGATGCCTGGGGAAGTTGTAATAACTTGGCTGATTTTCAACCGATTTTAGTTTTTAGTACCTTATTAGAAAGGCATTTTACTCCACATCATAATTCTGTAATTACTTGAATTAAAACTTAACTTAAAATACCAAAAAAATTTCGAAAACAGAAAAAAAATCATATTTTTCCTTGTAATCCGTTTTTTAAACTTCAAGGACCATGCAAAACGCCTTACCCATTTTCGATCGTCCTAAATTTTTGTAAAACGTATTTTTACCTCGAAATGAATATATCTAGGGTAAGTTAGGGTCAATATCTACCAATTTATTTTTTTTGGAACACCATATAAAATAAATCAGAGCCAAAAAATTAAAGGTGCAATTTTAAAAATTAAAAAAAAAAATAGAAAGAATTGTGATCACATCTCGAATTATGGCTTAAAAGTTGCGTAATTAAGAGTAGAATTTTTATAGTTTTTTACAAAAAAAATCGAAGGTTTCGGACTTTTTCAAAAAATCGATTTTAATTTTTAAACGTCAAAAAAAAAAGTGATAATTACTTCGAAAAATTTTTTCATATTTTTTTTCTAAAACTACATTTAAATACCAACAAAACGTTGTCCAACTTTTTTTAAAATATCTATATTTTTTAATGGTCAAAATTAATTAAAAATTTCAATTTTTTAATTTTTTTGAGAAAATCGCCATTTTGAAAAATTGATTACTCAACACCATCTTGAAATAAAAGGCTGAAAATTGGTCTCCGAGTTGCATTTAATAAATACTAAAACATATCCAAAAATAAAATAAATCGAAAGGGGTCGGGTCTAAAAGTGAGTGATTTGGCATGGAATGCCCCATATAGAATAACAATAAAGGGTTATGTATTTAATAAATCGTAAGTATAATTATTTATAACACTATACAAAAAGGCAAGGATGGGTACCAATTCGATAAAAGTATTGGTATTGGTTTTTAATAAGTATTGGTATTTATCTTATATCGGTTTTGGTATTTGTATGCAAAAGGTTTTGTCGTTAATATTAATTAATTTAACGTAAGTCGTCCTTCTGTCCGCCCCACAGTGCACACTGGGCGAGATTGTAGGTTTTTTGGCCAAAAGTCTCTACAGTAGACTGGGTCGAAATCCTACAAAGTGTAAGGATCGATTGTCCTTAGTGCGGGAAAGTGGTAATGGGGTAATATAAGCATTTTATGGAAGACAACTTTTTAATCGATCAAAAACTCTATTAGCGCATCGGTGGTCAAAATTGAGATTTTGGTCAAAATGGCCAAATTTTCAAAAAAATTTTAAAAATATAAATTTTATTTTATTGGTTAATAAATTTTTTTTTTTAATTGCATTTGATACTAATAACTTTTGTGTTTAATATTGGAATTTTATGCCATCACTAACATATTTTTATTTAAGGTACAAAAAAAATCGTATTTTTGGCGCGGTTCTCAAAACAACTTTTTTGATGAAATTTTTTTTTTTATTAAAATTGCAAAATATATCGATTTTGTTACTCAATGTTATTAAAAACATCATAAATACTAAAGATTTAAATTTTTGCGAAAATCCGTTCGGTAGTTTTTTGTGGGGAGCGATTTCAATTGAGCGGATTTCAAGGAAATCGGATTTTTTGCCATTTTTTTGAGTTTTTATTTTTTGTAAGCTACATTATTGTACAAATCGACCAATATTATGCTCTATCTTGTTCCATTTGATCGTGGTAACTTAGTGTTGAAACGATAGATTTATAGGACGTCTCTAACCCTAATCGGTCAGCGGCCAAAAGTGTCCCGTACTGAGTTTTTTTTTGGTTTTAACTACTGTTTAATGAAATTAATGGTTCCAAAATCATGTTTGTGTTGAATATTGTGTTGTATGTTCTTTTATTTAATCATATTGACTTAATTTTGAAACATAAATTTTTTTGGGCATCTTTAACCCGTATGTGCATGCAACCAAAAATGTCCCCTACCAAAATTTTCATGTTTTTTAAAAATTAAAAAAAAACACACATTTTTATTTTCAAAATAGTCAAAAATAATTAATTAAATAATTTGTATATTGCAGAAAGCGTTAACCCTTCTGAACTAAAGGTCAAAAGTGACCACTAACAGATTTTTAAGCCGAATTGATAACATTGAATTAGGATTACGTGCGGATTAATTTTGTTAATAATTCGAAAATTTAATTAAATATATCTTCAAGATATAATTTTCTTACGGTTGGCGTTGTCAAAATTAGAAAAATTTTCCGAATTGTGAACAATTTTGCATGGAGTGGAAATACTTCAATGCAAATACTAAAACTATGATAAGGTCCAATATTTCTAAAAAAAAAATAGATTTTATGAACTTTCTACGTATGTATATTTTAGAGGTTAGTAAAACTAATTTACAAAAGAATACATCTAAAATGGTTTTACATTGGAAAATATGACCATAAGTTCTAATATAACAATTTTTATATGGTATAGTTCAAAATTTGTTTTAATTAAAAATACAATTTTTTTAAAACGATTTCCCGGGAATTGAAAAAGTCCGGGAATTTAGAAACCCTAGTGGACACTTCATTTTTAATAAAATTTACAGATGTTATATATGAAACAAATGAAGAGAAACTTGTCTTTTGTTTATGTATTTGAATTAGAGATGGTCTGTGGTCCCGTAATTTGCGTGACTCAAAAAACCACGTGATTCAGGCGTGAGCAATTTTTATTTAAATCACGTGATTATAGAGTGATTTTCATTTAAATTAAGTACTATATTAGGGTAAATAAATAAGTGACTTGAAACTTTTTGAAATCGGACCTACAAGGAAACTTTTTCAGGGTGGACACTTCATTTTTAGCAAAATTTACAGATGTTATAGATGAATCAAATGAAGAGACACTTGCCTTTTGTTTAAGTATTTGAATTAGAGATGGTCTCTGGTCCCGTGATTCACGCGTGAGCGTGAGTAATTTTTATTTAAATCATTTGGTTATAGAGTGATTTTCATTTAAGTCAAGTGACTATATTAAGGTAATAAATAAGTGCCTTGAAACTTTTTGGATTCAGACCTACAAGGAAACTTTTTCAAGGGCGGACACTTCATTTTAAATAAAATTTACAGATGATATAGATTAAACAAATGAAAAGACACTTGTCTCTTGTTAATGTATTTGAATTGGAGATGGTCGCTGGTCCCGTGATTTGCGTGACTCAAAAAAGTGATTTTCATTTAAATTACGTGATTGTGAGTTGAAAAATTCCGAGTGAGTGTCTAGAGAGTGAGTCGAATTTTTGCGTGAGGGATGTTTTTTTTTTTTAAAACCCCCTTTTAAAAAATATATATATTTTTAGCAGTATTTGCATTCAGAATTAAGTCAAACTTTAAACTAAATAGTACATGCTTAACCCATTTTGGACAAAGATTCATTTTTTTTTTTGGAAAAAGGTACCTATTTAGTAAAATTAGCACCGGCTGATCTCAAAACTCTTGTAAAAAAAATTTTAATGTTCCGTTATTCCAGAAAAGCCTTTATTTCAACTTCCCGAGTAAAAATAAACATATGTAACAATATATAACTTGATACAAACCTAACGAATGATATATGATAATATATTCCGTGAGCTATTTTCTACGTTTTTTAAATGCATCCAAATGTAGTTATATATAATTTAATCATGATTCGGATTAAAAGTCGTACGGTTGATATAATTATATTTAACTATATGAGGCTCAATACAAAATTTGTTTTTCTGTATAATTTAATATAAAATTATATATATCCTATTCTGTTCCATATATAACGCTATATGTTTCCATTTAACCAACATTTTTTTTTTTTTAATGTTCCTAAACATTTCCTTGTTAGTGTTATGTATATCACCTATCTGTCTCGAAGCGTACCCAAACTATTTAAAAAAAAAATTATGTTTGGTGAATGTATCTTTGACCTGTGGTGTGCCTCACCCAAACCAAAAAAAAACCCCAGAATTTTATATATTTTTATGCAATTAGATCTAATTGGATCCACTGAAATATGGCAATGTCTGGTCAAAACTCGGATGAAATCGAATCATATTTTATAAACGTTGATATATTTTAATACAAAAACATCCACCATTATTCGGATCAAATTGCGTATAAATATATATTGTATAACATATCATTATATATTGCACCATATAAATTTTTTTACTCCGGTTTTTATGCAATTTTAATATTTGGATTTATTTGCTATTTTATTAATTTATTTCGTTATTTTCAAAATAAATAGTTTCAAAATGTTTCAATTAGTGGAATTTGATAATAAATTAAATCTAAAAAATTAATATTAATTAATAAAAAAATTAAAAGCCTAAACTAAAAAAATTCAAATTTTTCGTTTTTGCTTGAAACAATTTCTGTGCTGATGCACATTGCACATATAAATTCCGGTGGTCAAGGGGAGATATTTTTTAATTGCAGAAAGATGAGACTTAACATTTGTAACAAAATATACCTGAACTTCATCCTTTTCATACATAAATTTTATTTTGAAAAAGGTGGTCGAAATGGGTTATCATACAGGGGCCCCTTTTTCGATTTTAGATCTTTTGCCAATTGCGATTACACGGGTCAATTTTTTTCTTATATGGGGTTCACACTTACGACCTTAAACAAGTTGTTTAACAAAACACCAGTAACAGAATAAAAACGTAATGGATACAGAAAAAAGAATTATTTAAACACGTAGCCCTTAAACTCTCAAAAATAGCAAGTGTGAACTGCACATTATGCGTTCTTAAATTCTTATATAATATGACTGTGCCTCTAATAAAACAATAAATTTTTTTTTTCTGGATTCTGGTGTTGTGACATAAAATTTTGTAACGTCTGCTTGATTAAAATTTTGGAATTTCCAAAAAGGACATTAGTATTTTTTTGCAATGCAAAGAAGAGTGCAGTGATATTCAATGTACATATATCATTTATTAACAATGTTTGCAAAAGAAAAAATTTCATCACAGAAAAGGTCTACATTTTTTAAGATCTACTTTTATTAGGGGTCATAAAAACCGTGACAAAAAATATTTCTTTTATGTTTTTATGGCTTTTAAAATTCAAGTAGCGAACTCCTTTTTGTTATGTGACATTGCATGCAAACGATTACTGATCGATGTAACATCTTTTGCAATTCGTTACACAGGTAAAACCTAATAATGAGATGGGAAGAAAATGTTTGACGTCACAATTAAAACAAACGAAAATAAGAATACAAAAAACCGAAACAAAACCGATACGAAAGTAGAAAAAATGAATTGGTATTGGTTTTTTATTGGTATTGGTTTTGATGAATAAAAGTATTGGTTTTTAATTGGTATTGGTAGTGGGGAATCGGTATTGGTTTTTTATCGGTATTGGTATCGCACAAATAAAGGTATTGGTTTTTAATTGGTATTGGTTTTCAATTTGAATTGGTATTAACGGGTATTGGTATCGAAAAGGTATTGGTACCCATCATTGCAAAAAGGGCATTAATAATAGTTTTACAACAACAAAAAAATTGAGATAACTTTTATAAATTTGGAGTGGGCTGAAATTTATGCATTTTTTTTAAGGATGTGTTTAAAAATTAATTATTTTATTTATTGAGATTTTTAAATTCTTTTATATATTCATTTCTTTCTTTGACTTAAGATTTTAAAGTTCAGAATTTTTTTGATCTTTACTTTAGATTCCAGATGTCAAATTTATAACGTTTCTTTTCCCTTTTTTTGTTGTTGCAAATTCTTGTTTTATATATAATATTTTTTTTTCTTTTATAATTTTTCTTAGTTCTGATTTTACATATTTTAATTTTTTGGATTTTTTTAATTATTTATTATTTTTTTGTTTTGTGTTGGTTAATAAACAAGAATATTCGCTTAGTTTGTAATTTCCTGAAAATTTGAAAAAAGTTGCTAATTACTCTTAGTTTCGGTTACCAACGGGTTAATTTTTCACTGTTGTTCACCGATCACGCTTTCAGCGATTCTTTTTGCTTTTTTTTTTTTGAAATCACAAACTAAAACATTTAAAATATATTGACATAAAGTATTAGTTATAAAGTGTAACTACTTTGTTAGGGGTTGACTGAAGGTCAGAATACACGTTTTGAGGTTAGTTTTCTCTCTATTTTTTTTTTATTTGAGCCAAGCAAAGTTAAGTCACGTTTTACTGATCAATTCCCGATTTATTTTTTTTTTTTCGCGTTTTTATGTTTTTGGGTATCTTACCACTTTTGGGGTTAATTTGCCAGTATTTAATTCAGGTGGTTGTCCTTACTTTGTAAAACCACTTATAGCAAGTATGTTTACCAATGGTATTATGGTGAATTAATGACACGGTCTTATCTTGGCTTTACGATATTCCCACTGTTTGAGGTTAGTTTTGATAACCAGCAGGTGGCGGTCAAGTATTTTGTACTAGAATCTTGGATTTCACCTCCCTCAGCTGGACACGTTTGGCTGGTTTTCTATATATTGGTTTTGTGTTGAAACGTCAACCTAATGAATTTACATTTCAAAGAGGAATCAGTAAGATGGTAATCTTTACACAAATAGTAGCATGTTATTTGGTGTTAAATATATTGATTGCATATCTTACCCCTTTGTTGCAGTTTTTTTGTTTGAGTAATAAAATTTTTAATTTATTACCGGTAATGTAGATGACATTAATTTTCCTTTTAATTAAGGCTTAATATTTTTTTTTATTAATTGTTGATAACGTATTAATTTAATATTTTTTTTTATTTTTATTGAATTTATTAATTTCCGGTTTTAAATAACCAATTGGAATTTACAAACAGAATAGTAATAAGACCACGTTATCTACTTTGTTCATTCGTATTGGATATAAATTTTCTAATAAGAATTTTACTCTTCACTCTTGAAGTTACAAATTGTAATTGATCTCTTCTCAATGTTCATTTTTGCCTTATGTCTGTGGTTTGCTATTGGTCGTGATTTTTGACCGCGATGACCGATTTGACCGCAAATATATTTCAATGTCATCTTTATTTTTTAAATTGTCATCCCTATTGAAGGAGTTTCCATAACTTTCTACTTTTGGATATATCAACTGACAAATGAAAGTTATTGGAGTTGAAAATTAAAAAAGGAGTAGTAAAGAAGAAAAAAAAGTAGTACGCATGAAAAACGGTGGTTAGAGAAATATAATTATTTTAAAGTGTAATTGAATGATAAAATTAAAAGAAAATATATATTAAATCAGTACCAGGTGGCCGTCACAAAGCCTGCTCTTGAGGCACAGCCTGTGAAGCCTCAAGAGTTGGGAATAAAATCGGGAACATGGTATGTATATAAGTAACACAAAAAAAAAATAAGAATGAGAGTACGAGATAAACACATAAGCAACGTTAACCTTGAACTTGAAAAAATTTTGAACGAATAGCATAATCAAAACAAACCAAGGATGGGTACCAATTCGATAAAAGTATTGGTATTGGTATTGGTTTTTAAAATTATATTAGTATTGGTATAGGTATTGGTATTCATTTTTTGTTGAATTGGTATAGGTATCGGTATTGGTTTTGAATTATTTAGGTATTGGGTATTGGTATTGGTTTTAGCCTCGAATTGGTATCGGTTTTTAATAAGTATTGGTATTTATCTTATATCGGTTTTGGTATTTGTATGCAAAAGGTTTTGTCGTTAATATTAATTAATTTAACGTAAGTCGTCCTTCTGTCCCCCCCACAGTGCACACTGGGGCGAGATGGTAGGTTTTTTGGCCAAAAGTCTCTACAGGTCGTAAATGTTAACCGCTTTTTTTGAAATTCAGAATATAAGGTAATAAATAAATGCCTTGAAAGTTTTTGAAATCGGACCTACAAGGAAACTATTTCAGGGTGGACACTTCATTTTTAATAAAATTTACAGATGCTATAGATGAAACAAATGAAGAGAAACTTGTCTTTTGTTTATGTATTTGAATTAGAGATGGTCTGTGGTCCCGTAATTTGCGTGACTCAAAAAACCACGTGATTCAGGCGTGAGCGATTTTTATTTAAATCACGTGATTATAGAGTGATTTTCATTTAAATTAAGTACTATATTAGGGTAATAAATAAATGACTTGAAACTTTTTGAAATCGGACCTACAAGGAAACTATTTCAGGGTGGACACATCATTTTTAACAAAGTTTACAGATGTTATACATAGATGAATCAAATGAAGAGACACTTGCCTTTTGTTTAAGTATTTGAATTGGATATGGTCTGTGGTCCCGTGATTCACGCGTGAGCGTGAGTGATTTTCATTTAAATCATTTGGTTATAGAGTGATTTTCATTTAAGTCAAGTGACTATCCCAGCAGAAATTTTGCTGAACTGGCAGCAGCTTTTGGAAAGGAAACTCGAGTCAAGGAGCGCAACCAAACCTGCTGAATTCATGCATGATTCTCTAAGGCGATGTCACACTTTAGAGCGCTAGTTGAATACACCGAAAAGGCACTCTTAAGATGCTCTGAAATCACATCTCTTTAGAGCGCTGAAAAAATGCAGTGAATTCATGTATATTTTAAGAGCTGATTTAAGCAGAATAAAGATGAAGCACATTTGACTATTTCTGAAATACAAATTACAAAATATGAAATACAATTGACTATTTTTGAATACAATTGGAAAATCTTAAATACAATTGACTAATTGTGAAAATCAGTTGACTCCCTGCAAGCATTTGGAAGAAATATCGCCTAAGAGATCCAATTACACTTAAAAAATTTCCAATTATATTTCGAAAGTTTCAAATTATATTTCAGAAACTTCCATTTATATTTCAGATATTACCATTTATAACCAACAAAATTTTAATTACATTTCAAAAATTTTCAATTATATTGGAAATTTTTGAAATATAATGGGACATTTTTAAATATAATTGGAGATTCTAAAATATGATTGGACATTTTTTGTAATATAATTTGTATTTTCTGAAACTAAAGTGGAAATGGTGTACTCAATTTTTTTTCATTTAAAATGTGAGGTGTTATGATTGAAGCACTCTTTGCAGCGCTGATTAATGCGCAATAATGATGCAGTGAAATCATGTGTCTTTATCCAAAACTCATGGTTTTTTATTTAAGAAGTGTTAAATATATTCAAAAGGATAGCACATGAAATTTTATCAAAATATAATTTTAAATTTTGAGTTTTATATAAAAAATCTCATTAAAAAATTTTAATTTTTCCCCCTTACTTTTACTGCATCCTCAAGAGCGCTTTTTGGATGCGCTTCGGTATGCTATAAAAAGATCTTGATTTATTTTTGCTGGGTATATTAAGGTAATAAATAAGTGCCTTGAAACTTTTTGGATTCAGACCTACAAGGAAACTTTTTGAAGGGTGGACACTTCATTTTAAATAAAATTTACTGATGTTATAGATTAAACAAATCAAAAGACACTAGTCTCTTGTTTATGTATTTGAATTGCAGATGGTCGCTGGTCCCGTGATTTGCGTGACTCAAAAAAGTGATTTTCATTTAAATCACGTGATTGTGAGTTGAAAAATTCTGAGTGAGTGTCTAGAGAGTGAGCCGAATTTTTGCGTGAGGGATGTTTTTTTTTTGAAAAACCCCTTTTAAAAAAAATATATTTTTTAGCAGTATTTGCATTCAGAATTAAGCCACAAAGATTCATTTTTTTTTTTTGGAAAAAGGTACCTATTTAGTAAAATTAGCACCGGCTTATCTCAAAACTCTTGTAAAAAAAAATTAATGTTCCGTTATTCCAGAAAAGCCTGTATTTCAACTTTTTATGCAATTTTAATATTTGGATTTATTTGTTATTTTTTTATTATTTTGTATTTTCAAAATAAATAGTTTCAAAATGTTTCAATTAGTGGAATTTGATAATAAATTAAATCTAAAAAAATTAATATTAATTAATAAAAAAATAAAAAGCCTAATCTAAAAAATGCAAATTTTTCGTTTTTGATTGAAACAATTTCTATGCTGATGCATAGGGGGAGATATTTTTAATTGCAGAAAGATGAGACTTAACATTTGTAACAAAATATATGTAACTGAACTTCATCCTTTTCATACATAAATATTTTTTTGAAAAAGGTGATCGAAATAGGTTATCATACAGGGGGCCCCTTTTTCGATTTTAGATCTTTTGCCAATTGCGATTTCACGGGTCAATTTTTTTCTTATATGGGGTTCACACTTACGACCTTAAACAAGTTGTTTAACAAAACACCAGTAAAGGCTCCCATACATTTCAAACAAATTGGATGACTTGTTGGATGACTAACCTGACCAACCATCCCGCTTTTGGCGGGATTATCCCGCTTTTTGATGTCTTATCCCGCCTTGAATTCCGATCCCGCTTTTTAGGCAAAAGTCCCGCTTCATCCCGCTTTATCCCGCTTTTTGGGTTTTGGAATAGCAAAGTACAATTTTAAGGTTATTTTAATAATATTTTGAGAAATATATTTTTGAGCATATTAACTATTTCTTGCCGTATAAAGACAATGTTAAGAAAAATTTTGTTTACTCAAAAAACCTGTTCACAAGAGATCCCTACTGGACTGATTAAAATCAAAAATAAATTAAAATTAAATTTTTACATAAAATTTTTTTATTGTGATACTTCCAATATTCCGAAAAAAGCTTTCAATAAAAAAGTATTAAACTTTATTACATGTTTCCTTAATAAAATTTCTCGGATATTAAGACATTTTAATTCCAGAAAAACTCTTACGGCCGTATTTTATTTTATTCGCAAATTTCAATCAGGGAAAGTTAGACTCTCGATGAAAGTCAATCTTTTTATCATTATAATAAAGATGAAAGAATAATAACATCGATTGAAAAGTTTCATCTAGTAGAAAACTTGATCTGAAAAAGATAGACACTCGATGTTAGGCACTCGTTTTTGATTTTGAATACGGCCGTTAGATTCTTAAATATTATTCATCTAGATATAATAACCTTTTTCTGAGAATTGTTTAGATTCTAAAACCCTTTTCATATAAAAAAGTTCTTTAATTCTCAGATCGGAGAAAAATTTTCAGTTTTAAAATTTTATTATAGAAAATGTCTCATTCTTAGAAATCTGATGCACAGACAATTCTGAAATAATTCTCAGATTCTGAGAACTTTTTTGTATACAAAAATCCTCAGATGCTAAAACATTTTTCATAAAAAAAAATCTCAGATTCTAAAAAATTATCGGTTTCTAAAAAATTCTTCCTAAAAAAATCTGAAACCTTTCTCTAAAAATAAATTCTTAAATTTTATAGCCCCGTGAAAAAATTTATCAGATCTGGTCTGATTTGTAAAAATCTGATGATGTCATTTGTATCTGATAAGATCTACTTGAAACGAAATTTGTCTCTAATTTCGAGATCTGGTAGATCTGATCCGTAATTGCATCTGATCAGATTCTGAAATTGTGGAAAAATATCGGATCAAAAAGACTTGATCAGATAGAATTATATTTATTATATCCAAACAGATTAAATCAGATCTAACCGATTTTTTTAAGGGACATTTTTCGATAGAAAATAAGTATTTGAGAAGGGAAAATTTTAAAGTTCTGAAATATATTTCTCATAAAAAAACTATCAGATTCTGAAACGTTTTTCCTGTAGAAATATTATTCGATTTTAGAAATTTTTTCCCGAAAAATTTTTGTCAGGCTCTGAAATATTTTATTCTAGGGAAATTCACAGTTGCCAAGGGCTTTTTTCTATAGAAAAATTATAAGATTCTTAAATATTTTTTCTCCAGAAGAATTCTTAAAGTTTTAAATAATTTTTCATTCAAAATATTTTTGCATTCTGAGTCAAATATGTATCTAAATATTTTGTAAAGGCAAAGTCTCGACTTCTGAAACATTTTTCTATAAAAAATATATGAGATTTTCTTTCTCTTAGAAAATGATAAGAAAAGTTATCAGATTCAGTCTACGACTCTAATTTAATTTTAGTATTTCATATGCAGTTTCTTTGATTCTAAAACATTTTAGCCCAAGGTTGGTAAAAAATCCTTAGAGAGACTGTGTTTGCTGACGTAATCAAAATAAAATTTTTCTAGTCAAAGTTTTTATGCATTTTTTTACATAAAAAAAAATTACAATCCCTTAAAAGTATTTCCAGAATTTTATGCATTGTGTAGGGTATTCGTGGGTTCGTTTAAGTCGCATTTCACTTATTTAAAAAAATCCCGCTTTTTAGGTCAAAATCCCGCTTTTTCAACCTTTCGATCCCGCTTTTCAGTCAAAAGCAGTTGGTCAGGTTATGGATGACCAATGTAATTTTTCTCGTGTATGGGGCTGTCGGATGGTCGGATGGCTGGTCGGATGAAAAATCAAAAAGTTTTGATTTTTCGATGGTCGGATGAAAAGTTGGATGACATGTCGGATGGTGTATTGACTTGTCATCCGACCGTTGTACGAACAGAGACGTTTTAATTCATTATTTGTTATTGTTTTTCACAAAGTGATGTTTTTGTATAAAGCAATGATGTTAAAAAGTAAATTTTAACCTAAATATATTAAAAAAACATAAAAAAGAGATGAAAAATAAAAAAAAAATCATGTTACTCCTTCAAGAATTCTAAAAAAATGAGCGGTCATCCAACATGTGTATAAATTTGTCGGATAAGTGTATTTTGAAAATATTTTTTCGTCAACTAACAAGTCATCCAACATGTATTGTGTCTCTGGGCGGCTTAACAGAATAAAAACGTAATGGATACAGAAAAAATAATTTTTTAAACAAGTAGCCCTTAAACTCTCAAAAATAGCAAGTGTGAACTGCACATTATGCGTTCTTAAATTCTTATATAATAGGTGTGTTCCAGAACTTTCCGGGTAAAGTTCGGTAAAATGAGAGAAAATCAAAAAACCTCTCACGATACCACAAAAATGCACAAAAGTACGGGAACGCTAAAAACCACATTTCAAGCCCAAAATAATAGAAAATGTAAACAAACCAATAACGCTGAAACATTTTTGTAAGAAAAAGTACTTTAAACAAGAAAACAAATTGTAAAAGTTTATTTTAATAACAAAATATATTTTTTTGTATTGAAATAACACATTTCCTTGGTTAAGTTCTTTATTATATTTAAATTTCCAATTTAGCTTCACAAAAAAAATCAGCTGTTTTTTCAACATCTGACTGTTACCAATTTACCCGAAAAAAAAGTGCGGGTAAGTTCGGTAAAATGAGAAAGTAATTTATTCTCTCAAAAACTCTCTCATTTACCCAATTTTTGCGTACGGGAACGCTTTTCGGGCTGGTTTGGGTACCCGCGGGCACCCGCGGTAACGTTGTGGAACAGACCTAATATGACTGTGCCTCTAATAAAACAATAAAAATTTTTTTCTGGATTCTGGTGTTGTGGCATAAAATTTTGTAACGTCTGCTTGATTAAAATTTTGGAATTTCCAAAAAAAGGACATTAGTATTTTTTTTACAACGTAAACAAGAGTGCAGTGACATTCAATGTACATATCAGAGCTCCCTATTACACGAGTAGTCGAGTACTCGAGCTACTCGAGCAGCTCGAGTAGCTCGTCAATTACTCGAGTAGCTCGAGTAGTAAAACACACATTTTTTATATTTAAACTCCTGTAAAACAAAAACTATTATAGCTATTTTCAAAATTTTTACATTTTTGGAATGCTATGCTTCCAAAGAATATACATAATAAATATCAAATTAATAGGATTATCGTAGTGGCTTTGCTAAACTACTACTCGAAAAAGATCGGCGATTTTTCATACAAATGTATGAAAATCCGCCCTCCTTTAAACTTTAATATCAAATTATGAGAATATTTTTAAAAAAATTGTCATTATTTTTACCAATTATGATCGCATATACGATTAGAATACTTCCTCGAAATTTCAACTCATTTCTACAAAAAATTTGGCATTGGCGATCTACTACTCGAAAAAGATCGGACGCTTTCCATACTAATTTATGAAAATCAGTAGAATTTAGTTCTTTGAGTAGTAAAACACACAGTTTTTTTATCTTTGAACTCCTGTAAAACAAAAACTATTATACCGATTTTTAAAGTTTTTACATTTTTGAAATGGCATGGTTTCAAAGAATAACAATAATAATTATCAAATTAATGGTATTATCGTAGTGGCTTTGCCACACTACTACTCGAAAAAGATCGGCGAGTTTTTATACAAATGTATGAAAATCCGACCGCCTTTGAACTTTAATCTCAATTTGTAAAAAAAATTTCAAAATAACATAAAATTATTTTTTGTCAATTATGATCGCATATATGATAAGAATACTTCCTCAAAATTTCAACTCATTTTTACCAAAAATGTGTCATTGGCGAACTACTACTCGAAAAAGATCGGCCCATTTCCATACAACTGTATTAAAATCAGCCTACTTTTGAACTTTGACGTCACTTTATGAAAATGTTTTCAAGAAAACATAACGTTATTTTTTGCCAATTATGATCGTATATATGATGAGAATTCTTCCTCAAAATTTTAATTCATTTCTACAAGAAATGTGGCATTGGAGAACTACTACTCGAAAAAGATCGGCCGCTTTCCATAATAATGTATGAAAATCTGCCCTTATTCCAATTTAAATGTTAAATTATGAAAATATTTTCAAAAAACCATGCATTATTTTTTACCAATTATGATCGCATATACGATAAGAATACTTCCTCGAAATTTCAACTCGTTTCTACCAAAAATTTGGCATTGGCGAACTACTACTCGAAACAGATATGCCGCTTTTTATACAAATTTAAGTTGTTTGAAGTTTAATTTCAATTTGTGAAAATCTTTTTTGACCACTAAATTTATCTTTTTACATATTATAATTGCAATGATAATAATATCACTTCTTAAATCATTATTTTAATTTTGACATAATTTACCTGTTGTGAATTTTTTTAACCCAAATTGTTTTATTACCTAAAATTTCCCATTTATAATGTACCGTACATTTTTTTTTTTTTTCATTTTACCTTTTAGTGCAATATTTATAGGCAGTGTTTTAAAAAAGGCACAGCAAAATATTTTACAACCTAATAAAAGAACACGTGGTCTCAGCAAATTTTACTGCCATGGATTTTCCAAATATTCCCAGCAAAAAAAGAGCTTACCATTCACTACAAAATTCACCACAACTTATGAACCAGATGTACTTCTTCTTCAGCTGAAACACTGATGAATTTTATATGGGCGTGACACACAATATCACTAGTGTTTAGTATGTACATATATATTAACATCTTTATCACAACTTCTGAAGTAGTGATCGGGATGTTAATATAACTTGACCTTTTGGAAGTGCTTTTTTCATCACTTCTTTAGAAGTATATATTTCTTGGCATTTTGGATGTGATTATGTAATTTTTATATGGTGATTTAGAAGTGATTTTTTCATCACTTCTTGATAAGTACATATTTCATGACTTTTTGGGATTGATTTTAAGAGTTTTTTTTTTTAGTATTTACACTAATAATAATTAAAACCAAAACGATATTTTTAACAATGTATAATATTTATTATGTAATATTTAGACTTGAAATTGTTAAGATTAAATCGATGTTTTTAATAATTTAGTTTAGCTAATAGGAATTATTAATTAAATGTGGATGTATATATTTTTCTAATAGTTTTTCATGCGCTTAATCCGAATCTGGCCTTAGAAGTGATTTATCTTATTTGGGATATTTAGATTTTCGATTGACAGTACTGCATAAACTCAGATATTCGCAATGTTCGGGACCTTATAAAACCGAGAATTATTTTATGATGTATAATTATAATTGAAGGGCTTATTGTAAAAACTCGATAAGCAACATTCCATTTTATGGTGGTATTTGCCTTAAAACTTTTGAAATAATGTAGAAAATATAACTTTTGCAGAATTTTCATTTTCAAGATACTTGTACGAAGGGCTTAAGCAAGACTTCTGTCAAAAATCTGTTACTGGAACATCAGTAGATGGCGAACAACACCAAAAAATTAAATGTTGCTTATCAAGTTTTTGCAGTAAGCCCTTCAATTATATTATATATAATTATAATTGAACTATAGTTCAGCACATCTAAAAATACTTCACTTATTCTTCAAATTACTTTTGCAATCCTTAAGATATCTTTTTTCATATCTTTTTTCATTACGGAGATATCGACCGATAAAATTATTGCAATTTCGGCCCTAAAAAATAAAAGAAAACAAATTTGAAAACCAACCAATTTGTCTTGTTGATATATAATAGTACCGAATTCGAAACTCTATTAGAGGTGCATCTAAGCCCGGCATCAATTTGGGTATCCATTTTAGGGTAAATTTTCAGGGTGCCATACAAAAAATCTTTATTTGGGCTAACATTATAGAGCTTCGCCATATCGGCTAAAGATTTTTTTTCAATAAAATTAATAAAATTCTTAAAAGTACATAGAGTTCTTAGTTTTATATTCAATTAAAATTTTTATTATTCGGTTAACCGAATAATTCAAATTTATCCGATTATTAACCGATTAAATCTCAACCCCGCAGAAAATTATGTAAGTTACTACATGTTAGTTGTTTGTATATTTTACAGTAGTTAGTTGTTTTCAACTACAAAGTCAGTTGTTTTTGTATGAAAAATATCAAACAACTATTTCTGTTAGTTATTTTAAGTCGTTTTTTGAACAACTAACAAAAAAGTACTGTGATGTAGTAACAGTTATTTAAAGTAGTTAATTTTATTTATTTTATCTCTGAAAAGTTTTAAAGTTTTTTTTCCAAAAAAAAAAAATTTCGTTATTTTTATTTTTCACAACTTTTAAAAAAAAAAAAAACTTGGAAAAAATTTGGTCTTCAATTTTTTTTTCTGAAAAATGTTTTGAAAAAAAAAAATTATATATTGATTTTTTTATTTTTACTACATTTTAGTTGTTTTGACTACAAATGTAAGTAGTTTTTACTACATAAGTCAGTTGTTTTTTGTCAGTTAAAATAACTAAGACCGTATTTACATTGGCAATTTTAATTGCGGCAATTCTGAATTTGTCGTGTATCAGAAAGAGATCTAAGATTCTTCCCTCTCTCTCTGATACACTAGAAAATCAGCCGCAATTAAAATTGCCTTATGTAAATTCGGTCTAACATTGTTAGTTGATTTAACTGAAAAAGTAGTTGACCCCAAAACAACTTACAAAGTAGTTATTTTAACTGACATTTTCAGTTGATTTTACTAACATAATTTTTTTAAGTGCGCTTAATTATTTGCCCGATTAGCCGATTAAACCAAAACCTCGATTAATTGAATACCCTAATGTTTAGAAGAGTTTTTATACCTTTCAACAGCGATACCAACTTAGTCATTTTGTGGCTATAATTCAGCCCTTTTTTTAAGGCTACCACCTTTTTTTGGTTATCTTTTTTAGCCCTTTAAGCACTTTTTAAGTCATTTGATTTTTACCATAATCTGGAAACTTTTTATTGTTTTTTTTTGTACATAATTTACAAAACAACTCCAAAAATTATAAAAAAAAATGTTTTTATACATGTAGTTAAAAAAAACATCCAATAAATAAAATGAAGAGATAAAAAAAAGTAATTCTCTCATTTTAAATCAGATATCGTATATTCTTAGAAGAGTTTTTATACCTTTAAACGGCAATACCAACTTAGCTCTTTTTTGGTTATATTTAACCCTTGTCTTTTTTAAGGGCTAACAGTTTTTTTGTTATCTTTTTAGCACTTCTTGAGTCATTTGGCAATTTTAACAAAAATCTGGAAACTGTATTTTTTTATAACATCATTTACATAACAAATTCGCTTTTGCGGCATATCAAGTTAATTCATTTATAAAATTTAACTTTTTATTAAATCAGATAAAATTATAAAAAAAAAAAATATTCAACAAAACAAATCCAATACTTAAGTGCCACAAATTTGTACTTTTCAATTGCATTTGTAAACACATATGAAAATGGTACTTCTAAATCATTGAGGAAAGAACTGGTGAAAGTTGTTATTATTGGCATTTTTTTAGCAGTTTTGGAAGTGCTTATAAAAGTACTTCTTATGGAATATGAAGATCGGCACATATAGCTACTATGTATGTAGTGAATCACTTATTCTTTTTGCACCACTTCGATTTTTTTTTGCTGGGTTTGTTTATGTCTCCTTTCATAAAAAAACAATTATCTTTAACATGTTTACGTAATTTATTTCATTTTTTTTTTTGTTTAAATTTTACTGAAGTTATCTAGTCTATGAATGGAAAGCGGCCGATCTTTTTCGAGTAGTAGGTCGACAACAGGGTCGTCAGTTTTTTTTTGGATGCCATCCCCAAATTAAAATTTCTCATCCCCAAAAATCCCCAATTTTTTTTTTTTTTTCAAAATTTACTAAACGCAAAAAACACTTGCAACCCATCAAGTGCTTTTGAGAAATTTAGCCAATTTTTTAGAACAAAAACTTGGTTAACTTACGTGCTGGTATTTTACACAGAAACTTGGCTAAAAAGTGTAAGTGTATTTTGCGTGTTGAGCGATTAGCACATCGTTTGAAGACGCCAATTTTTCGATAAGTATTATGATAAAATTCAAAAGCAACGAAAATGTTTTATCACGGATGGATAACTCACGAATTTTTGATTTACACAACAGCGATTGAGTACTTTATTGGTCCAAATTTAAAAAGTTTTTTTTCTCAGCAAACGTATTTCATCGGCCCTAAAAAATTGTTTGTACCCTTTAAAAAAACAACGAAAATTCTTTTAAGGTTTGATATACATATTGCCGTAAAACCCTTTAAATTTTTATAAATACTAACTCCGGAATAGGTATCTAAAACGTTGTATTGCTTTTTAAGAATTTAGGAAGTTGTAAAAGACCAGTATTTTCAATTGATGTACTTTTAGACTTTTTTATACAGAAAAAACTAGCGAATTTTGGAAATTTTCTATAATAGATTTAAAGGATATACCTACTATAGAAAATGTATGAAAATTTAAAATTTGGTTTAAAGAAAAATAAAAGCATGATAACATGATACCACTACGATCCAGGTTTTGACAGAAACCATATAAAATTTTAGTTTTTTCTATATAAATGTCACATTATTCCTACGTTTGACGTTTTTTTTTTGTGTATGCTTTAATGTCCACGATTTATCAAAAATAAAGTAGAGTTAATTTTACCGATTTTAGCATTATTTTATGATTAATGTATTTAAAAAACACTTGTTTATCTAAAATATTTCATCCCCTAAAGATCCCCGAAAAAATCAGTGTCATCCCCATGAAATCCCCAAATCCCCAAATCAAATTTTTCATCCCCAATTTCCAAAAAAAATCCCCTATTTGGGGACAAAACCCCTAAACTGGCAACACTGGTCGACAATGCCACATTTTTTGTAGAAATGAATTGAAATTTTGAGAAAGTATTCTTATCATTTATGCGATCATATTTGCCAAAAAAATAACTTTATGTTTTCGTGAAAACATTTTTACAAATTGACATTAAAGTTCAAAAGAGGGCATATTTTCATACATTTGTATGAAAATGGGCCGACCTTTTTCGAGTAGTAGTTCGCCAATACCACATTTTTCGTAGAAATGAGTTGAAATTTCGATGAAGTATTCTTATCATATATGCGATCATAATTGGTAAAAAATTATTTCATCTTTTCTTGAAAATTTTGTCACAATTTGACATTAAAGTTCACAGGAGGTCGGATTTTCATACATTTGTATAGAAACTCGCCGATCTTTTTCGAGTAGTAGCGTGGCAAAGCCACTATGATAATCCTATTAACTTGATATTTATCATGTTTATTCTTTGGAACCATACCATTTCAAAAATATAAAAATTGTAAAAATCGGTATAATAGTTTTTGATTTACAGGAGCTCATAGATAAAAACTGTGTGTTTTACTACTCAAAGAACTAAATTCTACTGATTTTCATAAATTTGTATGGAAAGCGTCCGATCTTTTTCGAGTAGTAGATCGCCAATGCCACATTTTTTGTAGAAATGAGTTGAAATTTCGAGGAAGTATTGTTATCGTATATGCGATCATAATTGGTAAAAAATAATGACATGTTTTTTTGAAAATATTCTCATAATTTGATATTAAAGTTTAAAGGAGGGCGGATTTTCATACATTTGTATGAAAACTCGCCGATCTTTTTCGAGTAGTAGTTTAGCAAAGCCACTACGATAATCCTATTAATTTGATATTTATTATGTATATTCTTTGGAAGCATAGCATTCCAAAAATGTAAAAATTTTGAAAATAGCTATAACAGTTATTGTTTTACAGGAGTTTAAATATAAAAAAATGTGTGTTTTACTACTCGAGCTACTCGAGTAGCTCGAGCTACTCGAGCTGCTCGAGTAATTGACGAGCTACTCGAGTAACGAGCTACTCGATTACTCGAGTAAAAGCGTAGGCTCTGGTACATATATCAAATATTAACAATGTTTGCAAAAGAAAAAATTTCATCACAGAAAAGGTCTAAATTTTTTAAGATCTACTTTTATTTGGGGTCATAAAAACCGTGACAAAAAATATTTATTTTATGTTTTTATGGCTTTTAAAATTCAAGTAGCTAACTCCTTTTTGTTATGTGACATTGCATGCAAACGATTACTGATCGATGTAACATCAGGTAAAACCTAATAATGTGATGGAAAGAAAATGTTTGACGTCACAATTAAAACAAACAAAAATAAGAATACAAAAAAACCGAAACAAAACCGATACGAAAGTAGAAAAAAATGAATTGGTATTGGTTTTTTATTGGTATTGGTTTTGAAGAATAAAAGTATTGGTTTTTAATTGGTATTGGTAGTGGGGAATCGGTATTGGTTTTTTATCGGTATTGGTATCGCACAAATAAAGGTATTGGTTTTTAATTGGTATTGGTTTTCAATTTGAATTGGTATTAACGGGTATTGGTATCGAAAAGGTATTGGTACCCATCATTGAAACAAACAAATGACCCAATTTTTCTTTGCAGATTTTGTTGAAGGTTAATGACCTCGTTCATAAACATGTGTTCATTATTGGATTTTACTTCAACAAAGAAAAGTTTTTTGCTGGAATCGATTTCTAATTCTTGTAAATGGATATTTTGGTTATATCTTGTTTATCGCGGAATAAGAAAACTGAAGTTGCTTAACATCAACAAAGGGAAATTTCTGTTTTAACCATAATTATCGGATTATTAGCAAAGCAGATTACTTATTGAGGTAAGTTGGACAACGTCAATAAAAAAATATGTTTCCTGAAATCTATCAGTACATGTTCAGGGTGTAGTGTAGAATTTTAAGGGAGTAGTTAAAATTTGTTTGTAGTGATGTGTCGTTAAATGCATGAACAAAGTTTGTTTGTTTTTTTTTCAGACAGAATTGATCAGATTTAAAAAAAAAAATTATTTGTTTATGTGGCAAACAAACTTATGCACATTAGTAATATTGTGGGATAGTGAATACCCGTGCAATTACACCATGTATTTCGATATAAATTTTTCCTACAGTGAATACTAACTTATGTAGATGAATAATCATAACGATTTTTGCCATTTGATTTCATTACGCTTTTTTTTCATTTTTAGTTTCATTATAGTATACACAAAAAATTTTGAAATAAGAATTATTGGACCACATAGGTCAGCTTTATTTATGATTAAACAAAACGTTTAAACTTTGATTCTTGGAAAGATTACTCTGTGAATTTCTTGTCAGATTTAATACCTCGAACCCACACATATGATATGTTTGACCATTTAAATATTTTGTCTGTTTGTAAGATATCTCTCAGCTACCATACAAGCTCCTAATAGTTCATGCAAGGTTTTATAACTCTGGGGATATACTATGTGTAATTAATCTTTTCTAAGATTTCCCTTCACAATTTCAATGAGATCCCTTTCCGGTAACTGAATATCCATTTTATGGTTTAAGCTTACAATTTCTCCAACAAAAGTATTTACGCTCTCATTTTCATTTTGTTCGCGCCTCATCATTTGTAATAGGATTGCCCGATCGTTATTTATATATTCCTCTGCCATTATTGGTTAGTGAGGTTCAGCTATCAAGATAAGTTTATAAAATTTTCTTTTTATTATTTTTTTGTTTCTGAGAAAAACTAACCTTAAAATAGAGAAAAATATATATAGAAAAATTACAATTTAAAAAAAAAACTGTTTTCTGAATAATTTTACGAAACTAAATTGGAAGCAACAAATGGTCCTTATAAAATTGGTCAATCAATCTGTCCTTCAAATGTAACCATCGAGTTTGAAAATTTGTATTTGCTCACGGAACTTTAATATTGATTTAGGGCCAATTAATATTTTACAAAATGAAATAAATATTTTATAAATATTTTCTCAAATCAGATTCTATTTTTTTTTTTTACTTTATTGAATCTAAAAAAAATTACATGACTCTTTTTGTTTCATTATATAGGAAACTGATAACAAAAAAAAATTCAGAATCCTAAAAAGAAAGAGTTATTATTTGTTTCAAAAAAAAAAAAAATTCTACTTTTTTTTCAAAAAAAAAAACAATCAAATCCTTTAAATATGCAGTTTGCTCATATTCGTATGATTTAAAATTTTTATTTTTGGAAACCCGGGTAAAAGAGATTAGGTGTATATAATTATACAATTTTTTTTTTTATATACATATATAATTTCCAAAATTAAATCCATACACAAATCGTTCTGTTATCCTATAAGATTACCTATATTTACACTTTGTATTTTTTTCTTTCTCATACAAAGTTATATAACAGAAATTGTTGACTTATAAATGATAACGTATGATTTTAGTTGGTTTATACACAGAAAAAAAATGAGAGGGAAAATAATCTGAATAATCACTTGTTTAAATTTCAAAAATAAATCTGAGTACCTTTCCAATCGACGCAACCAAAAATTCACCCAAAAGTTTTTAAATTAGTTTTATTTTTTTATTCTTCGTTTTTAAAATTCTCATTAATAGTTTTCTTTTTTTTTTGTATATATATATAAAAGTATGAAACTCTCTTTATGAAAATTTTTCTATGTCCTTAAGACATAAATATATCTGGTAAAATTTGAAGAAAACTAAATTTTTTTTTTTTTGTTTTTAAAAAAAAAATGTAAAAAAAAAATTTTTTGATAAATTTTGAGTAGATTTCTTCTTGACTTAACAAAAACGATTACTCAAAAAAAAAATCCAATAAAAGTTTCATTAGCGTCAATCAAAAATTAACTGAAATTTTTGGTATGCATTTAATTATTTTTTTTTTTTTTAAGTTTACTCAATACTATTAAATCGTTTTGTATTAAAAATGTACTCAATTTTTTTTTTCATTTCCCTCTGTATACATCTGAAATAAAAAAAATTGACTGTTTTTGAGACAATTTATATAGAACTTTATGCAAACTTTTTCTGATCATATGTTATCTTCCTTAAGCAAAATTAAAAAAAAAAATCAAGTCTTAAACATCTGATTTAAAATAACTTTTGAAGATTTTTCTGACTCCAAAAAAAAAAAAAAACAAAAACTAATTTTAAATTTTAAAAATTCCAAAACTAAACGTTAAATATTTTTTTTTAAACGTGAGTAAATTAATTTTGAATAGTTTTTGTTCTAATATTTTAAATGTTGGGCATGTATAACTCCTATTAACTGTCCTTTTAAATTTTACAAAATGAAATAAATATTTTATAAATATTTTCTCAAATCAGATTCTATTTTTTTTTTTTTACTTTATTGAATCTAAAAAAAAATACCTGACTCTTTTTGTTTCATTATATAGGAAACTGATAACAAAAAAAATTCAGAATCCTAAAAAGAAAGAGTTTTGTTATTATTTGTTTCAAAAAAAAAAATTCTACTTTTTTTTTTCAAAAAAAAAAAACAATCAAATCCTTTAAATATGCAGTTTGCTCATATTCGTATGATTTAAAATTTTTATGTTTGGAAACCTGGGTAAAAGAGATTAGGTGTATATAATTTTACAATTTTTTTTTTTTTTAAATACATATATAATTTCCAAAATTAAATCCATACACAAATCGTTCTGTTATCCTATAAGATTACCTATATTTACATTTTGTATTTTTTTCTTTCTCATACAAAGTTATATAACAGAAATTGTTGACTTATAAATGATAACGTATGATTTTAGTTGGTTTATACACAGAAAAAAATGAGAGGGAAAATAATCTGAATAATCACTTGTTTAAATTTCAAAAATAAATCTGAGTACCTTTCCAATCGACGCAACCAAAAATTCACCCAAAAGTTTTTAAATTAGTTTTATTTTTTTGTTCTTCGTTTTTAAAATTCTCATTAATAGTTTTCTTTTTTTTTTGTATATATATATAAAAGTATGAAACTCTCTTTATGAAAATTTTTCTATGTCCTTAAGACATAAATATATCTGGTAAAATTTGAAGAAAACTAAATTTTTTTTTTTTTGTTTTTAAAAAAAAAATGTAAAAAAAAAATTTTTTGATAAATTTTGAGTAGATTTCTTCTTGACTTAACAAAAACGATTACTCAAAAAAAAAAAATCCAATAAAAGTTTCATTAGCGTCAATCAAAAATTAACTGAAATTTTTGGTATGCATTTAATTATTTTTTTTTAAGTTTACTCAATACTATTAAATCGTTTAGTATTAAAAATGTACTCAATTTTTTTTTTTCATTTTCCTCTGTATACATCTGAAATAAAAAAAATTGACTGTTTTTGAGACAATTTATATAGAACTTTATGCAAACTTTTTCTGATCATATGTTATCTTCCTTAAGCAAAATTAAAAAAAAAATCAAGTCTTAAACATCTGATTTAAAATAACTTTTGAAGATTTTTCTGACTCCAAAAAAAAAAAACAAAAACAAATTTTTAAAAATTCCAAAACTAAACGTTAAATATTTTTTTTTTTTAAACGTGAGTAAATTAATTTTGAATAGTTTTTGTTCTAATATTTTAAATGTTGGACATGTATAACTCCTATTAACTGTCCTTTTAAATTTGCAACCTCGTACTGGTTCTGTCCAATCGGTTTCCTTATTCTGCATTTAAGCCATGGTTTGCATAATTTTGCATTGATGCCTTTTGTGAAATTACTTTGGACGAAGTTTTTTCTAAAGACTTCTTGACCAGGCTTAAAGCTTATTAGTTTGCTTCGTTTATTGTAATCTCTGGCGTTTTTATTATAGGCATCATGTAATTTGTCTTTAATTTTTTGATGTATGAGTTGCATTTGAGCAGATTTAGGCAAAACGTTGATCTCTCCATCTTCTATCGAGCCGAGTTTTCGCAAAATTCCATTTGCATCCGCATGAGTTATCATATGGTACCCAGTCAACGCAAAGTAGGGTGATACGCCAGTCGAAGAATGTATAGTCGAACGTAGAGAGCACTCAATTTTTGATAAATTTTCTTCCCAACGAGTTTGATCTGACTGAATGAAACTACGAATACTACACAATATCGACTGGTTAACTCTTTCACTGGCATTTGATTGGGGAGCGTGGAATGCCGTTCTAATATGTTTTATACCGTACAGATTCAACATTTCTTTAAACAGTTCAGAGGTGAATTGCTTACCATTGTCTGAATGTATAAGCTCTGGAACGCCAAATTTATGAAATATTACTGTAATTAAAAACTTGTTGACTGCTTTTGACGTGGCTTTATTCATGGCTTTGAGAAGCACAAACTTAGTTTTGTGGTCAAGGACAATGAAGATATGGGTATTCCCACTTTTGGTTCTTGGGTATGGGCCCAAGAAGTCAATATAGACATTTTGAAATGGCCTATGTGTAATCACCTCCTTTCCCATTGTAGGTCTCAATACTTGCTTAGGGTGTGTTATTTCTTTACAAGTTTCACACTGATTTACATAATTTTTAACGTGTTTGACCATGGAAGGCCAGTAAAAATACTCTCTTAAGTTGTAAAGTGTTTTTGCTATGCCTCCATGGCAAGTGTTTGAAATATGAGAGTTACTTATCACCTTGTGAGTAAGTTCCTCTGGCAACCAAATTTTCCAGCAGCTACTTTCTTCTTCTTTCCCATCTTGATTAAATTTTGTCCTTTTATAAACTATGCCCTCAGAAACTTTGAGATCTGGCAACCGATCCTTATTTTGCTCGATGGTATCTATAAGGGATGAGTATTTCTCATCTTTAAATTCTCCAGCGTTAAAATCTATAATATTTGTGTCCGATAGTTGTAGCTCCTCCATATCTAATTGTGACAACATATCTGGTACGATATTTTTACTACCTGTTAATGCCAAAATCGTGTTGGCATTAAAAATCGCCACTAATTTTCTAAACTTTGAAAACCGTCAACTATTGTAAATACGTTGTAAACACTTTTACACCGAAAATTCGAACACTAATGTCAAAAGTCTGAAAATATGTCGTAGATACTATTTCCGTCCAACTTAATATTAAGTCGCTCTTGTCATTTTTCTACTCTCATACTGGTAAGATCTGCTCCAAATCCTTGTCCAAATAAAATATTCCATAATCCTAATTTCTTTCGTTTTATTTCTTTTTATTTCATTTCGTTGGATATTTTATTACATGAGTAATAAAATCAATAAATATTACTCGTGCTCAGAGCATTATCCAAGCTATCCTAAAGCTCCTCATTCCAACAAAAACATTGGTCCCATTCGAACCGGATTGTTAGTGTAATTGGATACACTCTGAGATTTCCAATTGGAGTACTCACCAGTCAACGTACATTTTCATAAAATTGCACATCATAACAACAACATACAAATCAGGTTTGGTTTTTGCTATTAATTCCATATATTGTGTTTGATAGTGCGATTAGTATAGTTCTTTCGTTTTTCATTGTCATTCCTTTTTTGTTTAATTGTTACACCGCGTGAAACCAACGTAAATTTATAGTGCAAAATTCTACACAAAATTCTTAAACATTAAATTCAAAAAAAATCTTGAAGAATTAAAATCTTAAAATTAATTATGTATGTATATTTCAATTCTGAAAAAAAAGTGCATAAAAAATAAAGGACAAATCCAAGATTAAATACATGGTAAAATTTTATTTAAACAAAAAATGCAAAAATTAGTTAAAACAACAATAATTATTTTCATGCTAAGATTCAACAAGGAAAAAATTGTGTTTGTCATCAATAGATTGGGGTAAGAGTTAAATGGTTTTAAAATAGTTTTCGGGAGTTATTGTTTTAATTTTAAAACATAATTAATTCAAATATTTTTCATACGCTGGCATATACAGTGACGAGCAAAAGTGTAACAGGGTTCACATTGCTTAGATAATCTGCTCTATATTTTAAACTACACAATATAAAGTATTGAAGTTTTTTGATAATTTTATTAGTTAATTGATCAGAATTTATAAACATTATCGAAATATGCTGTAAAATTTTTTATAAAAAAAATATAGTAAAAATTCCATAAAAAGGCAAGTGTTACATTATTGCACTCATGATTTTTCTACATAAATCTTTAGGACAACTTTTATATTTCGCGCATATAGACCCGGATTTTGCAATTTTTTTTATAAAACTTAATAAATAACATAAAAATAATTCATTTGTTGAAAAGAAATTTTGGGTAAACATTATTTTTAACTCAAAAGTCCGTCCTTTTTACGTTTTTTGGGGAACCACGCATATTTATCAAGCTAAGAATTTGCAGAAATTATTTTTTTTGAATGGTGTTTATATCAGGCGATGATAGAGACCATTTATAAAAAATTTCGTAAATGGATTGTTGCTTTTGCAATTAGTAAAAAAAAAATATTGTGTACTGGGGTTGGGTTTCTGGAGGAATTTCAAATATTTTTGCCGAAATTCGACATTTTTCGGCTGAATAAAGGCCAATTTAGCCTCAAGAAGTGTTTTCTTAATTCAGCCGTAAATAAATCAACAATTCATATCACCAGTTGATCATAAATTTTGTTAAGAATGGGTTTATGCCATTTAAAACCACTATCACATTTCGTGGTTTTGGACATTATCCTCGGGGTAGTGCCATAGTGCCAAATTATCGAATCAGAACGCAATCTTTGGAGTTAATTTTTTCAGAAAGAACAAAAATAAATAATGTTTAATAAATAAAAGTCTTTTGCTGCTCGTCATTGGACGAAATTCACTAATTTAGGTACCCCCAAACAATAATTTTAAATAGGGATTTAATAATAACTACATTCTTTATAACAATATTGTCAATCTACTGATGATTTTAATTGACGATATATTTAAGACCGAATATAGAAAAAACATCATCGGCCAGAATTGGCTCGTATTCATCCGAAAAATGTTGAATATCTGCAAAAATATTTGGAATTCCGCCAAAAACCCAAATTGAGTACCCAATAAAAAAATTGTTTTCATTGCAAAATAAACAAACCACTTATGAATTTTATTATAAATGGGCTCAACTATCGCCGGATATAAACGCCATTCCAAAAAAATAATGTCTGTATATTCTAAGCTTGAGTAATACGTGTGGCTCTCCTAAAACCGTTAAAAGGACGGACTTTTGAGTTAAAAAAAATGTTTAGCCCAAATTTCTTTTCAACAAATGAATTATTTTTATGTTATTTATTAAGTTTTATAAAAAAATTGCAAAATCCGGGTCTATATGCGCGAAATATAAAAGTTGTCCTAAAGATTTATGTAGAAAAATCATGAGTGCAATAATGTAACACTTGCCTTTTTATGGAATTTTTACTATATTTTTTTTATAAAAAATTTTACAGCATATTTCGATAATGTTTATAAATTCTGATCAATTAACTAATAAAATTATCAAAAAACTTCAATACTTTATCTTGTGTAGTTTAAAATATAGAGCAGATTATCTAAGCAATGTGAACCCTGTTACACTTTTGCTCGTCACTGTATTTGCAGTCCTAACAATAAAATCATACATGTTTGATAAGCTAAATGATTTTTTCCAGATTCGTATGTATGTTCATATGTCATGTTAAATGAAAGCAAATTTATTTTTACAGATCTAGTTAACATACTTACAAACATTTTATTCGTCCCTTTACACTTATTCTAAAGCTCTTAACAATCCATTGTTAATTGCTCTTAATTACTTGAATTCCCTCTTAAATGTTCATACTTACCATCCCTTTTCCTTCCAATTTGTAAGCTCTCTTTAATTAATCTATTTTATTTACTTACCTTCTTTCTATTTTGAAAAAAAAGTCTTACTTACCGTATTTACATAAAGCTCTGCTTAAAAATAACACATCTACACAAACATAATAAGCGCTCCTATTTATGTTTTTGCATTCGTTTGTACATATATTTTGCCAATTTAAATAATGATGAAAATTATAGTACTTAAGTACTTTTGTTAATGTACATTTTCACTTTCCAAATTACCATAGTACCCCCGTACAGATTTAGTACGTTTTCTATTTCAAACCTTTTATACATTTGTTCAACAAAATTTGAAAGAGTTTCCGAACTTTCTTACGAAAAAATGCGTTATTAAATCTTTTATGCATATTGTTCCCAAAACATAAAAGTGCTTGGTTCTTATCAGTTTAAAAAATTACAATGATGGGTACCAATACCTTTTCGATACCAATACCCGTTAATACCAATTCAAATTGAAAACCAATACCAATTAAAAACCAATACCTTTATTTGTGCGATACCAATACCGATAAAAAACCAATACCGATTCCCCACTACCAATACCAATTAAAAACCAATACTTTTATCCTTCAAAACCAATACCAATAAAAAACCAATACCAATTCATTTTTTTCTACTTTCGTATCGGTTTTGTTTCGGTTTTTTGTATTCTTATTTTCGATTGTTTTAATTGTGACGTCGAACATTTTCTTTCCATCATATTATTAGGTTTTACCTGACTAACGAATGCATGCAATGTCACATAACAAAAAGGAGTTAGCTACTTGAATTTTAAAAGCCATAAAAACATAAAAGAAATATTTTTTGTCACGGTTTTATGACCCCTAATAAAAGTAGATCTTAAAAAATTTAGACCTTTTCTGTGATGACATTTTTTCTTTTGCAAACATTGTTAATATTAATATGTACATTGCATGTCATAATATTTGATATGTACATTGCATGTCACTGAAAATACTAATGTCCTTTTTTGGAAATTCCAAAATTTTAATCAAGCAGACGTTACAAAATTTTATGTCACAACACCAGAATCCAGAAAAAAAAATGTATTGTTTTATTAGAGGCACAGTCATATTATATAAGAATTAAAGAACGCATAATTTGCAGTTCACACTTCCAATTTTTGAGAGCTTAAGGGCTACGTGCTTAAAAAATTATTTTTTCTGTATCCATTACGTTATTATTCTGTTACTGGTGTTTTGTTAAACAACTTGTTTAAGGTCGTAAGTGTGAACCCCATATAAGAAAAAAATTGACCCGTGTAATCGCAATTGGCAAAAGATCTAAAATCGAAAAAGGGGCCCCCTGCATGATAACCCATTTCGATCACCTTTTTCAAAAAAATATTTATTTATGTATGAAAAGGATGAAGTAAAGGTATATTTTGTTACAAATGTTAAGTCTCATCTTTCTGCAATTAAAAAATATCTCCCCTTGACCACCGGAATTTATATGTGCATTAAATGCAATGTGCATCAGCACAGAAATTGTTTCAAGCAAAAACGAAAAATTAGCATTTTTTATTTTAGGCTTTAATTTTTTTTATTAATTAATATTATTTTTTTTAGATTTAATTTATTATCAAATTCCACTAATTGAAACATTTTGAAACTATTTATTTTGAAAATAACGAAATAAATTAATAAAAAAGCAAATAAATCCAAATACTAAAATTGCATAAAAAGTTGAAATACAGGCTTTTCTGGAATAACGGAACAATACAATTTTTTTTACAAGAGTTTTGAGATCATCCGGTGCTAATTTTACTAAATAGGTACATTTCTCCAAAAAAAAGAAAAATAATCTTTGTCCAAAATGGGTTAAGCATGTACTATTTAGTTAAAAGTTTGACTTAATTCTGAATGCAAATACTGCTAAAAAATATTTTTTTTTTTTAAAAGGGGTTTTTCAAAAAAAAAAAACATCCCTCACGCAAAAATTCAACTCACTCTCTAGACACTCACTTAGAATTTTTCAACTCACAATCACGTGATTTAAATGAAAATCACTTTTTTGAGTCACGCAAATCACAGGACCAGCGACCATCTCCAATTCAAATACATAAACAAGAGACAAGTGTCTTTTCATTCGTTTAATCTATAACATCTGTAAATTTTATTTAAAATGAAGTGTCCACCCTTGAAAAAGTTTCCTTGTAGGTCTGAATCCAAAAAGTTTCAAGGCACTTATTTGTTACCTTAATATAGTCACTTGACTTAAATGAAAATCACTCTATAACCAAATGATTTAAATGAAAATCACTGACGCTCACGCGTGAATCACGGGACCAGAGACCATCTCCAATTCAAATACTTAAAAAATGGCAAGTGTCTCTTCATTTGATTCATCTATAACATCTGAAAAATTTTGTAAAAAATTAAGTGTCCACCCTGAAATAGTTTCCTTGTAGGTCCGATTTCAAAAAGTTTCAAGTCACTTATTTATTACCCTAATATAGTACTAAAGTGAAAATCGCTCTATAATTACGCGATTTAAATAAAAATCGCTCACGCCTGAATCACGTGGTTTTTTGAGTCACGCAAATTACGGGACCACAGACCATCTCTAATTCAAATACATAAACAAAAGACAAGTTTCTCTTCATTTGTGTTATCTATAACATCTGTAAATTTTATTAACAATGAAGTGTCCATCCTGAAATAGATTCCTTGTAGGTCCGATTTCAAAAACTTTCAAAGCACTTATTTATTACCTTAATATAAGCTTATATTCTTAATTTCAGAAAAACCGGTTAACATTTACGACCTGTAGAGACTTTTGGCCAAAAAACCTACCATCTCGCACTGTGCACTGTGGGGCAGACAGAAGAACGACTTACGTTAAATAAATTAATATTAACGACAAAACCTTTTGCATACAAATATTAAAACCGATATAATAGTGCGTTTACACTGGTCCTCTAAGCTAGCTTAAAGTAGATTGTGGCTCCAATCCAGTTTCAATCTATTAGATTGCCCATACAAATTTATTTTTTTCAATCTAGTAGTTTAGACTCTAATCGGCAAACGCAATCTGGTAAAGTTAGATACAACTCTGTATTTCTATTATTTGCATTTTCCAACACTGAAAAACACCGACACAAAGCCTGGCGTTTTGATGACGCCGCCAAGTATGTGTATGCCGCCGTCATTGTTATTTGTAAACGCCGTCACTGTCCTTGTTAATCATACGACGACTTATTACCGTCGCTGTCTTTTGACGCAGTCACACACATTTATTACCAACTTGTTGTTATAAATGCCAATCCTAATCTTCTCAAATGTAAAAAATGCCAATGTAAACGGTACAGATTGCAAAGTAGATTAAAATCGCAATTTACTAGATTAGAAATCCAATGTAAACGCGCTATAAGATAAATACCAATACTTATTAAAAACCGATACCGATTCGAGGCTAAAACCAATACCAATACCCAATACCTAAATAATTCAAAACCAATACCGAAACCTATACCAATTCAACAAAAAATGAAAACCAATACCCATACCAATACTAATATAATTTTAAAAACCAATACCAATACCAATACTTTTATCGAATTGGTACCCATCCTTGAAAAATTATATACTGAACAATTAAGTTTTAGTACCGTCGATTTCCAAAAAGTACCACTACAAAATTCCAGCATATCATCCCTGATCTCCTACTAAAAACCAGTGATGATAATATCAGAACTTTAGTACATTTTCTGGTACTTTAACCAGGGTTAGAATAACTAAACTGCCAGAAGCATTAGTAACTGAAATCAACGAATAGTGTAGTTTTAAAAATGAACAAAACCCAGAGTCGTTCACTTGCTACTGCTACTACTACACGCACATTTTGGTAGTGTAGTTATAGCAGTAGTTTTTTTTTGAAATTGTTAAAATCCTCAGTTGATAGTTTTGTTGTAGTTTTAATTTTTGAAAAAAAGCCAGCAGTTGAAAACAACACACAAGACAGTAGTCATTCTCAGAAACACGAAGCAATAACTATTAGTGAAACGAAGATAACGAGAGTTTTTGTTGGGTCTTTAAAAAAAACTTAACAATGACTTCAGACGACACAAAAGAAATGTGTGGTGTTTTTAGTTGTTGTAAGAATTTTTTCAGTATACATATGTATGTATGTATATAAAAGAAAATAAAATGTTTTGGTATTTTTATCAATGTCTACAATATTTATTAAAATTTCTTTTGAAATTAGTAGTCTTTTTGAACGTATTTTAAAAAATATTTTTAATAAACTTATATTGATAATTTTTATTTTATAAATTAATTAATATGTTTGGAGTAGGTAAATAATTTTTATTATATAAGTAGAAATCTAATCGAATGTATATAAGTAGAAAATCTTTTGAAATTAAAAATTTAATTTTTGTTTTAATTGTTTCAGACTGACCTTCGAAAATTTAATTCAATTATTTAATTAATTGTAATTATTTAATTAATTCATGTCTGAATAAATTCTTTAAATTTAATTTGTCAATTTGAATACATTATTTGAATAAAATAAAAAATTTTGTAAAACAAATTATATTAAAACCAAAATTTAATTAAAAAAAAAAATAATTAAACTAAATTTTAATTTAAAATTGAAAAGGGACAAATAATCTAAAACTAATATGGCATTAAAAAACAGAGCTTCTGTATAATGAATTCATTATTTCGTAGTAGTAGTACTGAATTAAAGTTTAAGGTATTAATTTTCAATGAATTAAATTATAGTAGTATTATAATAGTGTATCCAAATACCACGAAAAAGAATATTTGTAGGTTATTCGTATTTAAAAATGTTATAAATATGTATTTATTATGATTTTTTGTGTTTAATATTATTTACTGTTCACTAAGAACGAGTTTCTTACCATTAGGTACGAAAAAATCTTTTATCCAAAATTTCTTCTTCTGTGAATTTTTATTTACCGCATTGTCAAAATTTCTGTGTGAGATTTATAGTTACAACAATAAATTGCATTAAAGTTTTTATAACGCGGCTCGTTGCGTTTCAGAACATTAGGGCATTAATTTTACCTGTGTATTCAAAACAAAGCTATAAAACCTTCTATGATCTTATATGCAATGTCTGTCCAGCTGTCATGCATATTTAAAAATATATTAACCCTTTCCATCGTTTGCCAATGATCTGATCACTAGCAGGTAGTTTTCTTTTTTACATAATTTATCCTCATTCATATCATTCGTGGGAAATCCCAATATTTTGACAAGCAAATATATGCATAAACATACAACCTTGTTTGATTTTTTTTTAATGAACTAATAAAAAATCAGGTAGATTGTTATTACATCTAACAGTATTGTACATAAATTAGTCCTTTTTTTATCACGGGATTACCAAATATGTGGAGGTAAAAATAAAAGAGAAAGGATTAACACGAAGTTTCAGTACGGCTTCTTTTGTGATACTGTAAAGAACGTGCAAAAAAACAACTAAGCCCGCCTTCTAAGTGAAATAAAAAAGTGCAATTACAAGTATGTATTTATTTTTTGTAATTTATTCATACAAATAAAAACCTGTATTGTTTTAAACCTTTGAATACGTTTTTCTGTTTTAATTTTAGAATTGATTCTTTTCAAGCTCTGCTTTGATTTTTCACAAAATATACAATTATAATATTAAATACTCATAAATAAATTATTCAAATTTATTTCATTAATTTTTGCTTAAAAAAATAATAAAAAAAATATGCGTCCATTAATTTATTTTCGCGTTATTGCGTTTTTAAAAATATATTATTCTTATACAAATCATGTTATTTTTGTCAAACAAGTACATTAAATTCAATTTAACAGTCCCAATGTAGTTATATGTTTAGCTGTTGCGTAGTGAATAAACGAAAGACTAACAGTTTATAATCTTTTACGAAGTTGTGCACTTTTTTCACGAAGTAAAAACTACTAGTGGAGGTCAGCACAACATTCAACTTTTTAACTTCCACTGCTAGTGTAGTTTTGTTTTTTGTTGCCTATGTGAGCAGTAGCAATAGGAATAACTGTTAGTTTATCAAAAACAAAAACTACACTATGTGTGCAAAGAAAAAATTGTGCAGTTAGTTTTTCTCAAGCTAGTGCAATGTTCGTGTAGTAGAAATAAACTAAACTACAAACTACGATAGTTATTCGCAGTTTTTAAAGCCTGACTTTAACTTTCACTTCAGATTTAGTACCATTTAAACAACAATCATTTGTTCAATGTTTTTTTGACAATATCAAAATGAAATTTTATAAAATTTAAAAATATTTTTGCAACAAAAGTAGTTCTAAAGTTTTTTAATGTCTTGGAATTTACGGTTACTATTCATAGAACACTACAATTTGGACCAAATGAAAAACTATTTCCATTATGACATCAATCATGGTCAATAAGAGTCAACTTTAGCAACTGATGTATCGTACGTTAACATATTGATTTATAATCATAACCTCGATTTACAACAATTATATTGACTATTTACACTTCGTACATTCTTGTTACAAAAAGTACCAATTCGAAATTCCGACTCCCCATCCCTGATGTCATACTAAAAAACAGGGATGACAATGTCAGTACCTTAGTACTTTTCTTCAGTACTGCACTTTTTCACTCCAGATTAGGTTCAATTTCGATACTAATCATTTTTTGTTGATATTTCCAACAAAATCTACAGAAGAAAAAGATTGAAAAATCTAAATAACGCCTATACCAATACTCACCGAGCTTCAATTAGTACCAATGATTGAGTGTGAATCACATTTTAATTGAATAAAATATTCAATAGTATTTTTTATATGAAAATTTACTCAATATTTTAATAAACAAAATAGCTTTTAAATAAAAAGCTTTAATTCATATTTTCTACAAGTAAAAGTTCAGAATCAGAGGTTTCTTCATGGATCAAATAAACTTCAATCGAATGAAGAAATATTTTAATTTTTTTTCTCACGTTTAACGTAGAAATCTTAAATTTTACTTAACCAATAATTACGATGTGAGTTCGATCTTTTCTACACATCACATTTGAATATAAATCAATTACAGACCATCGATCTTACAACATTTTTTAAATAATCTATTTCAGTATCTTCATGTTTGAGAAAATACTTTTTGTATATATAGTACCATTTTGAAAATCCGACTTTCCATCCCCGACACAGACTTACATAGTGTTGGAAATAGCGACACAACAGTACTATTTTTTGGTACAAATGTAATTACCCACAACCAAAAACAATGTTGGTTCCTTTTCAAATCTTTCTTGGTTTTACTCTGAAAAAATTGGGTATTTGTTAAATTGTTCAACAATTAAAATACATTACTAATTTCATAAAATTCATAATTAAGACGGCCTTATCAATTTCAAGTCTCGGACCGAGACCCTCGGTGTGTAATTTTCCCTTTAATTATTCGCAACCTTGTCCATTTTAGCAATGAAAATGTATTAAATATTCCAGAATAATTAAATCAAAAATGTATAGAAGTTTCCAAAATTTGAAAATAGTAATATAAAATGTCGATTTTCTTTTTATTTTTGTAGTACACACCGATTATTGACATATCTTGGGTATCCTTAATCACTATCATTCGTGTAATTTTATTTTTGATTCGTAGTTAAAGTTAACATTTTTACAAACAAGAGAAAAATAAAATTCAACCAACAAGACATTTTTTGCTTTCCCTTTTTATGAGCATTTTTTCCTTTCCGTAAAAGTAAATAAGTATTTTTACCCATTTTCATTATTTTTTTATATAATTCATTCACTGATATTCCAGTGATTTCAACCGGTGCTGCCAGATTTAACAATTTGGGAATCCCCAAAAAATAATTTGTAAAATCCCCAAAATTCCCAAATTTGTTATACTTTTGGAAGAATAAAAGTATATATCGTACGCTGAAATAGAAAGGGGCATATTCATAAATTGTATAGCTTGCTGAAAATTAAAAGGGCAAAGTGAAAAATCAAAATTTATCAAAAAAAAAAAATTCATTTCTGAGATAAATATAAGTGTTCCTTTTACATTTTGTCCAAAACTTTTTTATAAAGTCAGATATTTTTCCGTGCATAAATTCAAGATTCAAAATTTAAGACAACTTTAGAGTTTCATGCAATAAAATTACATTCAAATCTTTTGAAATTTAAACTTATGCAATTAAAAACTTATTTTTTAATTTGTTTTTCCAATGAACTATTGTAACTGCAATAGATGGTTCCAAAGCTATTAGAGCATCTTTCCGGCTTTACTTTTCCAAATAGATTTTACATTTTTGCGGGGTGGAGAATCTTCCTAGGAAGAACTTACCATCCCTATCAGTAAAAGTTTTCCTAAACATTATCGTTTTTCCATCGGGGAAAATGTTCAACTCTTTACACATAGATATCTCTCTTGATAAATTTTCCCAAACATTTTTTTCGTTTCTATAGGTCGACAATCCTTACATCCAACATTTTCTGTCCATTGAAAAATGTTTATTTTGCAATATCTTTCTTGAAGATTTTGGAAAATTTCCAGGTTTTTGAACAAACTTCTAGTTTCTCGATTCAAAATTCTTTTTCCAGTATTTTTGAACAAACTTCTAGTTTCTGGATTCAAAATTCTTTTTTTTTTCCAAAATAACTGTTTGACATCTAAATTTTCAAGCAAATTTCTGGTTCTTTTTTTGTGTTGCTTAAAATTTCCTGGTTTTTGCAGTATTTTGTCCAATTTGGGATAGAATACTTTTCTTGTCAAACAGTATAGTTCGTTTTTTTTGGTTTTCAATTTTAATTTTCAACCACAATTATTTTTCATTCAAGAAGATTTCTTGTGTTTTGTCGACCTTTTAGTTATTGTTCCATATATAGTTAATTTTTGGTTCAACTTTCATTTTCAACCAAAAATATTTTTTATCAAGATTTCGTGTGCTTTGTCGACTCTTTAGTTAGTTTTTCCATACATAGATAGTTCATTTTTGGTTTTCAATTTTAATTTTCAACCAAAAATATTCCAAATTTCGAACTTTTTAAATGATATTGTTTTCTTTTCCGTTTCTTTCCATCTCGCTCCTGAGTCTCCAATTGTGACATAAAATTTAATCCTGATCAAAATTCATTTTTTACTTTTCGAGTTGAAAAATACTTTTTTCCGATCACATTCATTTTTTTAAATTGGTTTCGAAATGTACTTTGATAAATTCACTAGCATAGAAGATGATTTCGTCGAATCCAACGATGATTTCATTGATAATCTCGATCCAATGGATTATTTCGGTGCAATCGATGCACGTCGATTAGATTCGATCTCGAAATCCAGATTATCTGGTCCAATTTGTCCATTATGTCGTGGATCTCATATGGTTCGTCAATGTCCACGGTTAATAAACATGAATTATGATCAAAGAATATCCGAAATTAAAAAGCACCGTTTATGTCTCAATTGTTTCTCCAAAATCCATGGCGTTAGAAACTGCACAAGTAAAAATAGTTGTTCTACGTGTGGCAAACGCCATAATATTCTACTCCATAAAGATAGTCCTAGTTCTATTCCTATAAAGCAGTCTAGTAGTGATACCAATTCCAAATTGTATTCGAACTCAGCTTCATTCGATCATGAATCCAATTCTCTGCAAATACAGTCCACTGAAAATGAGGCTGCCGAGAAAATTCACTCTCGTTTTACATCCAGTTCCAGCGGTATACTACTAGGTACAGCTTTTGCTAATACGTTTCATTTAGATCGTATTAAATCATTCACTTTTTCCGAGCTGCTATTTATTTCATTCCAACTTTCGTTCGAGAGCACAATAGCTCAAGTTTTCCAGTTAAATAGTTGTATTCTTGCCAAGGATAAACAAATTCGTTCATATGTGCATTCTTTCGAGTTCCATGATGACGCTAAGACATCTGCAACTGTACAAGTTTTATCTCGTTTGGCTGGTAATCCTCCACCAAATTCCGTCGGCTCTTCTTATTTTTCTGAAATTCCAACAGCTTGTGCTCAATATAACAAGTGTTCTGACATAGTTTCTTCCGCATCAACACTCTCTTGTTCCACAGTGGCTTCATTTGGCTGTAAAATATTGTCGTCCCAAGACATTTCACGTTGTTGGGGGGTGGAGAATCTTCCTAGGAAGAACACACCCACACAATCCGAAAAATTAAGCCAAAATTTGTTCGTGAATACCACAGTGAGAGATAAAAATGATTTTATTTATTTGACTCGAGTAGCAAAGGAACACATTTATCAATTGAGAATCGGTCAGCCTAAAATGAGTTCGTTGACACAGATTTTTACAATCGAGCATATTCTGTTATTTATTTCTAATATTTTTGAAGCAGAACGCGACAAATGCACATATTATTCCAAGCCTCCGGATTATTCCAACACTTCTAGTTGTTCCATAGCTTCATGGCATTATTTGTTTCCACATGCTGTTATTCAACCGAAAAGCGCAACTACAATATTATTTGTAGTATTTAGTGATTCATCTTCATGCTTAAGTGGTCTAGGTCACCATGGTAATTTATCCATTTTAAGCCAAGAAAGTGGTTCTAATAAAGATACTCTGAAGACATATCGACTGATTTTGTTTGATCCAAATTTTTTATCGAATATATCCTTACAAAAAGTAGATTCTCAAAGGATACGCGATATAAAATTCTATATTGTGAGCCAAGAACAGAAACATTTACTGTTATAGGCTCCTACTTTGCAAACAAAATCGTTCCAAACTCCCGGAGAAATCAATTGTACGAAAATACCTACTAGCGTTCCGAACTATGTAGGACACTCATTTAATAAGGAACCATTTATTTGCAAAGAATCATTTTCCGATATTTTGCCTCACAGTTTTCTGTGCTCCGATATTCATAATTTTGGTGAGGATAATAACAAAGCGTTAATGTTTCTAATCCGTTCTAATGCTCCGCCGATTTCTTCCAATATCAGTTTAAAACTTATTCCGAAATCCGGTCAGATCTCCAAAAGAGAAAATTTCTCTCAGCATGGCAAGCCATTCGATCCTATAATTATACAGAAGTTTTATATAGAGCTTAATGATTGGGATGAGATCCTTACTCCCAACACATTTTTCCAAAAGAAATATTTCCAAGCTCGATTCAATTCCCTTGTTGATCAAAATATTTTTCCAATATCCAGGCACCTTGGCAGGGTTAAAATTATTTTCCTGAATTCCAAAAATCTTCACTCCATGAAGAAAAAATACATGGCCAATAGCAAAATTGGTCGTTTAAAATTCCGAATGATAAGACGATTTCGATCTCCTCAACTTGATGCGCAGTTCGAATCGAACCTCGTTCAGGTCATCAGAAATGCCAATTATCCTACGAATAACAAGAAACATCCATATTAGTGTATTCAAAAAACCGTCCATTTTCAAAAACCGGTTTTCGGTTTATTCGAAAAAGCTAATTTTTGAAAACCGGTTTCCGGTTTCGGTTTTAGCAAAAAAACCGGTTAAACCGGTTTTTCGGTTTTTATTCTTCAGTTTAAAAATAAAGTAAACTAAATAATATTTTTACAAAAAAGTCATAGCCCAATAAACCCAAAATCGATAAGTGATAGCGAAAATAGTATCATCTGTATGCCACTTTTTACCATATCCCATTTAATAAAATTTTGATACCATTCCAAAGTTTTAGTGATTTTACTACCGCCCAATTTCGCTGGAAACTTCGACAGCGAAAATGATTTCGTAATTTCCTACCGAAACGATATGGTTATCGCTAGGAATAACGATGGTTTTTCCATAAAATCTAAAATAAGGCGATATTACTATCGTCATGACAGGATTTTCGATAGCGAAAACGATATCATGTTTTCATGGTACACTTTATAATAAAAAAAATACTGTTTTGTATAATATGTGACTTTTAGGTAATATTGCTTCGATATTTCAACGATATTGTTTGGTTTATTGGACAAATAAAGTAACAAATAAATTTAAATCCTTTGCAGTTGAGAGATGAAATCCGTAGAGATTTTATTTCAAAATTTGTTTTTATTGAATTGTTTAAAGAACACAATTACTAATAAATTTAGGCATCTGTCCTAACATATTCATTTGGGCTGATTTAGCCAATTCCGATTTCAACAATTTCAAAAAGTTACTTAAAATAAAAACGCTTTGCCATAGCACTCCAAGGTGCCAAATTAAAAAAAAATAAATATCCGGAACTCGGTGATATATTGATATTGACATACCAACATATAGACAAACTGATTATGGTAGTACCGCTAAGTTATGTTAGTGTTTCTAAAAAACTTTGTAAAGTCAATACATATCTTAACTCATTATATTATCATCATCATCTGTTGGTGTTACAGCCCGGGGTGGGCCTTAACCTTGTTCACAATTTGTTTCCATTCAGATTTATTTTTCGCCGAGTTCTTCCAGTTACTTATACCGCTTTTTTTGCAGTCATCCTCTACACCATTAAGCCATCTTGATCTAGGTTTACCTCTGGCTCTAGTCCTGTGTGGTATAGCGTTAAGAATTTTCTTTTGTGCTCTATCTTCTGGCATTCTAGCCACGTGGCCTGCCCACTGCAGCCTCTGGGCCTTTATAAGCTTAACAACATTCTTCCCTTCAAGTATTTGGTTAATTTCATGGTTATTACGCATTATGAAACTGCCGTCTTCCCCCCTTTTTGGCCCATAAATTTTTCTTATCATCTTCCGTTCGAATATTCTTAACTTTTCCTCATCTGTTGAAGTCATTGCCCACGTTTCACAGCTGTATGTAAGTACTGGGAGTACTACAGTTTTGTACAGTCGTATTTTCACTGCTCGGGAGATTGCTTTTGATTTGAAAAGCTTGAGGTGTGCATAAAAAGTTTTTTGGGCGGCTTGGATGCGGTCGCTTATCGATAGATGCATATCATTGTTACCATTGATTAGAGTGCCGAGGTACTTAAAGCTGTTAACCCTTTCGAACGTGTAGTCATTTAGCGTAATTGATGGGTGTATATTTATTTGTTGATTCCGTGTCATATATATATATTTGGTTTTACTTTCATTTATTATCAGACCCAGCTTTCTTGTTTCCGCTTCCAATATAGAAAAATTTTCTTCCAGATCACGCATACTTTGGGATATTAGCGCAATATCATCTGCATAGGCACACATTATTGTAGATCTTGAGAATATGTGTCCTCCTCTGTCTAAGCTGGATATTGCCTGGTTGAGGGTTAAATTAAAAATTGTTGTTGAGAGAGCATCACCTTGCCTGACTCCTGAGGTTATCTCGAACTCCGATGAAAGGTTGTTTTGTATAGCTACCTTGCATGTTGTGTTTTTAAGCGTCAGCGCAACCATTCTTGTTAATTTCTGGGGGATTCCCATATTTATAAACATTGGTTCAAGAAGTTTTCGGTTTATAGAATCAAATGCTTGTTTAAAGTCTATCATTAGTATATGTAGATCACGTTGATATTCGTAGCCTTTCTCCATTGTGTGCCTGAGTAGGAATATTTGGTCCGTTGTGGATCGATTAGGCCTGAACCCGCACTGGTATTCACCTAAAATAGTCTCCGATACTACTGTCAGTCTGTTGTTGATGATGTTTGACAGGATTTTGTATGGGGTGTTCAGTAGAGTAATTCCTCGATAATTCTCGCATTTCATTTTATTTCCTTTCTTATGAATTGGGATTATTATGCCTCGTTGCCAATCATCCGGCAGCTTTTCGGTAATCCATATTGTGGTTATTAAACTGTGCATTTGCTTTATAAATTCAGTACCAGCATTCTTAAATAGTTCTACAACTAGGCCATCATCCCCGGGGGCTTTATTATTTTTTATTTGCGATATCGCTTTTTCGACTTCTTGCATGGTTGGCAAGGTATCATGTGTTGAGATTTGATCATACACTATATTTAATTCATTGGCTGCTACACTCATTTGTTCTGGGATGTTTAACAATCCACTGAAATACTCTTCCCATCTTTTCAGTATTTTGTTATATATTCAGTATTTCATTATATTATAACTTTGTATAAAAACCGGTTAACCGACACAGAAAACCCGGTTTCTCGAATATTCGAAATTCAAAACTATTCGAAACCGGTCGAGTTTCTTAAAATTAAAAAACCGGTTAACCGGTTTTCGGTTTCGGTTTTGAATACTCTAATCCATATTATAGCGATTCTAAAGGAAAGTTTCCTTTGAAGTACAGTCCTCGTTTTACTCCGCAATGACTCCCCACATCCAGTCGAGTTCATTTTAGAAATAGATCGTTTTAGCGGAATCTATTTACAACTCTTCCACAACGTGCGCTCCGTTATCCTCGAAAAGTTATCCTCGATTTTTGGCAACGTGAAAAAATTTTCTTTTTAAAAAAAAGCAATGATGGGTACCAATACCTTTTCGATACCAATACCCGTTAATACCAATTCAAATTGAAAACCAATACCAATTAAAAACCAATACCTTTATTTGTGCGATACCAATACCGATAAAAAACCAATACTGATTCCCCACTACCAATACCAATTAAAAACCAATACTTTTATTCTTCAAAACCAATACCAATAAAAAACCAATACCAATTCATTTTTTTCTACTTTCGTATCGGTTTTGTTTCGGTTTTTTTGTATTCTTATTTTCGTTTGTTTTAATTGTGACGTCAAACATTTTCTTTCCATCACATTACTAGATTTTACCTGACTAACGAATTGCTACAGATGTTTACAAAAGATGTTACATCGATCAGTAATCGTTTGCATGCAAAGTCATATAACAAAACGGATTTAGCTACTTGAATTTTAAAAGCCATAAAAACATAAAACAAATATTTTTGTCACGTTACGTGATTTTTATGACCCCTAATAAAAGTATATCTTAAAAAATTTAGACCTTTTCTGTAATGAATTTTTTTCTTTTGCAAACATTATTAATATGTGATGCACATATATTGAATGTCACTGCACTGTTCTTTGCGTTGTAAAAAAAATACTAATGTCCTTTTTTGGAAATCCCAAAATTTTAACCAAGCAGTCTTTACAAAATTATGTGTCACAACACCAGAATCCAGAAAAAAAAATTTTGTTTGTTTTATTAGAGGCACAGTCATATTGTAAAAGAATTTAAGAATGCATAATGTGCGGTTCACACTTGCTATTTTTGAGAGTTTAAGGGCTACGTGTTTAAAAAATTATTTGTTCTGTATCCATTACGTTTTTATTCAGTTATTGGTGTTTTGTTAAACAACTTGTGAACTCCATATAAGAAAAAAAATTTGCCCGTGTAATTACAAAAAGATCTAAAATCGAAAAAGGGGCCCCTGCACGATAACCCATTTCAATCACTTAAAAAAATATGTATGAAAGGATGAATTTCAGGTATATTTTGTTACAAATGTTAAGTGTCATCTTTCTGCAATTAAAAAATATCCACCGCAATTTATATGGCTTTTCTGGAATAACGGAATATTAAACATTTTTTTTTGACAAGATTTTTAAGATCTGCAGGTGCTAATTTCACTAAAAAAGTACCTTTTTCCAAAAAAGGAAAAATAAAATTGAATCTTATACCCAATTCACACCTGAGGTGAATCTCGTTCGAACGAGATTTCGATCATTTGGTTGTGTATAAAATGATACAGACCATATGATCGAAATCTCGTTCGAACGAGATTTCACCTCAGGTGTGAATAGGCCTTTAGTTTTATAAAATTTCCTTTTTTTAATTTTTCTCAAAAGAGATAAAATTAAAACGCCTTAAAATATATATTTTTGTAAACCACTTTTGATTTAGTTGGCTTTAACTTTAATTTTATCATTATTATTTAAAAAAGAAGCGAAAAATAAGTTCTTCTCGCATTGGTACAGTGGACATAAATGGAGTAAAAACTGACCAATAAAAATTAGGTAATTTGTTACGCATTTTTATTTTTTATACCCTCCAAAATATAAATATATAAAAAAATGTTAGGGATTTTCTTAATTTTTCCTCCGCGCGATGAATGCTGTCAAATAGATTTATTATGATTTTTGCACTTCTTCTCCTTCTTCTTTTATATTGATCGTGTGTGGGTAATATTGACGATTGTACAATGGTCAATTTAACCCATACATGGGAATTTTTAATTGGCATTGAATTTTCATTGGCATTAGTTGGAACTAATGCCACTGCCAAAAAAAGCATTAGCATTTATTGCAATTTTTTGGCATTATTTGTACTAATGCCAATGAAAAGGCACAAATGCCTAAAAAAAACTATTTACAATTGATAAAAAAAAATTAGAAAATTAGAAAAAGTGAATGCTCTATTGTATTAAGTATGACTTGATGCCACATTGTCTGTAATTTTTGTAAAAATAGGTACAGCCATTCTCTTGGAATGATCAATCAAAAATAAAATATTTATGTTTAAATCTCCATATACCGTTATCAAAAAAGCTAACAAATTTATACATTATTAAGACAAAAGGATGTACAACTTGTAAATGGGTATGGACAGTTCTTGATTCTGTTTTTTTGTGATTTTTTTTATTTAAATTTTTTTAAATTGTTCAATTTTGAATAGTTTTTCCAAAATGTTCCGCGACATAATTCAAAACTTAGGACGCCAAAATCTTCGTTGATTTACTACCATTAAGACTGACCTGCCCCTTTTTCCCGTTTTTTCGTCTGCGTTTAAAATATTAATAGAAAGGGAGATGAACAAATCTAATGTTGTTAAAATGAGCATTTTATAATTGAATAAATTAATTTTATGAATTAACAATTTTTAAGTTTTTCCAAAAGTACAAACATATTTATTTCTATATTAATACTGGATAAAATGAAACCCGAATACACAAAAAACCGATTTGAAGTAGTGTGGTACTTTTGATTACGACGAGTTTAAAAAAGAGGGTTTTCACAAAAATTTTTTTATTTTTTTTTTAATTTTTGGCATTTCAATTTGTGTTGACTGGCACAAGCGGGGAAGTTTTTTGTAAAGTATGGATAAAAAGAATAATCCTGGTCCAAACAGTTTTTTGAAAGGGCGTGGAACTTTCTATAACGATGAGTTTTTAAAAGGGAGTTTTCAAAAAAAAAAAAAAAATCGAATTTTTTTATAAATTTTATTTTTTTATAAAATTTATTTTAATTCCATTTTTGAAAACGGACACAAGCGGGCAAATTTTTTGGAAAGTTGGGATAGAAAGGATAATTCTGGCCCAGACAGTTTTTTGAAAAGGCGTAGAACTTTTGATAACGATGATTGTTACCGCCGAAATTCATCAGAATTAATAATAATTTTTATTTTTTTATTATCTTAACATTTATTGTTTATTTAAATTTTATTAATCATTTAAATGGTTAATTTGTATTCATTTATTAATATTGGGATACTTCCCATTAATATTCTTAAATTTGCAAACATGCACAAACACATTTACAACTATAACTTTTTTTTATTTATCTTTCAATACTCTCATTTTTTATACAAAAACATTCTTCTTTATTTTCCTTTGCTTATATATTAAAGTAACGGTCCTTTTTATATAGTCACGTAGACAAAAACTTTTGCTGAACTTATAAATTTCTATACCTATATAGAGCAAAAGATTTTTAAGTAAATTGAGTTGAATTTTAAACATCATACGACGCGGTAAAAAACATTAAATTTTAAACCCCCCTCTCGTTTTTTGTTTTATATTAGTAAAAAGTAAAATTGAATTACTTTGTAAATTTTAAACAAATTTAATAATTATAAAAAACAAAGAGTGCTCTTAAAAAGTGTTTTTATTTTCACGTTGCCGAAGCAACAATGATTTTAAAAATGAGGTTTCCACAATTTTTTTTTTTATTTATTTTTTTTAAAGGGGTTTTTCAAAAAAAAAAATCCTTCACGCTAAAATTCGACCCACTCTCTAGACACTCACTTAGAATTTTTCAACTCAACATCACGTGATTTAAATGAAAATCACTTTTTTGAGTCACGCAAATCACGGGATCAGCGACCATCTCCAATTCAAATACATAAACAAGAGACAAGTGTCTCTTCATTTGTTTAATCTATAACATCTGTAAATTTTAATTAAAATGAAGTGTCCACCCTTGAAAAAATTTCCTTGTAGGTCTGAATCTAAAAAGTTTCAAGGCACTTATATATTACCCTAGGTTACGTTAGGTTAACCTACCCTAATATAGTCACTTAATTTAAATGAAAATCGCTCAATAATCACGTGATTTAAATAAAAATCGCTCACGCCTTAATCACGTGGTTTTTTGAGTCACGCAAATAACGGGACCACAGACCATCTCTAATTCAAATACATAAACAAAAGACAAGTGTCTCTTCATTTGATTCATCTATAACATCTGTGAATTTGATTAAAAATAAAGTGTCCACCCTGAAATAGTTTCCTTGTAGGTCCGATTTCAAAAACTTTCAAGGCACTTATTAATTACCTTAATATAGGCTTAATTTCTGAATTTCAAAAAGATCGGTTAACATTTACGACCTGTAGAGACTTTTGGCCAGAAAACCTACCATGACGCCCCAGTGTGCACTGTGGGGCGGACAGAAGGACGACGTACGTTAAATAAATTAATATTAACGACAAAACCTTTTGCATACAAATACCAAAACCGATATAATATAAATACCAATACTTATTAAAAACCGATACCAATTCGAGGCTAAAACCAATACCAATACCCAATACCTAAATAATTCAAAACCAATACCGAAACCTATACCAATTCAACAAAAAATGAAAACCAATACCTATACCAATACTAATATAATTTTAAAAACCAATACCAATACCAATACTTTTATCGAATTGGTACCCATCCTTGAAAAAAAGTTAGCCTCGAAAAGTTATCCTCGATTTTTTTTTTTGCTTGAAAAAAGTTAGCCTCGAAAAGTTATCCTCGATTTTTTTACGGCTGGTTTAATAATTTTAAAAAATTAATTTTATTTATAATTTATTTATTTATTTATTTATTTATTTAAAGAAATAAAATGTATTTCGATGATATATATGTATATTTAAAATATCTTTGTCTAATAAAAAGTTTTTGCATACAAAAAAAAATAAGATTGAGTTGATTTTTTATGTGGGCACATCAATTGGATTGAAATCCAGGAGCAACTAGAGGGCGTACAAATTTTCACGGTAGTTTTAATGAAAGCTAATGGACCCAGGAACATATAAAACTTCCGTGCAAAATTAGTTACTGAAGGATTATGGAGAAAAATGGTCAAATCTAAAAGTTACATTAGAGTATTTTATGAAAAGTCTGGGAATTCATTTTCTGTTTTTCGGGCATTATACTGAAGTAACTAGAGATAATACAAATTTGCACGGTAGTTTTAATGAAAGCTAATGGACACAGGAACATATAAAACTTCCGTGCAAAATTAGTTACTGAAGGATTATGGAGAAAAATGGTCAAATCTAAAAGTTACATTAGAGTATTTTATGAAAAGTCTGGGAATTCATTTTCTGTTTTTCGGGCATTATACTGAAGTAACAAGAGAGCATACAAATTTGCACGGTAGTTTAAATGAAAGCTAATGGACCCAGGAACATATAAAACTTCCGTGCAAAATTAGTTACTGAAGGATTATGGAGAAAAATGGTCAAATCTAAAAGTTACATTAGAGTATTTTATGAAAAGTCTGGGAATTAATTTTCTGTTTTTCGGGCATTATACTGAAGTAACTAGAGATAATACAAATTTGCACGGTAGTTTTAATGAAAGCTAATGGACCCAGGAACATATAAAACTTCCGTGCAAAATTAGTTACTGAAGGATTATTGAGAAAAATGATCAAATCTAAAAGTTACATTAGAGTATTTTATGAAAAGTCTGGGAATTCATTTTCTGTTTTTCGGGCATTATACTGAAGTAACAAGAGAGCATACAAATTTGCACGGTAGTTTAAATGAAAGCTAATGGACCCAGGAACATATAAAACTTCCGTGCAAAATTAGTTACTGAAGGATTATGGAGAAAAATGGTTACATTAGAGTATTTTATGAAAAGTCTGGGAATTCATTTTTTGTTTTTCGGGCATTATTCTGAAGTAACAAGAGAGCATACAAATTTGCACGGTAGTTTAAATGAAAGCTAATGGACCCAGGAACATATAAAACTTCCGTGCAAAATTAGTTACTGAAGGATTATGGAGAAAAATGGTCAAATCTAAAAGTTACATTAGAGTATTTTATGAAAAGTCTGGGAATTCATTTTCTGTTTTTCGGGCATTATACTGAAGTAACTAGAGATAATACAAATTTGCACGGTAGTTTTAATGAAAGCTAATGGACCCAGGAACATATAAAACTTCCGTGCAAAATTAGTTACTGAAGGATTATTGAGAAAAATTATCAAATCTTAAAGTTACATTAGAGTATTTTATGAAAAGTCTGGGAATTCATTTTCTGTTTTTCGGGCATTATACCGAAGTAACAAGAGAGCATACAAATTTGCACGGTAGTTTAAATGAAAGCTAATGGACCCAGGAACATATAAAACTTCCGTGCAAAATTAGTTACTGAAGGATTATGGAGAAAAATGGTCAAATCTAAAAGTTACATTAGAGTATTTTATGAAAAGTCTGGGAATTCATTTTCTGTTTTTCGGGCATTATACTGAAGTAACTAGAGATAATACAAATTTGCACGGTAGTTTTAATGAAAGCTAATGGACCCAGGAACATATAAAACTACCGTGCAAAATTAGTTACTGAAGGATTATTGAGAAAAATTATCAAATCTTAAAGTTACATTAGAGTATTTTATGAAAAGTCTGGGAATTCATTTTCTGTTTTTCGGGCATTATTCTGAAGTAACTAGAGATAATACAAATTTGCACGGTAGTTTTAATGAAAGCTAATGGACCCAGGAACATATAAAACTTCCGTGCAAAATTAGTTACTGAAGGATTATTGAGAAAGAAGATGAAATCTAAAAGTTGTTTTAGAATATTTTATGAAAATACACTTAAAAAAACACTAAAAATCGACAGATTTCCCGGTAAAGCGCTGGATTGATCGGAAAAAACTACCAAGGTAACCCTAAAATCCAAATGTGGTATTAATTTCCAGTGAATGTTTTTTTCTTAGACATTAATTACAATTGGGGCGGGAAGCAGAAAAACGCGTCAAAAATCGAGTGATTAATTTAAATTAAGCGTCAAGCGGTTTGCGGGTTTCCCTACATTATTTTTTACATACATACTTGAAAATGTATATGTGATGTGATAATTATTTTAATTTTATTTAGAATTTTTACTTTTGGCAAGAACATTTTTTTTGTATTTAAACAATAAATTTTTTTTAATATTTAAGAACTCATTCAATTAAGGTCGAGATACAAAATCTTATAAAACAGTTAAATAAGAAAATAATTAAATAGAACAGCACAATTAATTTATTCAAAACAATAAAAAATAAAATACACAATAGGTAAAACAAATTTTACATATTGCATCTTTTAAGACTTGAAAAATTCATAAAAACATCTTTTTTTTACAATTTCTATTAATTTTTCAGCAAACTCAATTGTTTAAATAATTTTCCATATATTTTTTTTTTGACAATTCCCAAGCATTTTTTTCATGTTTTGCTTCGTTGTTTATTTCCATCTGCCAAAAAATATTTACTAAAACTATATTTTACAACACTGTACTGAAAAACAATACTTTTTTTGCTTAAAATCCGGCAACGCCAAAAAATAAAATGAGAGGAAAAATGAGAGAGAGAGAAAAAACGCCATGAAAATAGAGTAGAATCTATTTCGACGGAAAAACGCCGCGGAAAAATGTATGGGGAGAGTGGCGGAAAACCGCTTCCCGCTCCAATTGTGATTATTCTCTTATGTATTTTGCCGAAATTGCAAATGTTTACGCAAATTTATAATTTTTACCTAAATTTTTCACTGATATATCGCTTTAAAGTAAAAAGCGAAATCGCTTATATTTCAGCTAAAGTTGTTTTCAGCTAAAAGTTGTTTTAGAATATTTTATGAAAATACACTTAAAAAAAGCACTAAAAATCGACAGATTTCCCGGTAAAGCGCTGGATTCATCGGAAAAAAAAATATCAAGGTAACCCTAAAATCCAAATGTGGTATTAATTTCCAGTGAATGTTTTTTTCTTATGTATTTTGCCGAAATTGCAAATGTTTACGCAAATTTATAATTTTTGCGTAAATTTTTCACTGGCACTCGAGCCAGTCCACAAACAGGACAAGTGATGACATGGAGTGGTAATCTCTCATTGGATATATTGGGTGAGTATAAATTTAGAAATAATTGACTAGTTTTTTCAATTTTAGTTTTTTAGATTTCAGTGTGCCCTGCTCAGAGAACGAAGCCGACTTAAAACTGTCGGCGGCGGCGGCTAAGCAAAAAAGTAGTCGGCGGCGGCTAAAAGTCGACTAAAGCCGACATTTTTTCGGCGGCGGCGGCTAAACAAAAAACTGCCGGCGGCGGCTTAAAGTCGACTACAGCTGAAAAAAATTGGAAAAAAGACATGTTCAATATATTCAGAGCTTCGAAGGACTTCATTCCTTAATTCGATTTGTCATTCTGAGTGAAAATTTAGTGATTGCATTCCCCAATCACATTTTAGCGAATTGAATGAATTCACTTTAGACTCATTCGATTTATAAATATCGAATGCATTCGTTTTATTTTTCATTCAACTTTCAAAAATCGAATGCATTCGTTTTTTTTTCATTCGACTTTTAAAAATAGAATGCATTCACTTGCGAATGCAATCGATTTTCTTTTCATTCAATTTGAAAAATCGAATGGCTTATTCATTCATTGCATAAAAAACTTAAAAAACTAATCAAGATAGAGCAAAACGGAGCCAATTTTTTTGTCCATAGTATCGCTAACACTTCACTTTTTTTTGTCGTATAGGCAGTTAAAATGTGCATTTTTAAAATTTTCGGGAACACCAATTTTTTTGGATTCAAAATTAGAGCCCATTAGGACCATCGTATGTAAAGAGAGTAGGCGATACTATGGACCAAAATTTGGCTCCGTTTTGGTCTATATATTTACACTTAAAAAATTATGTTAGTAAAATCAACTGAAAATGTCAGTTAAAATAACTACTTTGTAAGTTGTTTTGGGGTCAACTACTTTTTCAGTTAAATCAACTAACAATGTTAGTTATTTTAACTGACAAAAAACAACTGACTTATGTAGTAAAAACTACTTACATTTGTAGTCAAAACAACTAAAATGTAGTAAAAATAAAAAAATCAATATATAATTTTTTTTTTCAAAACATTTTTCAGAAAAAAAAATTGAAGACCAAATTTTTCCAAGTTTTTTTTTTAAAAAAAAGTTGTGAAAAATAAAAATAACGAAATTTTTTTTTTTTTTGGAAAAAAAACTTTAAAACTTTTCAGAGATAAAATAAATAAAATTAACTACTTTAAATAACTGTTACTACATCACAGTACTTTTTTGTTAGTTGTTCAAAAAAACGACTTAAAATAACTAACAGAAATAGTTGTTTGATATTTTTCATACAAAAACAACTGACTTTGTAGTTGAAAACAACTAACTACTGTAAAATATACAAATAACAAACATGTAGTAACTTACATAATTTTCTGAGTGTAAAAAATCGATTGCATTCGCAGTGGAATGATAAAAAATCGAATGCATTCGATTTTTCTAAATCGAATGAACAAGAAATCGAATGCATTCATTTTGGTTCATTCAATCGAATGAATTTTAAGGACTGCATTCAATGTTGATTTATGAAATCGAATGCATCCACAGACTATGAAAATTGAATAGATTTTTTTGAGAATTCATTCGAAATGGATTTCATTCTTCAAAGCTCTGAATATATTCGATACATGCAAAAAATACTTTCCCTTTAAATACATAGGCCTCTGTTCTGTCTTTCACAACTTTTCAATTCACATGAAAATTTCCGAATCACATGAAATCAAGTTTAGTGTTTTGTTGATCACGTTTTCATTCGATGTTGAATTCGAATAATTAAAATTTAAAAAATTATAAGGAAAAAAGTGCATTCGTTTCACTTTCACTAAATTTTACTTATGTGAAACAAAACGAAAAAGTAATTCGGATGTGAAATCTAGAACACCAAAAAAATTCGGAAATTTTAATTTTCACATTATGTGAATTACTTTTTTTGGAACAGCGGCCATACTCTACTTTTAAAGTTTTAGGTAGATTTTCCTTAAATCTAACAAAAACTTTGCTAAATGTTACTCGCTTAGATAGCCGCATAAAGCCAGATAAAGCCGGCGGCGATAGCCGCATAAAGCCGGCGGCGGCTCAATTACTTAAAAAAAGTCGGCGGCGGCTATGCGCCGACTGCGAGCCGATCGGCTTCGTTCTCTGGCCCTGCTGCAAAGAGTATAAAGAAAGAGGTGGCAGTGGAGACTTATTCAATTTTTGGAGAAATCTCAAATCTCGGACCAACATTTTTTGTCACAAAGTGTTCTAAAATGCGACAGTATTAGTGATTCATATCAAAGAGTATAAAGAAAGAGGTGGCAGTGGAGACATATTCAATTTTTGGAGAAATCTCGGACCAACATTTTTTGTCACAAAATGTTCTAAAATGCGACAGTATTATGGTGTTTTCTTTTCTGGCAAAAAATGTACCTTTTTTTTGAATTTTGTCCCAAAAATTATGTTTTTGTGTTCTTTTCTAAAAAAATGTCAACCCTTATAAAGAATATCGTGTTCTTTTCTAAAAATGTCTGCCCTTTAAAGTGCAAAAAAATTGCACTTTTTACCCCGTAAAAAATCACGGGGTTGAAATTGCCTTATACAACAGCTGACTTTTTCTGTGTTGTTTTCTCATAACAGCTGTTAAAAAATACAGGGCAGAGTATTGAGGTATGTTGTGTTCTATTCAGTTCTATTCCAGTCAAATAAAATGCAATTTTTTGAAGGTGTGAGTTAAACATTTTAAAAATGTATACCCTAAAAGGAAAAGAAAACACCATTAGTGATTCATATTACCCTGCAAACAATAGGGCGATATATCGCCGAAAAGATATTGCGGCGATACGAAAATTTATCATTTCAATAAAAAATCAAAGTAGTATTTTTATTATATCGCCGTTTTCTCATACGAACGATATTTTGGCGATAAACAAATAAAAAATATTGAAAATTTTTATTTCTTTGTCAATTTAAAATAAACTAATTTATCAAGCACAACCAGAAATCTTTGAAAGAATATAAATTTGGCCGAAAAATACAAATTTGCGTTCAAAGATAAAATAAAAAGTTCAGCGAATGTTGCAGATATATTTTTCAGGTGAATGCAAATGTTTTTAGTCCTGTTAACATGACTAAAATATGAATGAAAAAAATAATGTTTATTTTTAGCTTCAGGGAATCGATATAGCTGTATCGCCGGTTTATCATTTTGGTGATATTCCGGCGATACATACAAATCTATTATTTTTCGTTTATACGATTATCTGGCGATATTGCCCTTTTATCGCCAAGACGAATCGTTTTCGTATCGCCGTGATGTATTGCCGTCGGGTAACAGTTTCTCCCGAAAGGTGTATCGCCGGCGATACGAATGCGATAATTGCCGCAATAACATTTATCGTATCGGCAATACAGCCGGCGAATCGATGTCGTATCGTTTTGTTTGCAGGGTAGATTTTCTTATTATTCTAATTTAAATATGTGATAGTATTAGTGAAATTTTTGTATACAAATAGAAAATGTTGGTCCAATTTTTGAGCCCACAAAAAAGCCAAGTGAACAACTTTATATTTTTTAGCTGCTGCATACCCTTTGATATACCCTGTTATCACTTAGAAAATTTTTAATAATAAATTGTTGTACAAAAAATTTTGGATAATAAATTTTTCTATAGAAAATTTTTGATTATAAATTTATCTGTAGAAAATTTTCGATATGTTTTTCTATAGAAAATTTTCGATGCAGTTTTTTACAGAAAAATTTTGATAATAAATTTTTCTAGAGAATATTTTTGATAATAAACTTTTCTATAGAAAATTGTGTACAATAAATTTGTGTAGAGAAAGTTTTTTTAAACAAATTTTTTTATTGAAAGTTGTTGTTTTCTATTGAAGTTGAATATTGTTGCTAAAAACGGTTTTTAGCTGTACGTTAGAACATGCCTTTAATACAACTCACACTCACGCAAGCTTCACTCACACTCACGTTGACTCACACTCACGAAACCCTTATTTATAAAAAAAAAATCAAAAACTAAAATTTCAAAAATCGTTCAAAATTTTCAGCAAAATTTAAAGTTCAGCATAATTTTACACTTTTCTTTGTTTTTTTGGGACGAAATCTTAAGTTAAGCCAAATTTTACAATTTTTTTATGCTTTTTTTGGTACGAAAGGAAATATGAAGAGTAAATAAATCACGCTCTAATCTGCTCATGTGCCCATCTCTAGTTTGAACATTTATAAAAAATAAGTTTGGTAACGGCTCGCAAAGGGTTAACCGATTTTATTGAAATTTGGATAGTCTAAAACGGTGTTCGCATTCATTGTTAACTAGTTTAATTATTGGTTTTCCCCATACAGTTCAAACGTCAAAATTAAACTTCGTTTTATTTTGACAGATAAAGTGTTTAAAATTGTATGGGGAAAACACATTATTAAACTGGTTTAAATGAATGCGAATATGATCTGAGGCTGGATTACTCAATGCTCCGTTGTAAAATAACTCTCCGTTAAATTTAACTTTTTCAAACAAATTTTGACATAAGGCTTCGTTAAATCCTCAGTTAGCAGCTAACTTTTCATTGAGTAATCCGCCCTAATAAGTATTAAAATTACCTTTGCAACGATACCCTATTTATTTTGATCGGACCGTTACAAGCTGAAATATAAGCGATTTCGCTTTTTACTTTAAAGCGATATATCAGTGAAAAATTTAGGCAAAAATTATAAATTTGCGTAAACATTTGCAATTTCGGCAAAATACCACAGACCATATAGACATGCAACACAAGTGCTAATTTTGGAACTTTCAATATGGACGCATACAAAATACTACTAAATTTACTTCTCTGCCTAGAATACGTGTGCCTGTACGTGTGAGCTTTTGCATCTGTATTTTCGTTGTTTGTTTACGTTTTGTATGAAACGTCAAAAGTTACACGCGCGTGCCGTCACTAATACATACACATATGCGAAACTTGTTCGTTTCACCCCTATGCAAAATACATAAGAGAATAATCACAATTGGAGCGGGAAGCGGTTTTCCGCCACTCTCCCCATACATTTTTCCGCGGCGTTTTTCCGTCGAAATAGATTCTACTCTATTTTCATGGCGTTTTTTCTCTCTCTCTCATTTTTCCTCTCATTTTATTTTTTGGCGTTGCCGGATTTTAAGCAAAAAAAGTATTGTTTTTCAGTACAGTGTTGTAAAATATAGTTTTAGTAAATATTTTTTGGCAGATGGAAATAAACAACGAAGCAAAACATGAAAAAAAATGCTTGGGAATTGTCAAAAAAAAATATATGGAAAATTATTTAAACAATTGAGTTTGCTGAAAAATTAATAGAAATTGTAAAAAAAAGATGTTTTTATGAATTTTTCAAGTCTTAAAAGATGCAATATGTAAAATTTGTTTTACCTATTGTGTATTTTATTTTTTATTGTTTTGAATAAATTAATTGTGCTGTTCTATTTAATTATTTTCTTATTTAACTGTTTTATAAGATTTTGTATCTCGACCTTAATTGAATGAGTTCTTAAATATTAAAAAAAATTTATTGTTTAAATATAAAAAAAATGTTCTTGCCAAAAGTAAAAATTCTAAATAAAATTAAAATAATTATCACATCACATATACATTTTCAAGTATGTATGTAAAAAATAATGTAGGGAAACCCGCAAACCGCTTGACGCTTAATTTAAATTAATAACTCGATTTTTGACGCGTTTTTCTGCTTCCCGCCCCAATTGTAATTAATGTCTAAGAAAAAAACATTCACTGGAAATTAATACCACATTTGGATTTTAGGGTTACCTTGGTAGTTTTTTCCGATGAATCCAGCGCTTTACCGGGAAATCTGTCGATTTTTAGTGTTTTTTTTAAGTGTATTTTCATAAAATATTCTAAAACAACTTTTAGATTTCATCTTCTTTCTCAATAATCCTTCAGTAACTAATTTTGCACGGAAGTTTTATATGTTCCTGGGTCCATTAGCTTTCATTAAAACTACCGTGCAAATTTGTATTATCTCTAGTTACTTCAGAATAATGCCCGAAAAACAGAAAATGAATTCCCAGACTTTTCATAAAATACTCTAATGTAACTTTAAGATTTTATCATTTTTCTCAATAATCCTTCAGTAACTAATTTTGCACGGTAGTTTTATATGTTCCTGGGTCCATTAGCTTTCATTAAAACTACCGTGCAAATTTGTATTATCTCTAGTTACTTCAGTATAATGCCCGAAAAACAGAAAATGAATTCCCAGACTTTTCATAAAATACTCTAATGTAACTTTTAGATTTGACCAATTTTCTCCATAATCCTTCAGTAACTAATTTTGCACGGAAGTTTTATATGTTCCTGGGTCCATTAGCTTTCATTTAAACTACCGTGCAAATTTGTATGCTCTCTTGTTACTTCAGTATAATGCCCAAAAAACAAAAAATGAATTCCCAGACTTTTCATAAAATACTCTAATGTAACTTTTAGATTTGACCATTTTTCTCCATAATCCTTCACTCAGAAAATTATTGCAGTTACTACATGACGGTCGTTTATGTAGTAAGTAGTAACTGTTGTTTTTAACTACAATTTCGGTCGTTTTTATATGAAAAAATCTCAAACAACTTTTTTTTGTAGTAGTTTCAAAAAATAACTACAAAAAATATACTACACTGTAGCAATAGTTGATTTATGTAGTTGTTTTTAGTTTTTTTCTAAAAACTCGGTTTTTTCTAGAAATTTTTATTCCAAACGAATGTGTCGAACGAGTTGGTCGTGCGGGATGTGGAAGAAATTATTTTTATACCAAATAAAAAATATTTAAATAAATTAAATTACAATTTATTAAATTTAATTATAACAAAAAATATGTTTTTGGAAAAATATTCTTGAGCGAAAGAAAATAAGTGGATAAATGAGATAGCAAGTGTGTATAATATAGCGCTCACATAAGCGTGCGTAAAAACCAATCGGAAAAAAACAAAAAATTTCTTGTCGGCTTGGTTGCCTGCGACGCAGGCAACGTAGGCACGTAGGCCCTACGTGCCATCTTTCTTTTCTTTGTATACACAACAAAACAGGTACATACCTTTTGAAACATTGCAAATTAATTTTTTTTTTTTATAAATCAATTCTACCAAAGCATTTCTTTTTTTTTTATTCCAGACAAATTTTGATCAGAAGCGGTGGAAATTTGAAACAAACTATTAAAAAAACAAAAGTAAATACAATCAATTTATTTTGTTTAACATTTTATTAATATATATTTTTTCTTCTATAATTCCAGATAAATACACCAAAAAATTGTCATCATGTCGAAATTCTATACAACCAACTGAATTGTATTGCTTTTTAAATAAATAAATAAATATCAATCATTTAAACGTTTAAGAAATTTTTTAAATAAAATTTCAGGCAATTGTTGTAAAAACAACTGTATTAAACAGTTTTGTAGTAGTTTTTACTACATTTTGTAGTTGAAAATCAATAGTTAAAAACAACAACATGTTCAGTTGTTTTTACCGTAATATGTAGTGGACGCCTTTTCAACAACAAAATGTAGTCAAAACAACTGTCTTTTGTAGTTGATTTTACCGACATACTTTTTTGAGTGTTCAGTAACTAATTTTGCACGGAAGTTTTATATGTTCCTGGGTCCATTAGCTTTCATTTAAACTACCGTGCAAATTTGTATGCTCTCTTGTTACTTCAGTATAATGCCCGAAAAACAGAAAATGAATTCCCAGACTTTTCATAAAATACTCTAATGTAACTTTTAGATTTGACCATTTTTCTCCATAATCCTTCAGTAACTAATTTTGCACGGAAGTTTTATATGTTCCTGGGTCCATTAGCTTTCATTTAAACTACCGTGCAAATTTGTATGCTCTCTTGTTACTTCAGTATAATGCCCGAAAAACAGAAAATGAATTCCCAGACTTTTCATAAAATACTCTAATGTAACTTTTAGATTTGATCATTTTTCTCAATAATCCTTCAGTAACTAATTTTGCACGGAAGTTTTATATGTTCCTGGGTCCATTAGTTTTCATTAAAACTACCGTGCAAATTTGTATTATCTCTAGTTACTTCAGTATAATGCCCGAAAAACAGAAAATGAATTCCCAGACTTTTCATAAAATACTCTAATGGAACTTTTAGATTTGACCATTTTTCTCCATAATCCTTCAGTAACTAATTTTGCACGGAAGTTTTACATGTTCCTGGTTCCATTAGCTTTCATTTAAACTACCGTGCAAATTTGTATGCTCTCTTGTTACTTCAGTATAATGCCCGAAAAACAGAAAATGAATTCCCAGACTTTTCATAAAATACTCTAATGTAACTTTTAGATTTAATCATTTTTCTCAATAATCCTTCAGTAACTAATTTTGCACGGAAGTTTTATATGTTCCTTGGTCCATTAGCTTTCATTAAAACTACCGTGCAAATTTGTACGCACTCTAGTTGCTCCTGGATTTCAATCCAATTGATGTGGCCACATAAAAAATCAACTCAATCTTATTTTTTTTTGTATGCAAAAACTTTTTATTAGACAAAGATATTTTAAATATACATATATATCATCGAAATACATTTTATTTCTTTAAATAAATAAATAATTTATAAATAAAATTAATTTTTTAAAATTATTAAACCAGTCGTAAAAAAATCGAGGATAACTTTTCGAGGCTAACTTTTTTCAAGCAAAAAAAAAAAATCGAGGATAACTTTTCGAGGCTAACTTTTGTTTAAAAAATATTTTTTTTGCGTTACCAAAAATCGAGGATAACTTTTCGAGGATAACGGAGCGCACATTCTTCCACAGCTAGTTTAAGTAAAAATATTTGCTCCGAATTCTTGCTCAAAGTTAATAAAAACCACTTTTAGCAGTTAGAGTATTTGAGTTTTTATTTAATCCTAAACTATATTTTCTAAATCCGCACTATATTTGTCAAGCCAATTTAAGGATTCATTTCCATATAGCACAAACTAATGAATTCACTATCAAACACATATATTTAAGCAAAATGCAAACAAATCATAATATTAATTATACTACATATAAGTTTTTAATGAATTCAACCTAAACTTAATAATGATATGTTATAAAATTTAATTAAAATTTATTATTGTACATTATTATTTTTTTATTTATTTTATACACTTTTTTTTGATTAATTAAGGACAAAGAGTATCTACGACATTTTCCGTTATCGTTTTCCTTCATTATTTGCATATACTGCAAGGCGGGCGGTAAAGTTAATGCCAAAATCGTGTTGGCATTAAAAATCGCCACTAATTTTCTAAACTTTGAAAACCGTCAACTATTGTAAATACGTTGTAAACACTTTTACACCGAAAATTCGAACACTAATGTCAAAAGTCCGAAAATATGTCGTAGATACTATTTCCGTCCAACTTAATATTAAGTCGCTCTTGTCATTTTTCTACTCTCATACTGGTAAGATCTACTCCAAATCCTTGTCCAAATAAAATATTCCATAATCCTCATTTCTTTCGTTTTATATCTTTTTATTTCATTTCGTTGGATATTTTATTACATGAGTAATAAAATCAATAAATATTGCTCGTGCTCAGAGCATCATCCAAGCTATCCTAAAGCTCCTCATTTCAACAAAAACACTACCCTTACGGCAGGCGCGGATCCAGGAATTTCATTTGGGGGGGAGATTTTTTTTGCCAAAAAAAAAAAAAAAAGTATGCGATCGGAAGTCAAAAAAGTTTCGTTGATAGGGGGGGGGGGGGGGGGGGTTGTGTTGTATGAATTTTCGTTAATATTTTTAACATTGAGTAAGAAATGAAAACCCAAATGCTATAGTATTTAAATCAGACGCGGATTCAACCTTTTGGATTTGGGGGAACTTTTTTTACTCAAGAAATATTTTTTCCGAGGGAATCCTGAAGGACCGATTTACTTCCTAAGCAAGACCGTTAATAGTCAAATAAACGGACCTATACTCAGTCACAGCCAGTCACAAATGTGAAAAGACCCCTATATAAAAAACTAAAATATTTCGAAAAAAATTTCACATATTAATTTTCACACATTAAGACATTTTTACTGCAGAAAAACTTTTAGATTCTAAAATAGTTTTCAAATAGAAAAAATAACCCATTTCTGAGATTTTTGCCTTTAGAAAAATGTTCACATTCTAAAACTTTGATATAAAAAAGTTCTTAAATTCTCAGATCGTATTTTCTGTAGAAAAACTCTCAAATTCAACATTTTCTGATAGAAAATGTCTCCGATTTTTAAACTTTTTTCTATAATCTGAGATTCTGAGACATTATTTATATAAAAAATTTTCAAATTGTAATATAATTTGCTTGTAAAAAATCTATGAAATAATACTCATATTTAAAGTAATTCTCAGATTTTACGAACTTTTTCGTATAAAAAAATCTTAGATCATATTTCGTAAAAGAAAATTATCAGATACTAACAAATGATCAGTTCTAAAACATTTTATGAAGAAATTTTGATACACTTTGCTAAAACTTAAATCCTAAATTTTTGTAGCATTTTTCGATAGAAAAATTTACGGTTTTAATGCCATCTAATGTTTTAAATTTCATTGATTTTGAAACATTTTTAATAAAGGAAAAGTATTATTATTAGACACTTTCAATAGAAATATTTACATATTCAGAGACAAATTTCCTATAGACAAATTCTCACAATCTTCCAACAGAAAAATGTTTTGATTCTGAATGATTTTTCATACAAAAAAATCTCAGCTTTTGATATAATTTTCTATAGAAGTTCTCATACTCAAAAAGTTTTCCTTAAAAAAAACTAAGACTCGGAAATACATTTATATATAGAAAACTCAAATTCTGAGACGTTTTTCTTGTAGAAATGTTATCTGCACTCAAAATAATTACTCTGTTAAATACTCTGTAAAATGACTGTAATCTCAATTCGACAGATATTTGACAAAGTTATCTGTCGAAATACAGATTTTAAGAAAATATTTTGTATTTTCTTGTGACCGAAAAACAAAATTGTATCTGTAATTTTACTTTTTACTTTGTAATCTCTATTTTACAGATAATAAACAGAGTTTTTTTGTTAAAATACGGATTCTAGAAAAATAATTTGTTTTTTTCTCGTAACCAAAATACAAAATTTCATTTGTAATTTTACTTATTGCTCTGTAAAAATAAAAATCACTTAAAAAAACTTCCAAATATGACCGATAAAACCCTCTTTAAAAATTGTCTTAAATTACAATAAAAACTGATAAATTTAACGAGGATGACGTGTAAAATTGGAGTTACTTGTTAAAAACTCGTAATATGTATTAACAAAATTAAAAAAGTAAATTTACAATTTGGAAATTTAACAAAATTTTAATCATGATTAATTTAATTTTAATGAATGTTTTTGATGCAGATAAGTTTTACTCATAAAATGGATTTAACAAAAACTTTGTAAATTTACAGAGTTTTTTTGGTAAAATTCTTTTCGGTTTTATCAATATTTTACAGATAATTCTGTAAAATTAGAGTTTTTTTTATCGAAATCATTTTACAGAGTTTTCTTCGTAAAATAACAAAAAATCTTGCTGGTTGGAAATCAATGGTATTTTCTGCTGGCTCAGCAGAGTATCTCTGTAATTTATCAGAGTGATTATTTTGAGTGTGGTTCTGAGATTTATTTGCAGAAAAATTTTTGGCAGATTCTGAAACAGTTTTTCGAAGGAAAATTTCTAAGTTGAGGGATTTTTTTTTTCTCTAGAAATGTAATAAGAAATTTTTTTTTAAATTTGAGATCATTTTTCAATTTAAAAAATTCTTACATTCGAAGTGAAATAAGTATCAAAATATTTTCGGAGGGTAAAGTCTGAAATTTTGAAACATTTTTCTATAAAATAATATTTTTTCCATAGGAAATAATAAGGAAAGTTGTTCGGATAGAAATGTCCACTACTCTATTGCCATCTAAGTTTTTCATATGCAATTTCTTTAATTCTGAAACATTTTATCCTAAGGCTACATGTACTGACGTAAATGATCAGCACACATATAAATCCCCTAAGGGTATTTTACATTCTAGTCATTTTCTTTCTATCTTTCCTTTCTTTTTTCCTTTCCTTTTCTTTTTTTTTTCTTTTCTTCCCTTTCCTTTCTTTTTTCTTTTTAAATCATTTTGGGGGGGGAGAAATCCCATTCTCCCCCCCCCTGGATCCGCGCCTGCTTACGGTGTTCGATGTTAAATTTAAATCCCTGGAGCTTTAAGCTCCACATAGCTTATCGTCCGTTAAGATCTTGTTGGCTCATGAGCCATTTAAGGCTCGAATGGTCGGTTATAACTGTAAAGTCCATTAACTCGATATATTGCCTAAATTTCTCAATTGCCAACACTTCAGCTAGGCACTCTTTTTCTGTAGTGGAGTAATTTTTTTGGGCGGCATTTAATTTACGGGAAAAATACTCAATTGGGTGTTCGCCGTCGTCTCGCTGAAACAAAACAGCACCCACGCCTACATTAGAGGCGTCACACTGGACGTAAAAGGGTCGGTCGAAATCTGGGCTAGTTAAAACAGGGCTTGTTACAAGGCGTTGTTTTAACTCATTGAAAGCTTTTAATGCCTCTGGAGTAGGGTGTTCAATTAATCGGGTTTTTTAATTGTTCGATTAAACGATTAATCGATATTTGTCATTTTTAAATTATTCGATTAAACGAAAAAAAAAATTAAAATTGTTCGATTAATCGAATAATTACAAATTCAGAAATTTTCTAATTTACAAGATTTTTTTCGACAATTTTAGAAAAAATTGGTACTTGAGTAAATAAACAACATTAATTACAAGTACACAGAAAACAGCCTGTTTTTTGTTGTTTTGTCCAATAAAAAAATATTTTACAACATAAAAGAAAAAAAGTTTGGTCAATATGAAAGGTGATTAAGTGAAAAACGAACTAGTTTCAATTTTTTTAATTTTGGTTCAAAATTACGCCCTCTATTGGAAAAAATGAAAAAAATAAAATAAAATCAATTACTAAATACACCGATTCAATTACTTTAGTATTTGAATTTACTCCGAGCACGAAAATTGTAATATAGTTTACTCAAGTAATTGGGCCAATTACTAAAATAATTGAAACAATTACTTTAGTAATTGGACCAATTACTTGAGTAATCAATATTACAATTTTCGTGCTCGGAGGAGTTTCAAATACTAAAGTAATTGAATCGGTGTACATATTTCGTAATTGATTTTTTTTAATTTTTTTTTTATTTTTTTCCAATAGAGGGAGTAATTTTGAGCCAAAATTAAAAAAATTGAAAGTAGTTCGTTTCTTACATAATAACCTTTCATATTGACCCAATTTTTTTTCTTTCATGTTGTAAATTATTGTTTTATTGGACAAAACAACAAAAAACGGGCTGTTTTTTCTGTGTATTTAAACATTTTATTAACAACAAAAAAACAAAATTAAAATCATTTCAACATGTATTAAAATTTAAGTTTCATCTTTTTAGAGATTTGTGTAGAATTCAAAAACAATTTTTTTGACAAATTTATTGGATTACCGATATCACAAAAAAAAATATATTTATTATCTGACTACATTTGGTAAATCTTAAATTTTTAATTTTATTTTTTTTATAAATTAGTGCGTTTTTGCCGAAAACTCGAAACTTTGACCGATTTTAACTGTATGACCGTTGACCGCTTTGGCCCAAAATGTTATCAGGTACTTATTTAATTCGTTTAACAAATCCAAACTTCAGGAGCAGCGAAAATCAGAAAACAAATTTAAAATAACGACCACCCAAGTAAACATGGCTGTGTTTTTTTAATTCCAACATACATTTGGTTTGTTTATTGGACTTAAAAATTTTAAAAAAATTATACATACATATTTCCAGAAAAAACATATATTATTATTATTCGATTAACCGGCATAAATTCTTCAATTAATCCTTTAATCGAAATTAGCAATTTTAAATTAATCGAACAATTATTCGTCTAAAATTGTTCGATTAATCGAACAAGAATTAATCGACTGAACACCCTACTCTGGAGTAAGTTCGAATTTAGCGGATTTTTTTAAACAATCAGTAAGAGGTGCAGTTAGTGTTGAAAAATCAACAATAAAACGGCGGTACCATCCTACGGTCCCGATAAATTTCCTAATATCCTTCGGACATTTAGGTGGTGTAATTCTCATAATCGCATCAATTTTACTGTCGTCTGGCTTTATTTTCCCTCCCCCTACTATATAGCCTAGGTACTTCAGTTCTTTATAGCAGAACTTAGACTTTTGGATGTTGATGGTTAAGCCTGCCTCAGATAATTTTTGTCCGACTATTTTAAGCATTTCAACATGGGTCTCAAAAGTTGATGACACGACTAACAGATCGTCAAGGTAAACGAAAATACGATCTTTTAGCTCAGACGGTATTACCTAGTCCATTAGACGACACAGGCGTTGGGCCGCATTACACAGTCCGAAGGGCATGACCTTGAACTGGTAATGTGGCCTGCCTTGGACGGTAAAAGCTGTTTTTGGCCTGCTAGATTCCTCTAAGGGAATCTGCCCAAATTCGTCTTTTAGATCTATAGCTGATATATAGTGTGTATCACCTAATCGGGACAGTAAACCATCAATATTTGGAAGAGGGTATGCGTCATTTCGGGTCACCTTATTTAATTCCCTCGCGTCTAAGCATAATCTATTTTTGTTAGGCTTAATCACAAGTGTCGTTCGATTATTCCATTCTGCTTGTGTAGCTATCTCAATCACGTCCAGCTCTAACATTCTGTCATGTTCAGCAAAAGTTAGTTTCTGTATGGCGGGGCTGACGGGGTAATACCTCATTTTTTTCGACAAGGAATCTCCAGTGTCTATCACATGTGTTTCCAAGGTGGTTTTTCCTAATCCGAATTTGGTATAGCAGCGAAAATAAAGTTTTGCCTGTTCCAACTTTGCAGTTTGATTTTTTGTCAATTCATGCATATTTTTGTTATCTTCTGTGACTGATATTTCGTTTATTACGGAGTCGCTTAGGTTTATGGTTATCCCAATTATTTTCCAAAAGTCAAACCGAAGGATTAACTCTTGCTGCAAATTTGGAATTAAATAAAACATTATTTTCTCTACCTTATCGTTTATTTTTGCTTCTAACCATACTTTGCCTACGATCAAATGATTTCTACCATCTGCTGTTTTGATGGAAGATTTGAAATCGTGTATGTCTACGTTCATCCTAGCAATATTTTCTAAACAGTTTTTTCCCAGACAGCTTACCGAGGCACCACTGTCCATGAGTCTTTTTAGCTTGATTCCATTCAAAACCAAGTCCATATACGGGCGAATATCATTTTCTGTATGTATTATAGCTGAAGAAATTTCTTTTCGCTCATCCTTTCACAATCTGTGTCGCACTCTGGCCTTAAAAATTTTTTTACTTAAATTTTCCGGAAATTCGCCCGAATTCGATTATAATTTTCCAATCTTTCTTCGTAAGGTATAAGGTGTCTCAATTTTTTATTTTTTTGTAGATTTGATATTGGAAATTTACTAGAATTCTTAACATTAGACTTTATTGAAACGTTTTTGTATTTCTGAGTATTAATATTAAGCGTTTGGTGTGAATTTGGAATTTTGCTGTAGGGTGACTGAATCTCGTTTTTGTCTGTATTTTGAAAAAAGGTATTTTGTCTGTATTTTTGAAAAGCTAAAATGTCATTTGAGTTACTATTGTTATCAACTGGTCTAATAAGGGTATTATTGTCTATAGGACTATTAATTTCTTGAAATGTGTTACTATTGGAGTAGTCGCTTATTGTGAGTAGTCGTCTGTTCGTTAAAGTGTTAACACGTCTAGTGATCGTCTCTTGCGTTTGCCGTGTTTAATTTTCTAATTTACAATAATTAATTTTAATAATTTATGTCGTTCTGTTTACCTTTTAAACTTAATAAATAATAAAAAAAATAGTGCAATAATTCTAAAACATATCAGTGCAATTTTAAACATATGGGCAATTCCATCATGTCGAACGTGACCGTTGCACACATTAAAGTTGAAAAAAAAGTCAAAATAAAAAGATTTGTTTTCTTGACAAAAGGGGAAACTTATAGCTCTTAACTAGCTCTATAATTGTTGCTCAGGTTGACTTTGAAAATTGTTTCAAGCTTTCGAGATAATAGCAAAAAAGACAACCATTCGCACGGGACAAAAAACAGAAGTCGTTTTCGCGACTATTGATCAAAATTCTGATTTCAGCGAAACCTGTGGCAATATCACAATGCGACTAATTTTAAAATGTTGGCTTATAATGTCTCTTAAAAATTGTAAAATTTTACCTCAAAATTATTTCTACTTTTTTTTTAATTTAACTTTAATGACTGTCGCACGCGACATGTCGCACGGGACCGTTTTTTCCATCATCATATTTATGTTTTTTTTGTTGTTCTTTTTTAACAAATTATAAATAAATAAGCTTAGAAAACTAGGCATATATATTTTTCGTTCCCCTAGTCTGGTTCGTATTGAGTTTCAGCCAAATCGGTTCAGTGGTTCAAAAGTTATTAGCAAAACCGAGAATTTCAGATTAGTTTCACCTTAAATTCACGTGTTGAAAACCCGTTAAAAATATTTTTAAAACATTGGTAAAACGCAAAACTATTTTACAACGTATTTTTGTCACTCAAAAATTTTGTCACAAAAAAGTACACTCAAAAAAGTTTTACACTCAAAAAAAATTTTACACTCAAAAAAAAACTTAGTAAATATTTTTTTTTTCAAAAATTACTTAAAAAAAAATTTTTACATAACATTAAATATTTCTAATCCAAAATGTAATTTACTTTCACTTAAAAAAGGGCATTGTGGAGGGTATTCATAGATTCGCCTAGTCGAATTAAACTTATCAACTTGTTTAATTTATTGTCTTGTAATTTAATTTCATCTTCCTTGAACTTTTCTCTCCGCCGTTTGCATCTCTCTTTATTTTTTTCGCCGTTTATACTCATCTATATTTAAATTATTTAAAAGAATGTATTAAAACAAGTAAATCATTTATTTAAGAAAAAATTTTTTTTCAAAATTTTAAAATTCACACTTACCATGTCGCACGTGACCAACTTTATATAAGAACCAAGATCACAGATTTTAATATTTTTTAATTATTTTTTTTTTTATTTCAATTGTAATAAAAATCTGTGTTTGTTCTCAATATTTGATGAACTTTCGTCATTTCCACTTGCCGCACTAATTACAAATGTTGTTTTTCAATGTCGCACGGGACATCGAAATACGTGATAAAGCATAGCGAAAACTAACCGTTATTTTTTGAATTGCATAGTCTGTTATGCATTTTTTTTAGCTCTTTGTATCTCCAGAAAGATTTTTTAAAAGCAAAAGTCAATATTAAGTGCTTCTCTTTAAGAACTTTTAACAAAACAAAAGGTGCAATAGAAATGTCCCAATGAGAAAAAATTGGCTTGCTCGACTTTACATTCGAATATCTCGAAATGGGGCATGAATAAATGTAAAATTTGTTCACGTTAGTTAAATTTGATTGTTTTCCTATGAAAATATGTTAAAACAAATTCGTTTCAAGAACTTTTGGTTTTTTGGTCTTGGTAGACCTTTCGGTGGAAGTGCCCATATTTAAATAAACCAAAACCCCATACAATAATTTTAACTCACAAGGGAAGTATCTCAACCCTTATGAACCGATTTGCCTGAAACTTAAAATATATATAAAAGAGAAAATTCTAAGGTTGGGGTGTCTCGGCTTATCGGCCATATCGGGGATTTAGGGGTTCAAAACATGGGTCAAAAAATGGCGAAAAAATCGTTTTTTGGATTTTTCAGCCATTTCTTTTTAAGAAACTATATGATGTTTTCATATGAGAAGAAAGGTTTTTTAATGCCTATCCAATGGTGGCATAACCTTGTAAAAACTCGGCTTCTTTAAATATTTTTTTCAGGAAAATGTGTACATTTTGGGGGGTATGTATGTGAAGACATAGACCTACGATATCCGTATGAATAAGAAATAATCTTTATTAAATTTAAGTCGACCCGTATTTTTGCCCTAGACGATATTCCTGTTAGTTCGGAAGTTATCAAAATTTTCCCGAAGGTCCACATGGTTTCATAAGGGGACAACGAAATTTTTAATCACCGATATGGCCGATAAGCCGAGACACCCCAACCTTAAAATCGTCTCTTTAATATATATTTTAAGTTTCAGGCAAATCGGTTCATATAGGTTGAGATACTTCCCTTGTCAGTCGAAAAAAAAAGAAAAAAACAATAAATAAAACAAAAAAAAATCTTAAGCCTACATTTAACTATACACACATAAACACAAAATAAAATAGAAAAAATTCTCCGCTCATTCTCACATTGAACACCATATACATACAAATTTACATTACACTAACTAGTGAAGAAAAAAAACAACAACACCTCATATGTTTTTGCTGCATCTTTAAAAATAGAGCCATCAGTTTTTCAGGATCCCGGGATTCCCACAAAATTCACACGAAAGCTCCAAAATCATCACTTTTTATTTTGCAATGTCCAAGCATAGGGCTTTTATGCTTCCTTGTCTGCATCATTGTTGTCGATAATAACCCCATCCTTATTTTTATTTGTTTTCACGTAGTTGCAGGTGCCTTTTTGTTCGTTTGTTGCTGGGTTGCTATATGATAAAGGTATAACACTGATCATAAAGTAACCAATACAGCATCAAACCTACCTTTTGGCCACTTGCTTCTATCGTAAGGAATACTGACTTGAATTTTGAAACGTTTTAATGACTGGTAGATTTCGCATAGACTTCTGCAATATACACTGAGAGCGAACTTTTTTTCTGTGTATGCTCACATTTGCTTCCATCGGCCGGATGTTTTCGCCTTGTGTGAGACCCAGGTACGTGGGGATGCTGATCCGCAGGATTTCCATATTCCTGGGTATCACTTACTATCCCTTTTTGTCTTCCATAGGGGCCTTGCGGTATATGTACGTAATGATGTTGTGTACCAGTGCCTGACACATTTAGGCACGAATGATCCCGAATTTAATTCCTTGTGGGTTAAATTCGGAATCAAGGCACACACATTACATTTCGGGTTCCTGTATAGAAGCCCAAATGCGGGAAGGGTGTCATCCTTTAATGGTTTTGACGCTCTCTCCAATTCCATTTCGAGAATCCTGGAGAGTTGCCCGAATAGTGAAATTGTCGTGGCAGGTGATTTCAATGTTCACAACTCTTCCTGGATTCCCCATTCAAACCATTCGACTCCCGTTGGCGATTACGTTGAGTTATTCGCAGCGCATAACCACCTGTCGCAATTAGTGAACGAACCAACGCGCTTAACGGGCATTGGGAATGAACACCAGAATACTCTTGACCTTTTTCTTACTTCACATCCTGATAAATATGAAGTAAAAACATTAGCACCTCTTGGCAATTCGGATCATTGCACCATTTCCGCATCCTTCTCGTACTCCGATCTTCGTAACGTCTCGACAACAGCTAAGAGGCGTTCAGTTTTTATCTATGAGAAGGCTCGCTGGGTAGAACTCAACGACTTTTTCCGGCGTTTCAACTGGAAACTCTGTTTCCTCGACGGCAACGTCGACGCCGCCGTGAAAATGGTCGAAAATGTTATTGTGCTTGCAATGAAGTCTTTCATTCCATCGAAGCTCATTTCGGCTAAACCAAGAGATAAATGTTGGTTTAACCAGACTTGCAGGAATGCAGTCAGATCCAGGGAGGAAGCATTCAGAAATTGGCGTGATAATAAAAACGCTAATACTGATATGCTACGCAAACAGGCAAGATCTGAGTGTGCTAGATTACTTAGTCGTGAAAAGCTTCATTACGAACAACGACTTCGTGCTAAAGTTCTTTCGGCTCCTCGGGGCAGTAAGAGCTTTTGGTCGTTTGTTAAAAGAGTCAAGGAAAATGCTAGTTCTTCTATCCCGACTCTTTTAAAAGATGACCAAGTGTTCACAGAACCGGTTGATAAAGCTAACCTGTTGGCTGGCCTTTTTGCAAAAAATTCTTTCTTGCCGGAAAGCAATCAACCACTGCCCGAAATCGAAAGGGTATCTCATACTATGCCCAAGATATTTTTCCGAGCTCGTGCAGTTAAAAGGGTTCTTGCGGATCTTAACGTAAATAAGTCACCGGGACCGGATGGTATACCAGCACTGGTGCTGAAGCAGTGTGCTTCGACGTTAGCACGTCCACTGGCTAACCTTTTTATCTTGTCCTTCCGTAAGGGAATCTTTCCATCATGTTGGAAGGTTGCCAATGTGCAGCCAATCCCAAAAAAGGGTGCGGCTAATAACCCTGATAATTACCGCCCAATCGCAATATGCTCAGCGCTCTCGAAGGTAATGGAGAGTATGGTAAATTGCCATCTTGTTAGGTATCTGGGGGCTAACTTACTTTTAAACGATCGACAGTATGGTTTTCGGAGAACTCGTTCTACTGGGGATCTGTTGGCGTTCCTTTCCGAACGTTGGAGTCGTTCGATCCACCATTTTGGTGAGAGTAAGGTGGTTGCTCTGGATATTTCCAAGGCTTTTGATTGTGTGTGGCACGGTGCGCTCATATCCAAGCTTAATGCCTTTGGTGTCGGTAATGAATTCTCTCGATTTATTTCGAGTTTCCTCAGGGATCGTTCTATACGTGTTGTTATAGATGGGTTCTCATCTGATGAGTTTCGGCTTCAATCAGGGGTACCGCAAGGTTCTGTTCTTTCTCCTACCCTTTTTCTTATTTTTCTTAACGACCTTCTAAGTCAAACTTCAAATCCTATCTACTCTTTTGCAGATGACAGCAACATTTGTCATTCATTTTCGTTTGATCGTAGGCCAAGGTTTGTTGAGGTTGAGGGCAAAAGGCAGATTATGAATGACACACTTAATCAAGACCTGTTGACAATCTCTGAGTGGGGTCTTGCGAATAGGGTTGTAAAAGTACCGGGTATTTGGGTACTTGGTATCGAGTACCAACAAATTTTCCGGGTACCCACTACCAAAAAGTCCCTACCCAATACTTTTTAGGGTTGTATTTTTTTACATCTTAGCAATAAATTTATCTAAAAAGTGCAAAAATCGTATAAGATTTATTAAAATATATTTTAAAAAATACGTTAGCTATTGGCGCTTGCATAAAATAAGTGTCAAAAATACTGAATAATGTATAAAAATAATGTATAATGTATAAATATAATAGCGGTTTTCACCCTTGATAGAAAACAAAAAAAGAATTGGAGAAACGAAGAAAACAAGAAAATGTTGGACAGAAATACATGTGTTTTGTTGTTGTATCTGTCAAACATTTTCTTATTTTCTTCATTTCTCCGATTCTTTTTATGTTTTCTATCAAGGGTGAGAACCGCTAATGTAATATATATAATTTTTTTAAATTTTGCTTAAAAAACATACTGAGCGTATACTAAACAAAAAGTATCGAGTAGTATCGAGTACCCAATTCAAAAAGTATTGAGTTGTATTGAGTACTGAAAAGTAGCAGACTTTTACAACCCTACTTGCGAATAGGGTCAAATTTAATGCACGCAAGACTCAATGTTGTATGTTGACTAGGGTTGCCAGAATTTTATTTCGAAAATGCGGGACAAACTCCAAAAAATTACAAAAATGGCGGGATTTTACAAATTTTCGCGGGACAAAAATATTTTTATGAACAAAACTGAAAAATTAAGCAGTTTTATTGTTTTAAATAGTTTTAAATAGAGACTACAAACCTCTAGTGCATTTTGAAATAAAAAAGTGTTTTTGTTTTTCAAAAAATTTTTTTCGCGCTGCTTTAGAGACTAATTTAGCTAAAGTAAATAAAACGCTGGACCAAAATTACTGCATGGAGATTTTATAAATATTTTTCCCGAAATGTACGTATTGTGCAACTTTTGGCGTACATTTTTTGAAAAATATTTTTTTTTTTTTCAAGCAAACACTAAGATTGTAAACTTTATACCCAATTCACACCTGAGGTGAAATCTCGTTCGAACAAGATTCCGATCATATGGTTGTGTATCAAATGATGCAGACCATATGATCGAAATATCGTTCGAACGAGATTTTACCTCAGGTGTGAATTGGGTATAAAGTTTACAATCTTCTAAATCCACATCATTTGGGCAAGGTAAAACCAATTTTACAAAAGCTTACAAATAAGCCTTTTAAAAACTTAAGCTTTTAAAGTAAAAAATAATTGTTGTTAAAAAAAATTGCAAAAAAAGCGGGAATATGGAATCCCGCGCGGGACGCGGGAATCGGTTATGAAAAGCGGGACAATCCCGCCAAATGCGGGACGTCTGGCAACCCTAATGTTGACCCACAGGAATGTGGAATCAACAGTGTCATCTGTACATATGGGTGGAATAAGTATCGAGGAATCTGACACTCTTGATGTTCTGGGCATGAAAATTCAGTGTGATGTCCGTTGGAATAAGCACGTTTTTCAAGTGTCGAAAGAAGCATTCAAGTGTCTCGGTTTTTTAAACCGGTGTAAGAAGTACTTCACCTCATCAGATCTCCTCACTATTTATACCACCTACATCCGACCGAAGATGGAATACAACTCCCATATATGGGCAGGGGCTTCAAAGTCTATTTTGGAGCTCTTGGACCGTGTGCAAAGGAGGGCGTTGATGCTAATCAATGACAATAGTGTGTCCAACTCTATTGACTCATTGGAGCATCGTCGGAATGTGGGTTGTGTGACTCTGTTCTATCGATATTACCATGGAAAGTGTTCTGCTGGGATAAGTGAACTTATCCCTAGAGCCCGAGTTTTTGTTCGCAATACTCGGTTGTCTAGTAGATCACATCCGTTTGTTGTCGATTGTCCAGTGGATCGCACAGCGCATTACAGAGAAGGTTCGTTCATCAGTCGAACTAGCCGTATGCGGAATAATCTTCCCGTAGAAGTCTTCCCAGTTTCTTTCAATGTAGATAAATTCAAGTCAAATATCCACAAACACTACTCCCTCTTTCCTCCTCCTCATAACCTATTTTCCTGATATCAACACAATGCACTGCATTAATAGGGGCATCCCCTGAGTGTTGGTTCAACGTAAAAAAAAAAAAAATAATTGGAATGTTAAAAAGTTTGTTTTTGTTAGAATTTTCAGTAGGGTGAATTGTATGTAATATCTCGATTTTTGGGTCTAATTTTCTACCTCATCTGTAATTGTTTTATTTAATTCTAAATTTGTCGTATTTTTACTTTCTGAATAATTTGTACTATTGTTGACAAGAATATTTTGATCTGCTTTTTGTGATTGGAGTTTATCGAGGGGGTGGCAAAATTTATTATCAGTGGTTCTCAAACTTGAGTTAATTTTTCTATCGTTTAAAATATCAAGTGGCATAGTTCGATTGTTTTCTAAATTGTATAGCTTTGTTTCTGTATTATCTTTAAAATTCTTTCTAATCCTACATTTTTCACACCTGTCATTTACTGGTTCTGGTTGGTGTTTGAGCATGTTGGCCCAGTCTTCACCATGCTCTTTTTGCGGTTTCCCGAGCACTTGGGGCATTCAGGAGTGATATAACCATCTAAGCCACATCTGTAGCAGAATCGATGAGACTGTTCTACATCGCAATCCAGAAATATGTGCCCTACCTTTTGACAATTCCAGCATTTTAGTTGTTCAGCTGGTGTGTTATTCAACTTAAACGCTTCTAAAAGGTGGTTATTTTCTGTTAACATTTCGGCATAATCGATCTCATTTAATTTTTTAAAGTTACTAATAGGTGGTCGATTACGGTTTCTTTTTGCTAAGTTTCTTTCGGCCTTATTACACTCTTCTAATAATTTTTCTAAAGTAGTAATTCTATTGGCGTACACTAAATCGAATAATCCATCTTTTAAATTGTCTTTTATTATTTTAACTAATTCATGATCGGGCATACGAACCCTCATTTGATTTCTTAGCGAGATGATCAGTTATAAATGTCTCGACTAATTCAGTCTGATTCTGTCGTCTTTCTAACATTCTTCGTATTATCTCAAAGTCACTATGGTATTTGCGGAATTTTCGGGTCATGTTATATTGGAGTTGTTCCCAACTGCAGTGCGGATTCTGACGCCTAAGTTCCAAAACCATTCATACGCGTTTCCTTCTAACAAATGATGGAATCCTTTCATTACGTCTGACCAGTCGCACCCACTATCTTCCTTCATTGATTCTACGCGGAAAAAAAAAATATTCAATTGGCTGTTTTTCCGTTCCACTAAATTTTATATTCCATTTCCGTAGTTCCAATTGAGTATAGGGCTTATATGACAGGTTAGAAGGCATAAATTGAGGTTGAAAACGTGGCTGGTAAGGTGGTTGTTGTTGATAATAATTTCGGCTATTCAAAGGTTGATAAGGTTGGTTATTCATGGGTCGGTAAGGTTGGTTGTTTATCGATTGAAAAAGTGGGTTGTTCAACGGTTGATAAGGTTGGTTGTTCACCGGTTGATAAGGTTGGTTGTGCATCTGTGAAAAAGATTGGTTGTTCATTGGTTGATACGTGGCTAGATTTTGTGGTTGTGGAAGTCTGGAGTGGTTATTTCTAGCATTTTCTGGCTGATCGTCATCAATATCATCAAAAAAGTCTTCAGTCTCGTTAAGCTCTGTTCTTAACGACTCGCGTATCATATGTGGTATCATCTGGGCTACATTTTGTTGGGCGTCTCTCATTATTGAGGCCTGCGCCACGCCGACTGATGCATTCACATATTCACGAAGAGTCAAGCCATCATTGTTTACGGTCATATTAGGGTCTACTTGTTGACTAATGCCAATATCAGGAACTCCACGTAACTCTTGGCGAATTCCTCGCGCTGTCAAGCTGCTGTATTCTGGAGAAACGATTATTCCATCATTTGCTGATGTGTTTCGTGAGCCACTAGGCATTTGTTGTTGTTGGCTGAGTGGTGGCGGTGGTTGATTGAAATTTAAAGACATTAAAGGGACAACGTTGCTAGGTGTCGTAGTAGTTGTAGTTCTAGCTATAGTATTATTGTTGGTATTAGTATTGGTCGTATTGGAACCAGTTTGTGTTCTTGGTCTTAAACTTCTGTAACTCATCTTGACTATTATAATAAATGCTAGAATATGGCAGTAATTTGTACTTCAAGTTGCCTGTAGTAGTCAACGTAATGTCTTAAATTGTCTGTAACAACAGTACTAATTTTAAAATTGTCTCTTTCCTATAGAAATTTTCTACCTAACCGTTTGGGGATCTCTGAACTATATAACTATTTTGATTTTTTTTTTTAGAAAAAAAAAAATGCTAAATTGTCTATTTAATATTTAAATTAACTAATTTCTAACTGGGATATATTTTTTTGCAAGTAGGTTTAGGGTTAATGAAGAAGTTGCTAAAGAGTTCAGATTGGAAGGGTGATTCTCTCAATGATTTTTGTTATTTTGACACTTAATGTACGTTAACTTTTTAAAGTCTTTGCTCACAAAAAAAATTATATATATTTTTATATTTATTATATTTTTTCGGCGTAAGCCAAGTGTATTTAATTTGTTGTTTGTGTTTTTCTGATTGAAGAAGAAAATTGTGTCTTCTAAAGATTAAATTAAATGTGGATTTACCCTAGACCATGGTTTCTGTAGCCACTTCTACGTCATCAGTAGGCAATTACATTAAATTGATTATTTGATATTTGCTAGAAAAATTCTTTATATGTTTTTTTATCAACAGACTAGCCTGACATGAGCTTCGAACCTGTGTCGTTAAAATCTCTCATGTTTTGTAAGCCGAAGCCATAACCACTAGGCTATACTCGGTGTATAAACATCAGTGACTAAACGTCGTTTGTTTTTAACTCACAGTAGGTTTCGTGTGTGACGTATACAGAAAAGCTTTTTCTCTAACTCAAGCAATGCATTTAATCTAGAGACCAACAACAATTTTCTTAATCTTTCATTTACTTTATTTTATGCAAACTTTACTATAGCAGAGAATTTTTTGTTCTTCACACTACAGTAACGCATAGTTAAAGTGAATTGCTCACACGAGCGACATTTGTCAGTATTTCTATATTTATTATATTTTTTCGGCGTAAGCCAAGTGTATTTAATTTGTTGTTTGTGTTTTTCTGATTGAATATTTTTATTTGTTATATTTTTTTTTTTTTTAATATTTAGTCAGTATGAAATAAGTACTAAAATCTACTAATTAGTTTTGTTATTAACATATACTCAAACGAACATGAAAAAAATATGTACTCACATTAACTACGAATCACAAAAACATTTTTTTTGTATTTAATTTCAGGATATTCATGCAGATTGATAGATGCAAGTAAATAGTAAGAAGTTGGCAGTTATGGCTTTATCTAATTCCAAAATCAATTTAACAATCGTGTATAAGTATTTTATATTTAAATTCAAATCTAAAAAAAATTTAGATTAGTAAATGTACTACTGAAGAATGTCAATTAGATGTAAATTTAAAAAATGTTTCCCAAGATGAAAACAATAATTAAATAAAAGATTTCTAACGACTTAAATTTGGTGTTATTTAAAAATATTTTTTTACTTTGGATACTGGCGTATAAGCTAAAGGACATTACACAGGACAAAACTAAACATTAAGTTAACCTCATAATTTGTCTTCTCCTCATAACTAATTAAGTTGCGAATGAACACTAGACTTGAAGCCGTTTAGATCATGACATCCTTTATCAGAATGAATTGATTTGAAATTATTTGGTTCCTCAATATTTAACGGCGCTGTTTCTGTCGTCGCTACTCAGGCATGGTATTTATTTTACCTTCCAGGACTTACGGCAAAAACAAACGAAATTAAATATCGAGATCGTACTGCAAAAAAGAAGACCGCTGTACGTTAGGGCGCCAAAATGTGACGAACGGGTTTGTTAGACCTAGCAGAAGGCACGCTTGTGGTTGCACGGCATTAGCTCGTCGGATGTTGGTGGGAACTTTTCTACTAACGTTCGAAAACATTTAAAAATTCGTGCCGGGGTTGTCAACAAAAAAAACACAAAACATTTCACAAACACAAAATGCTAGAGGTATGCCGGAAACGGAAACAGACATACATACGACAGTATCCGGTAAAATGCGTGAGAAAAATTATGAATTTGGAATTTGAAAAGATGGAGACAGTGATGATTTTTGTCTCCTCAGGTTCCCTCCCCTTTATGGCGGATTCCGACCATCCATGATACTTTAACTTCCTGTAGACTATTTTTGTAAAGTATCCCTAAAAGTGACACACTTATTAAACTTCTTTTTCTACCTACATCATCAATCTATATTCTTCTTTAGCACATAATTACACAATTATTTTCAATGGTAACGTTAATTATCATTTTTATTTAAATCTAAAAAATATATATAGAATAACAATAAAGGGTTATGTATTTAATAAATCGTAAGTATAATTATTTATAACACAATACAAAAAGGGCATTAATAATAGTTTTACAACAACAAAAAAATTGAGATAACTTTTATAAATTTAGAGTGGGCTGAAATTTATGCATTTTTTTTAAGGATGTGTTTAAAAATTAATTATTTTATTTATTGAGATTTTTAAATTCTTTTATATATTCATTTCTTTCTTTGACTTAAGATTTTAAAGTTCAGATTTTTTTTGATCTTTACTTTAGATTCCAGATGTCAAATTTATAACGTTTCTTTTCCCTTTTTTTGTTGTTGCAAATTCTTGTTTTATATATAATATTTTTTTTTTTCTTTTATAATTTTTCTTAGTTCTGATTTTACATATTTTAATTTTTTGGATTTTTTTAATTATTTATTATTTTTTTTTTGCGTTGGTTAATAAACAAGAATATTCGCTTAGTTTGTAATTTCCTGAAAATTTGAAAAAAGTGGCTAATTACTCTTAGTTTCGGTTACCAACGGGTTAATTTTTCACTGTTGTTCACCGATCACGCTTTCAGCGATTCTTTTTGCTTTTTTTTTTGAAATCACAAACTAAAACATTTAAAATATATTGACATAAAGTATTAGTTATAAAGTGTAACTACTTTGTTAGGGGTTGATTGAAGGTCAGAATACACGTTTTGAGGTTAGTTTTCTCTCTATTTTTTTTTTTTTTTATTTGAGCCAAGCAAAGTTAAGTCACGTTTTACTGATCAATTCCCGATTTATTATTTTTTTTTGCGTTTTTATGTTTTTGGGTATCTTACCACTTTTGGGGTTAATTTGCCAGTATTTAATTCAGGTGGTTGTCCTTACTTTGTAAAACCACTTATAGCAAGTATGTTTACCAATGGTATTATGGTGAATTAATGACACGGTCTTATCTTCGCTTTACGATATTCCCACTGTTTGAGGTTAGTTTTGATAACCAGCAGGTGGCGGTCAAGTATTTTGTACTAGAATCTTGGATTTCACCTCCCTCAGCTGGACACGTTTGGCTGGTTTTCTATATATTGGTTTTGTGTTGAAACGTCAACCTAATGAATTTCCATTTCAAAGAGGAATCAGTAAGATGGTAATCTTTACACAAATAGCAGCATGTTATTTGGTGTTAAATATATTGATTGCATATCTTACCCCTTTGTTGCAGTTTTTTTGTTTGAGTAATAAAATTTTTATTTTATTACCGGTAATGTAGATGACATTAATTTTCCTTTTAATTAAGGCTTAATATTTTTTTTTTAAATTGTTGATAACGTATTAATTTAATATTTTTTTTATTTTTATTGAATTTATAAATTTCCGGTTTTAAATAACCAATTGGAATTTACAAACAGAATAGTAATAAGACCACGTTATCTACTTTGTTCATTCGTATTGGATATAAATTTTCTAATAAGAATTTTACTCTTCACTCTTGAAGTTACAAATTGTAATTGATCTCTTCTCAATGTTCATTTTTGGCTTATGTCTGTGGTTTGCTATTGGTCGTGATTTTTGACCGCGATGACCGATTTGACCGCAAATATATTTCAATGTCATCTTTATTTTTTTAAATTGTCATCCCTATTGATGGAGTTTCCATAACTTTCTACTTTTGGATATATCAACTGACAAATGAAAGTTATCGGAGTTGAAAATTAAAAAAGGAGTAGTAAAGAAGAAAAAAAAGTAGTACGCATGAAAAACGGTGGTTAGAGAAATATAATTATTTTAAAGTGTAATTGAAAGATAAAATTAAAAGAAAATATATATTAAATCCGTACCAGGTGGCCGTCACACCATATATGAACATACACATTTATTTTTAGACGGGTTGTTGACTTTTGTCACTGTTTTATTTTTAAAATGAGATTGTTTTTGCTTGATTTGAATTTTTTTTTCTTAGTGTAGTGTCATTTTATGGTAATAGAATAATGAGCTAACGGTGACGATTATCAAGTTACATAATTAGCCCCCTGAGTTTCAGTCACAGTCACGAGTGATCACACGGGAATCACGCTCTAATCAACTCATGTGCCCATATCTACCACAAACCTAGTCCTAAAACTTATGTGGTGCAAATTTAAGGCCAATTCGATTAAATTAACCCTTGGTCTCGGCGATCTAAGTTTAGGATTTTAGAAAAAATAAAAAAAAAGAATTTAAAAAATACATATTTTTTGTGATGCATCATTTTCATTAATTTTGATGCGGTGAACACGAATCTTTTTTAAATCGGTCGAACGGTTGTCGAGATATAGCTACTTAAATAGTGTTTCTAAAAAACCGACATTTTTGAAACCCGGTTTTTCGGTTAACCGAAAATCAGCTTTTTCGGTTAACCGGTTTTCTCGGTTCAACCGGAATAAAAAACCGGTTAACCGTTTTTTTTTTCTTTAACTGACAAACACAAAAAATACTTTAAAATAGGCTAATTTTAATTATATAAATAGACTAATACAGACTCGACATAAGTGACAGGTGTCAAAAAAGTATTCTGTAACCATATGGTCAATATTTTCAAATTATTCTACGAATTAGGTTAGAAAGAGAAAACTGATATAACGCGCCATAAGAAAAATGAATGCCAGATCGGTTTTTGTAGTTTCACTCACTCCTAAGTCGTAGAAAGTGCTGCCATGTTAGCGTAAAACGGACTAAAAACCGCTGTTTTCTTCTAAAACCGCTTATTTTTCCCCCATTTTTTCTTAAGAAACTACTGTCGAGTCTTTATTTTTATTTTTTTTTATTTATTTAATAGATATTTTTAATATTTACAAAGGAAGGATTACAATTTTTGAGATCATGTGTATCTATATTTACCTTAACTTAATAGTTGTGAGCCATATTGGCATTTTAAAGCTGATTTTAATTAAATTAATTTATAAATGTAAATTTACTTTGGTTCTACCAAATTTTAAATTAATTATATAAAAAAAAGTGTATAAAAAAAAGAGTATAAAAAATAAATAAATTTGTTGTACATCAAATTAATAATACATTTTTAAGGAAATTAATTGAATTCATTCAGTATAAGTTTTCTGTACTTTAAACAAATTTCCAAATATTTGTATAAACTATGATAATCATTAAGTCTGTTTGCGCACTTTCCCAGTAAAAATTATCAAGCAACAAAATTGTAGAGAGTAAAAAAGAAATCGCTCTCAAAAAGGAAAAATTGTAAAAAGTACGCGAACAGAAATCCGTAAAAATTTTCAAGTTAGTTAAACAGCTGATTTAAATCAGCTTATAAAAAATTTTGCCTTCATTTGTAAATTTTTAATTTTGATGGTATTTATTTTTTAACTTGTTAATAAAAGAAATTTAATTTTAGGATGTACTTTTTTTAATCATTCGTTGATATTTAATCATATTTTATACACAAAAATGTAACTGCAGAATATTTTGTATTTTGTTTACAAAAATATAATCATATGTTTTTAAAACATATGTTTTTTTGCGGCAAAAATTTATCCAGTAAAAAGTAGCAAGCTTCTAAAATAGAACTGTCACTTTTTTCTCTCATTTTCTCTCTCGTTACTGGGTTTTTATAGTACGCGAACGACTTTTAGACAAAATTCGTGATAATTTGTACAAATTCGTACAAATTATTGAGTTCGCGAACACAACTATTATCATTGCCATTTAGTATATTTATTACTTCGTTCATATCCAAAAAAGCTTTACTAAAATATTTAGCCCGGACAGGGCCGCTTTAAGGTATGGCGGGGGCCCTGGGCACACAAGATTTTGGGGCCCCGCTGGAGAGTAAAAAGTCGCATGACAAAAAAAAGCATTTGTTTGGTACAAATTAAAATATTCTTATTACCTGTTTTAAGACAAAGAAACTAAAAAAATTTGAGTTTTTAAAGAAAAAAAAAAAACTAGCTCGAGGTCATTTTCTTTACTTATTACAGCCATGATATTTGTATAGAACAATTTGGTTTTATTGAGATCTTAAAATCTGAAACTTTTTCATGCCTCGGAATCTCAAATTTTTTCTATATAAAAATTTTTCAGAATAATCTGCAATTTTTTTATACGAAAAATGTCTTACAAATAGAAACTGCGACAATTTCTTTACGAAAAATATTTTAGAATCTGAAAATATTTTTGTACGAAAAATGTCTCAGTATTTGAGATGTTTTTATACGAAAAACGTATCAGATCTAAGACTTCTTCAATGCGAAAAATGTTTCAGAATCTGAGACTTTATCTACACGAAAAATGTCTCATAATCTGACTCTTATAAAAAAAAGTCTTAGCATCTAAGACTTTTTCTTTACGATACATGCCTCAGAATCTGAGACTTTTTCTATACGAAAACTGCCTCAGAATCTAAAACTTTTTCTATACGAAAAATGCTCCATTTTCGTATTAGCGAATTTGGCATTTCGGGGCCCCCTTAGGTCAGGGGCCCTGGGCACGTGCCCAGTGTGCCCTAATGGTAAAAACGGGTATTTGTGCTGTAAGTTAATTGCGGGTATAAATCATGAAATTGAGAACCTCTTGCATTAGATATAGTATCTTCTCTTTCCGTTGTTTTTAAAAGTTCAAGTATTGGTTTCCAGTATTCACACAGGGGTTTATTAGCATTTTCAGGAACATATTGAATTTTTTCACATATATTTACCCATTCTTCAGCCCAAAAGGTTTTCATTGAAATATTTTTTTCAGCTATGTTCAGGTAGTCGTAGAACTCTACACACAAAAAAATTTTTGCCAAGTACTTGGGAGGATATGCGTTTTTAAAGTTTTTTGCATATATTATGCAAAAAATAGCAACATTTTACCAAGTTTTTGCTTGTTTTTGATAAAAGTTTAGAAAATATTCATAAGAGTATTAAACCTTGTGTAATTTTACAAACCTTAACCAAAATTATGCAAAAACTTGGTAAAATGTTACAAAATTTTTCATAAATAACGTAAAAAACTTTAAAAACGCATATCCTCCCAAGTTATTGGTAAAATATTTTTTTGTGTGTATGTAAGAAAAATGTAGCTTTAACGTAAAAATATACAGGGAGTTTAGACCAGTTTCTAAATAAAGCATGTAGTTAGGCGTATTGTATGGTAATTGTAACATTTTCTTTATAAAATATTTAAATAATTTTTCCACTTCATCATATTTTTTAAAACCCCAAATTTGAGCACCGTAAAACATTTTAGATCGGAAAGCAGCAATTAAAATTTTAAGTTTATTGTTGTTCGATATCTTAGGATGATTTATATATTTTGACCATGTTGATGCAATCGTAATTTTTGATGTTGTTAATTTATTTCCTAAGTACTTTGCAAAAGATAAGTTAAAATTGATATCCATTCCCAATTATCTGCAGTTATTGACAATTTCTATATTATTTTCTCCAAAATTCCACTTAAGATTATTGGATATTCTTGCACCACTACGAAAAACAACTATTTTTGATTTTTCCAAATGTACCTTATATGCTATTTACATATACCCCGAAATCCATATAAATTTGGATTTCAAATCCAATTAAAATCTATACCGTTAACATATGCTTTTTTGACATTTAGCGGGATTTTGTTTGTACTAACTCTGTATTTTCTTTTGATTTGTGTACAGGGTTGTTAGTTGGAAAATTACCCAATTTTATAAATATTTCTAAAAACAATGATTTTTCTTTGCCGGAGCCAATATTTTTGTTAAGTACTCACACCATTGTGCAAATGGAATTTCTTTATTCGACTCTCTTTTCGTATCAACACATATTGTTGTACATACATACCTGCATTAATAAAATGAAGAACTGTTACGTTATGTACATACTTGATTGAGATGTTGGAGTTAGTTACAAAGTACATACCGACATCAACACACGTTTTTGCTTGTGAATTGTTTTACACATAAATAACTTACAATAAGGTTATTATAAGTAATTGTCATAAATAGAAATAAAATAAATTGAACTAAAACTATTAACGCGACTTTTGATTAAACCTATACGGATTTAATATTGGCGACGAGGATGGGATAATTCCCAAAAAGCAAAAGGCGTTTAATAGTTAAATTTCTTGGCAATTTTTTCCTTTTGTAAAATAATCGTAGCGTTGCAAAATTTAACGCAATTATATTCTGTACCTCAATAAACGACAACGTGTTTGCTCTTTAGGTAACATTTGGGTTACATCTAGGGTTGCCAGAATTTTATTTCGAAAATGCGGGACAAACTCCAAAAAATTACAAAAATGGCGGGATTTTACAAATTTTCGCGGGACAAAAATATTTTTATGAACAAAACTGAAAAATTAAGCAGCGTGTTGTCGAGTTTTATTGTTTTAAATAGAGACTACAAACCTCTAGTGCATTTTGAAATAAAAAAGTGTTTTTGTTTTTCAAAAAATTTTTTGCGCGCTGCTTTAGAGACTAATTTAGCTAAAGTAAATAAAACGCTGGACCAAAATTACTGCATGGAGATTTTATAAATATTTTTCCCGAAATGTACGTATTGTGCAACTTTTGGCGTACATTTTTTGAAAAATATTTTTTTTTTTTTTTCAAGCAAACACTAAGATTGTAAACTTTATACCCAATTCACACCTGAGGTGAAATCTCGTTCGAACAAGATTCCGATCATATGGTTGTGTATCAAATGATGCAGACCATATGATCGAAATATCGTTCGAACGAGATTTTACCTCAGGTGTGAATTGGGTATAAAGTTTACAATCTTCTAAATCCACATCATTTGGGCAAGGTAAAACCAATTTTACAAAAGCTTACAAATAAGCCTTTTAAAAACTTAAGCTTTTAAAGTAAAAAATAATTGTTGTTAAAAAAAATTGCAAAAAAAGCGGGAATATGGAATCCCGCGCGGGACGCGGGAATCGGTTATGAAAAGCGGGACAATCCCGCCAAATGCGGGACGTCTGGCAACCCTAGTTACATCATTACCAATTTTTTGACGACAAGAGTCAATGCCTCTGAAGACTGAAAAGGAATCTCCTGCTCTTGGAATATCGAATGAGAATATTGCATCGGATTCCGCAGCTTCCACTTCTGCCAATTCATCTACTGAAGGAAATAAAAAACACATAATGGCTTCTATGGGAACGATGGAACCATTCGATATTAATCATCCTGAGAATTGGTCAACATATTACGCAAGGTTCGAGCTTTTTTCTACTAGCAAATGACGTGCAGACTGGTCGTCAAAAGGCAATTTTCTTGACGTTGGCAGGTGCACCGCTTTATGATCTCCTGTCGTCATTAACATCTCCCAAAAAGGTGAGTGAGCTTGATATTACCGAAATTAAAACATTGCTAACGAATCATTTTTCTCCACGCCCATCGGAAATTGCGTCATTTTTTAAATTCCACAAACGCGACCAACTACCAAATGAGGGTTTTTCGGAATATGTTGCCGTTTTGAGAAAACTTGCTATTGACTGCAATTTTGGCAACGCTTTGGATCGTATGCTTCGTGATCGTTTGATGTGTGGGTTGCGGGATGAGGCTCTGCAAAGAAATCTTCTTGCTGAACCTGACTTGCAATTACAAAAGGTCATAGATCGGGCTACATCTGCTGAAGCGTCGTTAAAGAATGTAATGGTAATTCGACAGCAAAAGAAGCAGCAAAGAAAAACACCAAATCAACACAAGTCAAGTGATATCAAATCATGTAATGGCTGTGGAGGGAATCATCCCCGCTCACAATGTATACATAAAGAGACAATCTGTTCAACTTGTGGCATCAAGGGGCAATTACAACGTGTCTGTCGGTCATCGAAACAGGGTGTGTCTACTACACCACCATCGAAACCGTTAAAGAAAAACCAGCAAAACTTTAGCAAACCGAAATTGCAATCAATCAATCAATCACATTTTGTGATCGGAGTCCCGTAAGCGTTCAACAATTATAAACATTAATGGACAGCATTGTAAGTTCGAAATCGATTCAGGGTCGGATTATACAATAGTGTCGTCACAAGTTTTCAGTTGATTGTGGCCAACTGCTCAGCCGGTGCTAAATGAGTGCAATTTAAATTTGACAGATTTTCAACATAACAAAGTACCTGTTAGAGGTGTTGTTGATGTGGATATTTGGTATAACAAAAGATTAGTTAAGTCTCTGCCTCTTATAGTTGTAAATGGCCCGCAAACTAATATATTGGGCTGTAATTGGTTTGATCCACTTGGCATAAGCATTCAAGGCGTCCATAGTATCGAGGAATTAAATTCTATTAAAACGGTTTTAGCAAAATTCGATCATCTTTTTTCTAAAGAACTAGATAAATTTACTGGTAAACCGGTTTCGTTGCATTTAAAAGAGAACGTACAACCAATTAGACTTCCCGCACGTCGTATTCCATTAGCACTACGAGAACGAGTAGAAGCTGAACTTAATCGATTGTGCAATCAAGGCATTCTACAACCAGTTGAGTATTCGGACTGGGCAACACCGATCGTGCCAGTTCCTAAAAGTGATGGTACTATTAGAATTTGTGGTGACTACAAGTCAACACTCAATAAGGCGCTGTTACCACACAACTTTCAAATTCCTCCAATTAGTTCTCTACTTTCAACAATAGAAGGTGGAAACATTTTTGCAAAATTGGACCTTGCCCAAGCATATCAACAGCTTGTAGTTGATGAAAAATCTGCTTTGATGCAGACTCTAATAACACATAAAGGCGCGTTTAAAGTAAGTCGACTTCAATTTGGTATTTCTTCAGCCCCAGGCATTTTCCAAAGTTTTATTGAAGCGCTTTTAGGAAATATTCCTGGCGTCTTACCATATTTTGACGATGTTGTAGTAATGGGTAAAACAGAATCAGAGCTGGCTGAGCGTTTGAATAAAGTTTTGAAGCGTTTTGATAAATCAGGTCTTCGATTAAGAAAAGATAAATGTCATTTTGGGGTAAATGCAATAAATTTTCTAGGGTTTAAAATTGATAGTCTCGGCATAAGGCCGAGACTATCTCCTGAAAAAGTAAAATCCATTCAAAATGCACCCGCACCCACAGACAAAAAAAGACTTCAAGCTTTCCTGGGGCTTTTAAATTTTTATCATTCCTTTTTGCCAAACAAGGCAACAATAGCAGAACCTCTGCACCGCCTTTTAGATAAAAATCGCCAGTGGATTTGGGGAAAATAACATGAGGTAGCCTTTCGTAATTTGAAAAAAATAGTTACATCTGACAGTGTGCTCATACATTATGATGAAAGTCTGCCACTAACACTCGTTTGTGATGCCTCACCTTATGGCATCGGCGCTGTGTTGGGTCATAAGTTGCCTGATGGCTCTGAACGGCCTATTGCCTTTTATTCAAGGACCTTATCGAAGGCTGAGCGAAACTATGCTCAAATAGATCGAGAAGCAACCGCTCTTGTAGCAGGCGTGAAAAAATTTCGTGATTATTTATATGGCAGAAAATTTACCTTGGTGACTGATCACCGTCCACTTTTGGGAATTTTTTGCACGGAAAAACCAACTCCAGCCATATTATCGACAGTTATGCTTCGCCGATGCATTTTTTTGAACGCCTATGATTTTGATCTCGTCTATAGAGAAGGCAAGAAAATGGGCAATGCCGACTTTTTAAGCCGTCTACCAGACGAAACCGAACAGGATTTTGAAACCAAAGAAGATGAAATTCTAATGATTGAACTAGCCAACACTGAAGTTGTCAACGCCAAACATGTGGCCAAACATTTTAACTCGTTATACAGGTTTGTTGACTTTTCGGAGAATTATGCTCTTGTGAAATCAACTATTTTGACATATTTGAATAGATTGCGTGACGATGATTATTTTAATTTCTTTGAACGTTTATAGTTAATTTAGGATTATTAATACTAAATTATCTGTAGAAATTTTGTAGTTGTAGTAATAGTATATAAATGTATTTAGTGTCCATATAATAAACCGACTGATGACTAATGGTGTTTTCTTTTCTGGCAAAAAATGTGCCTTTTTTTTGCATTTCGCCCCAAAAATTATGTTTTTGTGTTCTTTTCTAAAAAATGCCAACCCTTATAAAGAATATCGTGTTCTTTTCTAAAAATGTCTGCCCTATAAAGTGCAAAAAAGTTGCACTTTTTACCCCGTAAAATATCACGGGGTTGAAATTGCCTTATACAACAGCTGACTTTTTCTGTGTTGTTTTCTCAAAACAGCTGTTAAAAAATACAGGGCAGAGTGTTTCTGGATGTTGTGTTCTATTCCAGTCAAATAAAATGCAAGTTTTTGAAGGTGTGAGTTAAACATTTTAAAAATGTATACCCTTAAAAGGCAAACATTTTTTTTCAGAAAAGAAATCACCATAAGAGTTTGTACTTAGTTGGTTTATTACTATCCTTACTTATCCAGCCTAATCCGCTATGGTTCGGACCATGGTGTGTACGTGTTCCCCCGTCATGGGAACGAGCCCTCTCGGTCGGTTGGGGCGGGTAAGTGTGAGGTGGGACCGTTCGTTAAAAAAAAAAAAAAAGATCCACTCCTCGCTAAAGTACTCAGCTGGGCGTTAGGGGGGTGGCCAAGTTTTATTTCTCGCGATGATCAAGCATATCCCTATTTATGCGCCATAACGAGATTACTTCACTCAAGGGATGCCTACTGTGGGGCAATAGAACCATTATCCCTCCACCAAGTCGTCAAGCCATTCTTCATGCTCTACACGCTGGACATCCTGGCATCGTCAAAATGAAAGGTTTGGCAAGAAGCTATGTGTGGTGGCCAAATATGGATTCTCAAATACAAAACGAGGTAAAACTTTGCACTCAATGCCAAGAAACCAGCCACGAAAAGGCTCAAGCACCAGTTCGCACATGGGAAAATACTCAGACCGCATGGTCACGGCTACATATAGACTTCGCCGGGCCATTTCAATGTAAATTATTTTTTTTAGTGGTCGATTCGTATTCCAAATGGTTGGAAGTACACATAGTCAAAACCACGTCATCACAATGTGCAATTAGATCATTGCGATCGCTTTTTGCAACGCATGGCCTACCTGACGTCATCGTCCCGGATAACGGAACAGCTTTTACGTCAGCTGAATTTCAAAGCTTTATGGAAAACAATTTAATACGCCATGTCAGATGTGCCCCTTTCCATCCATCGTCAAATGGACAGGCTGAGCGAATGGTGCAGACAACAAAAGATTATTTAAAAAAAAAAAAATGCCAGCTAATTCAAACATTGAATTGGATCTTATCCGTTTTGTATTTAATCAACACATAAGCCCACATGCTACGACAGGGCGCTCACCTGCTGAACTTCTGTTTAATCGGCAGCTCAAGAGTTACTTTGACAAGATTCATCCACATGAATTGTCAAATACTATAGAAAATTTACCTACTAAGGAATCATTTAAAGAAGGAGACTTTGTGTGGATTCGCAACTACGCCTCCGGTCCAAAGTGGATACCGGCTCACATACACTCGCAAACTGGACCATTGTCCTATACTGTCCGTCTTCAAGATAATCGTATAGTAAAGCGTCATTTAGACCAAATTCGCAGCCGAACTTCTACCATGAATTGTGAACTGGATTTTCCAAGGAACTGTAACGATGCGACTAAATTAAGTATCGAAGTAGCTGTGACATCCGATGAGGAAGCTGAAAACGATGCAACGCAAAACCCACCGCCAAACGCATCAACAAGCACTTCATCAAAATCAACACTACCACCTCTGCCAAGCCGCCAGCCTACTACGAATACAAGTTCTTCGCCTGTTCAACATTCACCACGTCGTTCAAAACGCTGTAGAAAAGTTCCTAAATTCTTTTCTCCATCTGGGCGTTAAGGGGTGTTAAGTACTCACCCCATTGTGCAAATGGAATTTCTTTATTCGACTCTCTTTTCGTATCAACACATATTGTTGTACATACATACCTGCATTAATAAAATGAAGAACTGTTACGTTATGTACATACTTGATTGAGATGTTGGAGTTAGTTACAAAGTACATACCGACATCAACACACGTTTTTGCTTGTGAATTGTTTTACACATAAATAACTTACAATAAGGTTATTATAAGTAATTGTCATAAATAGAAATAAAATAAATTGAACTAAAACTATTAACGCGACTTTTGATTAAACCTATACGGATTTAATAATTTTCAATCCCACTAGTATATGTTGGGACCACAATATCAAAAAATGTGTTTCTATGTAGAGCTGCTTCTTTAAATGCAAGAAAATTAACATTTTTGCCAAGTTTGGGGCCGCCACCATTGAGTGTTTTTCTTTGTTAGGAAGACCAAATTGGTCAACTAAATTGTGCGTTTACCATTTGCAATGGTAAATTTTAAATGAAACATTGTTAAACATAGTTTTTATTAATCTTTTAATAGTTTTAAAAAAATAAATTTTAATTGTTTTTTTACTTTATAAAAAACAACAACAGCTGATAAAAAATCGTGTGCAGCGTTGTAAAAAAAGCATTAGGGATGATTATTTTGGGAAAACCCATAGTTGTACAATTAAGTACTAAACATTTTTTGGGATTTTAAATTGCGATTTTACGATTTTCCCAAAATCCAAGTTTTTTTTTGTATGGGATTTGACATTTGAAATCCAAAAAAGTAATTGGATTTACTTGGATTTTCATTGAAATCCCATTTTTTTTGGATTTCGAGGTATATGTAAATGGCATATTACTTGGATTTTCATTGAAATCCCATTTTTTTTGGATTTCGAGGTATATGTAAATGGCATATTAAGACACCACATCAAGCAGTAAAGGCCTCTACAGACGATTCAATAAAATGCACAATCTGCATGTATTTTTTTCAGTACAATATTTTATACAGTATTTTTATGCATGCCATTTGTGGGTAAACGTAAAAAATATTGTGCATAATATTGCGTCGTCTGTAGGTACCTTAAGAATGAAGAGCATCAATCATGGTTTGCAGTACACTCAAAAAAGTATGTCGGTAAAATCTACTACAAAAGACAGTTGCTTTTACTACATTTTGTTGTTGAAAAGGCGTCCACTACATATTACGGTAAAAACAACTGAACATGTTGTTGTTTTTAACTATTGATTTTCAACTACAAAATGTAGTAAAAACTACTACAAAAGACGGTATACAGTTGTTTTTACTACACTTGCCTGAAATTTTATTTAAAAAATTTCTTAAACGTTTAAGTGATTGATTTTTATTTATTTAAAAAGCAATACATTCCAGTTGGTTGTATAGAATTTCGACATGAAATTAAAATTTGTTGGTGTATTTATCTGGAATTATAGAAGAAAAAAATTATATTAATAAAATGTTAAACAAAATAAAATTTGTCTGGAATAAAAAAAACGAAATGCTTTGGAAAAATTGATTTATAAAAAAAAAAAAGAATTAATTTACAATGTTTCAAAAAAGTATGTACCTGCTCTGTTGTGTATACAAAGAAAAGAAAGATGGCACCAGGCAACCAAGCCGACAAGATTTTTTTTTTGTTTTTTCCGATTGGTTTTTACGCACGCTTATGTGAGCGCTATATTATACACACTTGCTATCTCATTTCTCCACTTATTTTCTTTCGCTCAAGAATATTTTTCCAAAAACATATTTTTTGTTATAATTAAATTTAATTAATTGTAATTTAATTTATTTAGATATTATTTATTTGGTATAAAAATAATTCCTTCCGCATCCCGCACGACCAACTCGTTCGACACATTCGTTTGCAATAAAAATTTCTAGAAAAAAACAAGTTTTTAGAAAAAAATCTAAAAACAACTACATAAATCAACTATTGCTGCAGTGTAGTATATTTTTTGTAGTTATTTTTTTAAACTACTACAAAAAAAAGTTGTTTGAGATTTTTTCATACAAAAACGACCGAAATTGTAGTTAAAAACAACAGCTACTACTTACTACACAAACGACCGTTATGTAGTAACTGCAATAATTTTCTGAGTGTACACTTGGGGAATCGGCCAAAATGACAATGTCATCTGCGTAAAGAAGAATTTTAACAGCAATGTCTGCAACGTTTACAGAGCCAGGAAGGAAATTAGCAAAGTCATTAAGATATAATGCAAACAAAATTGGACTAAGTATGCACCCTTGTTTAACTCCAACATTAACATTAAAATATTCGGAAAACGTGTTTCCATACAGTACTTGACTAGAAGTATTTTCATACATAAGCTGTAGAATACGAACAATCTTTGACGATAATCCCATAGTTGATAATTTGTAAAAAAGCAGATTTCTGCACTCAAAAAAGTATGTCGGTAAAATCTACTACAAAAGACAGTTGTTTTGACTACATTTTGTCGTTGAAAAGGCGTCCACTACATATTACGGTAAAAACAACTGAACATGTTGTTGTTTTTAACTATTGATTTTCAACTACAAAATGTAGTAAAAACTACTACAAAACTGTTTAATACAGTTGTTTTTTCTACAATTGCCTGAAATTTTATTTAAAAAATTTTTTAAACGTTTAAATGATTGATATTTATTTATTTAAAAAGCAATACATTTCAGTTGGTTGTATAGAATTTCGACATGATGACAATTTTTTGATGTATTTATCTGGAATTATAGAAGAAAAAAATTATATTAATAAAATGTTAAACAAAATAAATTGATTGTATTTACCTTTGTTTTTTTAATAGTTCATTTCAAATTTTCACCGCTACTGATCAAAATTGGTCTGGAATAAAAAAAAAACGAAATGCTTTGGCAAAATTGATTTATAAAAAAAAGAATTAATTTGCAATGTTTCAAAAAAGTATGTACCGGTTCTGTTGTGTATACAAAGAAAAGAAAGATGGCACGCTCATAAGTAAACAAAACACCGCATACATTTTATTTTGGGTTTTTTCCGATAGGTTTTTACGCAAGCTTATGTGAGCGCTATATTATACACACTTGTTATCTCATTTATCCATATATTTTCTTTCGCTCAAGAATATTTTTCCAAAAACATATTTTTTGTTATAATTAAATTTAATAAATTGTAATTTAATTTATTTAGATATTATTTATTTGGCATAAAAATAATTCCTTTCGCATCCCGCACGACCAACTCGTTCGACACATTCGTTTGCAATAAAAATTTCTAGAAAAAACGAGTTTTTAGAAAAAAAAAAAAAACAACTACATAAATCAACTATTGCTACAGTGTAGTGTAGTTTTTGTATTTATTTTTTGAAACTACTACACAAAAAAGTTGTTTGAGATTTTTTCATACAAAAACGACCGAAATTGTAGTTAAAAACAACAGCTACTACTTACTACACAAACGACCGTCATGTAGTAACTGCAATAATTTTCTGAGTGTGGGATTCATATCGAAAGCACAGGAAAAGTCCACAAAAAATGCGAAAATGTTTTTACTATTTATTTGGTTTAAGTGTGCAACATTTGTTAGATTGAAGATGTTATCAACAGTTGAGTAATTTTTCTGAACCCAGCTTGGTACTCGTTTGATTTCAAAGCAATAAATTTTCTTAAAAATCTAGAAACAATCTTCAAATTTGCTGCTTGGGTCATATTTGCCCCCTGGGTTAACCCCCAATATGGGTTAACGATGTCCAATAAAGTTAAAAGTTCATAACTGAATAATACCAAATTCGCATTCATTTTTTTAAACATGTTTCAGCACTTAAACATGTTTATGTACCTTAACAAGCTTAAATTTAAACATGTTTAAGTGGTTAAACATGTTTAAAAAAATTAATGCGAATTTGGTATTACTTTGATCAAATGAAGCACCAAAAAATATAAATTTGGTCAGTTTATTCGAAAATCAATTTTCAGGAAAAAAAGTATACACAAAATTCGAATTTCCTTGAAATCCGCAAAAATCAAACGGCTCCAAAAAAAGATTGAGTCGATGTATAATTTTTGAATATTTAATCTTTAGGTTGTTTTTTAAAAGTAACTTGTATAGAAATGTTGAATTAAATAATTTTTTTTAATAAAATTTTTAAAAAATCGAAAATACTCATTTGAAGTTGTAACGTGCCGTTACAAGGAAAACACTTTTACATATACCTCATCACTCTACTTGTACCCATACCCAATATCAAGTTGTTTGATAGTTAATAATAGCAAATAGTTAGTACTATCTCGCAATTCTCGTTGAGTTGGTCAAATTGTTATTTATAATGACAAAGTTTGACTGACTAAAACAACGAGAATCCAGTTGGAGTTCGTGCTATATTTCGTACTACATACGTTGTATAACCGTAAGCCGACAAGATTCCTGTTCCCGACTCCGCCGTATGCCGTAGTTGGTCCGTAGATTATACGAACGCCGATTATTGTTCGTATACAGTGTTGCCAGATAAGGGGATTTGTCCCCAAAATGGGGATTTCGAGTTTGGTTTGGGGACAAGATTTCCAGGGGAGGGATTTGGGGATTTCGCTAATTTTTGGGGATTTTTTTATTTCGAAAATTAAATTTAAAAAATTTTTAAAATTGTTATTATTTCCAATTAATGAGATTGACATTGGTACAGATGCAGTCAAAAATTACATCTGCATTCGTTTGTTAATGTCAAACTAGTAAAATTGGAATAACAATGCTTTAATTATTTTTTGACGTTTTATGAAAAACAAAAATTTTTTTTCTTAATTCACCAAGATTGCTATCTTTAGAAGCTGGTAGACAACAGTTTTTTTTTTGTTATTTTCCCCGTAAAACTGTCCTTAATCCCATCATTTGGATTGGGCAAGATAAAATAATTTAGGACGGGAGTAATTTTAGTAAATAAATGTTTTACGAGGGTCGAGCAAAGTTAATTTTTTTCAAACTCAGAATAGTTTATATTCAGTTGTCAAATAATTTTTCTAACGACACACAAAAACACTAAAAGTCAATCAATACAGCTAAAGAAAACATTATTTTTTTACCTCCAATACTTTTGACCACCAATTTATTTGGGAACAATAAAAAATATTCTGTTTATTTATTTTAAGACATCTACTTAAGTGCAAAGTAATGAGATATCAAAATAAAAAATATTTCTTTGTTTACAAAAAAAATTGGAGGCCAAAAAATAGGTACTGGTGTCTCCAACTGTATTGATTGACTTTTAGTATTTTTGTAGGTCGTTTAAAAAATTGTTTGACAAACGAATAGAAACTTTTGGCGTATTACCTCCTAGCACGAATCTGTCATCAGAAAAGTTGTATCAAATAGCCTTCTCGACAGATAGGCATTTTAATATTTTGTGGGCCAAGCCTTTAAAACCATCAATTCTTTTAATATTGGAAAAGTGTATGTTAAAGGAATATATTTTTTTTATTCAAATTTGTTATAAAAAATCCTAACATATCCAAGAAATCCGGGCTTGATACGATCAGGGTAATGTCAAGGAAGTTGACAACGTCCTTTTTGCAATAAATATCCAAATTTTGCAAGAAATTTCCTGTTCAAACCAGATATGTAAAGTGGACACTCCAATAAAGAGAATAAAGAGAAGAGGATAAAATTTAAAATCCATTGATTATATCCAAAAATATTTGCAAAAAAATTCAAAATTATGAAATATACATTTTTTGTACCAATTTTAATATATTTTTTTGGTACTATTGAGAGAAAAAATTTAAAAGACACTTTCTTCAGTATTCCTGCCTCCTGAATACGAATCAGTCATCAGAAAAATTAAATTTCTTAAGATTGGAAAAGTTTGTGTTAAAGTTATTTTTTTAAAAGTTATGTAATTTTGTAGGAAAGAGGAATAAAAAGACACATTTGCACTTTTTAAATATCAACAGAATTCTTGGATTTGGGGGCTTGATTCACAAAAAAATCAAATTCCCATGTCTCGAGAGGCGATTTAATACAACTTTTTTATTTAAAATTTAATATTTAAATATCATAAAAAGGTCTAACCTTAAAAAATATTCAGCCTTACCATAAAAAAAAATTTATTTAAAATCAGCTTTTAATTTTTTTTCCATACAAATTGTTTTTGTTTTTAAAATCGACTTTCAAAAAATGTATTGAAAATTTGAAATTTAAAATAAAACTTTTGTTAAAATAGACTTTTTGTTTTCTTGTGGTAAGGGCCATTGTTTAATAAACACCATTTTTTTAATTGAAAGAGAGTTTATATTTAAATATCCATTAAATTTTTTTTGGGGATTTTATATAATTTGTAGGTTATTTTTGGGGATTTCATTTTTCAAATTGGGGACAAGAGCCAAATATTTTCTGGCAACACTGTTCGTATATAAGTTGTAGTTTGAAAGTATCTTACTAACCCGAACGCCGATTATTGTTCGTATTAGCCGCCGTATTTACTTATACGAACGCCGATTATTGCTCGTATTAGCCGCCGTATTTACTTACACGAACGCCGTTTATTGTTCGTATTTACTTTGTAGTTTTGAATGCATCTTACTAACCCGAACGCCGATTATTGTTCGTAGTAGCCATAGTATTTACTTACACGAACACCGTTTATTGTTCGTATTTACTTTGTAGTTTTTGAATGCATCTTACTAACCCGAACGCCGATTATTGTTCGTATTAGCCACCGTATTTACTAACCCGAACGCCGTTTATTGTTCATATTTACTTTGTAGTTTTGAATGCATCTTATCAACCCGAACGCCGATTATTGTTCGTATTAGCCGCCGTATTTACTTACACGAACGCCGTTTATTGTTCGTATTTACTTTGTAGTTTTGAATGCATCTTACTAACCCGAACGCCGATTATTGTTCGCCTTTACTTTGTAGTTTGAAAGTATCTTACTAACCCGAACGCCGATTATTGTTCGCATTAGCCACCGTATTTACTTTCACGAACGCCGTTTATTGTTCGTATATATTTTACTAACACGAACGCCGTTTATCGTTCGTGTTCACTTCGTAGCTTTACAAAATGACCATAAATTCATGGTCATTTTCAGCTTAAAATTTTGAACGGGTTAATGAGGTCATAGAAAGTTGACATAATTTTTTCCAAGTAGTTTTGAGTATAATCTTAATAAAAAAAATATATTTTAATTAATTTCATAAAATTTTTTTTTTTTTTTTCAAATCATAAGCGGTATTCGCTCTTGGTAGCAAACTACCCTTGCAGACCTTTCAAAGCTTGCAGATCTTGTATACATACAAGAGTATGCAAGACCATAACAACAAAATACATAAAATAAAAATATACAAGACTTTCATTTATATGCAAGACAAAAACCTATAGCATATTCTGGCCTTTCAAACCTTTCAAGCTTACAATACTTAACATCTTTTACTCCCAGTTTCTGTAATACGAACGCCATTCGTCTGTGACGAATGTGCATGTATTTTGTTTTTGTTACAATAACAAAATACTCACAAATTCGTCACGAACGAATGACGTTCGTGTTACAGAAACTGGGTATTAGTTTTTCCGGAAAACAATAAAAAAAAATTAACAAACTTTCATATTTGTGTAAAAAGAAATAACAATAGACTTTTAGAACGAATAATAACAAAAAATAACCAAAAATTTGAACAGCACAAATGAAAAAATTAAACTATTTCATCTTCTTCTTGAACGCAACACTGATGCCAACTATTCTTCAAACAGAAAGTCGCGACAACAGCAGAATATAATAACAAGAGCTGTTTGAAAACTCACAATAAAAACGAAAAAAAGACGCTCACGCTTTGTAGCATAAAATCATAGCATTTATACTACCCTTGCAAAAATGCTATCAAGAGCGAATACACACACAAAAAAAAGTCGTGTGTTAAAATATCCAATCGAACTTGGTAACTTTTTTTTTATATGGAGTTTAATGAATACACACGAGGCTTGTTAAAATTTATCTAGATAAAGCGTAAATTACATAATGGAAACCTTAGGTAAAAATCCATGGCTTTTTAGAATAACACATGGTCTTTTACATTTTATGCAATATACATTTCATTATTTGTCTATTGTAAAGGGCCATTTAGATTGGCAGACTTGTAAAACGACCTGTCAAAAATTCATGCGGAGAGAATTTTTTTCATCGTCTAAACACTCAACATACAAATACGGACAGACTTTTTGTCAATACGGAGAGGAAAATGTTGACATACGGATGTAATTTTTGTGTTTTGAAAAATTTCAAAAAATTACTATTTTCATTAGATCAGGGATGTTTTTTATGTAAACAAAAATACAAATAATAAAAACAGCTGTTGTGAAGTGGTGGTAAAAATAAATAAAATTTTATATGGGCTAAATTTTCGGAACAAGTCTAATTCGCAGACATTGGTCCGATTTATTTTTTTCTATTTTTTGAAATAGGGATGATTTAGGTGAGTTCAACAAAGAAAAAAAATTGTCGGCGGCCCGTGGTTCCCGAGTTATGGGCCTCCAAAGTTCGGATATCGAATTTAATATATCTTCTTCAATAATGGTCCGATCAGACCAAGATTGGTTTCATTCGAAAGGTTATTCAAATACCTTTATTTTGACATTTTAAAAAATTTGGATTCATTAACCCATTGTGAAACAACTCTAAATTTTAGATTTTTCACCCCAAGTTTTTGAAGAAATGGGGTAAAATTTTAAAATTATGCACTATTAAGGTATTTATTTTTATAACTAGGCTTATAGCTTAGATATTAAGCTTTGATTTTAGCTTTCATTTGACCTTTTAACCCTTATAGAACCGGAGTTATTTACGTTTAAACATTAGAAAACATATTTGAATATATATACCAGACCTCTGTGTAGTTTATTTTTTTTTTTCCTTAAAAGGATTTATGGGTTGCCGGCCTTCGGACGGGCTTAGGGATTTCAATTTTCATATATTAATTAAGCGGCTTCGCTAAATAAAGTTTTTTTTTTATTAATATATAAGCGGGGTCAATGGTTATGAGTCAATAACTCCGGTTCTATAAGGGTTAAAAGGTCCATTAAAAGCTCAAATGAAAGCTTAATATCTAAGCTTTAAATCTCGTTGCATAAATACATGCCTTAATAACACACAATTTTGAAATATAACGCATTTTCTCTAAAAACTTTGGTTTAAAAATCTAAAATTTGGTTTTGTGCCACAATGGGTTAATGGGACCAATTTTTTTTTAAATTTCAAAATAATGGTATTTGATTAAGGAATGAAACCAATCTTGGTCTGATCGGACCAATTTTGAAGAAGATATATCAAATTCGATATCCGAACTTTGGAGGCCAATAACTCGGAAACCATGGGCCACCGACATTTTTTTTTTTCTTTTTTGGACACAGCACTAAAAGTTCTACCTGTGAATTTTTTTTTTTTTTGGATCAGAGAAATGTCTGCCAACTAGACTTTAGCCAAACTTCCTGCCAAACAAGGAATATGGAGTCGGTGGAGATGTTGGAATCAGAGATGTCGGAATCAGTGGAGATTTAGATTTATGCATCTTTTGGTTAAGGAACGCAAATTGAAGAAAATATTTTTCCATAATTCTATGGTTGATTTGAAAATTTTACAATTGCAAAATGTTGTTTGGGTGTGTGTTTGTAATGAACAGCTGTTTTTTTTTTTCTACAATTTAATTTACGCGTATACGTCTAAACCAATGGTGCCCAAACACTTGTTAGAGATCAACGAAGACACACACACACAATATGAACGACAACGAAACTAACAACAGAGAGCGTAAAAAACAAAAAAAAATCTCTTTTTGGGCACCGCTGGTCTAAACACACAAAAGACATTCAAGAGAGTTTTTTTATACTTTTTGACAAGCGGTTTAAAATGAAAAGACTTTTTCATCTTGATAATCTTTTCAAAAAGTCTGCTAATCTAAATGGGCCTTAAAGCAGCACTATATTACCAATAAACTTAGGATTTTTTCACAAAAACAATGTGAAAAGTCTCAAAAAATGTGACGACGCCATTAATTATAAAATGGTAGATGTACAAACACAAACATACATGCAAAAATGAACAGCGAAGCAGCAACTAAACAAAATAAATTATTCTAGTGAAAACAATATAAAATATATAGAAATAAAAATAATTAAAAAATCATAAACATAATCATAAAAATAATGCCGGTCAATTTGTTATCTATGTAACTAAAATAAATCATTGGACGCCCTTGCAGCTAGTGTTTTCTTTGGCACGGATGGAAGCCGTTTTGGTATGGATCAACATATAGTGAGTTTTTATATTATAAAAAATTATTTTAATAATGTGTTAAATATTATATTATAATAAATAGTATTTTATAATTTAAATAAAAAACTAATTAAATATACAAAGCGTCTTTATTTTTATGGAAATCCCAAAAATCATAGGTATTAATAAGCACTTTTCTTGTCAAAAATAATCATTTAAGGTACCTACAGACGACGCAATATTATGTACAATATTCAATTATATTGATGGTGTGTGGGTAAGATTGACCATTGTACAATCTTCAATATTACCCACACACCTTCAATATAATTGAATATTGTTAGCACCACTGGTAAAAGCGCTGATTAGATGAAAGGCTGGCAACCCCGAACATGGAAAAAACAGTCTTGATCGCGTCTCTAAACGAACAACACATACAATTGTCAAATCATTTTAATATCATTTTAATAATAATTAATTTTACATTTAAACTTAAATAAATACTTTTTTGAAAACTTTAAATAAAAAGCGTGTTGCTTTTAGTTCAGAAGTGGGATAAGTTAATCCAAAGTGCTATACGAAAGCCCGGTTAAACGTAAAAAAAAAATGTGTTTGTATGTGTTGTTTTTCGGAAAATTTAGAAATTAATATACGTACGAAAAAAAAAAAAAACGATACGGCAAAACGGTAACGAGGAGTGTGTGGCGAAAAAAAAAGTGAACGCGTAAATACTTGAACGATACGCACACATCCAAAGAAAAAAACAAAAATTCGAAAAATCGTAACGTATAAAAAAACGACAGAATTGAACGTGTCGTGAACGGAAAAAAGAAGACAGAATTGAACGTGTCGTGAACGAAAAAAAAAAAAAGACAGAATTGAACGTGTCGTGAACGAAAAAAAAGATACGATAAATTTTGAGAAAAAAAACGAAAACGAAAAAAAAAAAAAAAATGTTAAAGAAGATAAATTCATTGCGTGTTGACCAGTTGAAGGCGATTTTAGGTGAAAAAGGTTTAAGCACAACGGGCCAAAAAGCTGAATTGGTGCAACGTTTGATGGCAGAGGCGGAAAGTGACGAAATTGAATGCGTTGAGGAACGGGTAGTAGAAACCACATCAATCCAAACCCAACTCGAGGAAATGAGAGAGATGATGAATGCCCTAATGCAGCGGCTACCCAACGTTGTTCCCAATGAAAATGCCGAGTACATTTTACCAAACAACGTTCCATCGAATAATGGTAATTCATCGAATAATAACAATACGAACGATTGTGACCCACCGAATGTTGAAAATTTACCGAAGATGGTAATGAGGGAATCTAATTATTCAGTGAAAGAAATAGCCGAGGCTATTCCCGAATTTGATCCGACGCGTGAATCTTCAGTTTCAGTAATACAATTTATCGACCGTGTGAACATGGGTATTGAGGCGTTTAGGTGGAAGGAAACGAGTTTGTTGTTGGCTGTATATTCGAAAATGAAAGGTGTTGCAAAAATGTGGTTGGATACATCACCAGTGTTGTACGAAACTTGGGAAGAATTTGCCAAGGGTTTGTCAGATGAATTTGGTACTGCCAGTAATGAAGCAGAGGTACATTACAAAATGAGTAGCGCGATACGAAACGATGGTGAAAATTTCCTTGAATATTGTTTTCGGGTTAGTGCCCTGGGCAGACGTTATGGTCTTAGTGACGCTGCTATAATTCGGTATATTCGCGAAGGCTTACGTGATCGAACACTGCAAAATAATATCGCTGCCGTAAAATTTAATACCATACGTGAAATGCGGGATCGAATCGCAGATTATATGCAGAACATGCCGGTACAGAAAAATATTTCAAACGATCGACCGAAATTTATACAAAATAAAGTGAATGTTGATTCGAAAAGTGAAAAAAAGAAAATTTTAACATGCTTTAATTGTAGAGAACCAGGTCATATTTCGAGTCAGTGTACTAAAACACCAACACGAAAACGGTGCAACGATTGTCAAAAAGTGCATAAACGAAATGAACCTGAAAATTGCGGTAAGAAGCCGACAGATACCAACGTCCGTAAAATTGATTGTGAGAAAAACTTTGTAAAAACCATACGCATTAATGGACAGAATTTCAGTGCATTTTTAGATACTGGGAGCCAGTGTCACATGATTCAAGAATCCGTTGCAAAAGTATTAAATGGTGATCGTACAAAATGTTGCATGAAAATTAATGGTTTTTGTGGAGGTTCACGTTATGCAACTGAAAAACTCTGTGTTGAAATCGTAATAGACAACCTTGTGCGGCAAATCGAAACGTATATTGTAGATGACGATTTGTTGACGACGGAATTGCTTTTGGGTCAAGATATTTTCAACGGTGCAAATGTAAGTACCCTTAATGAACAATTTATTTTTGAAAAGCGAATATTAAAAACTGAAATACGGGATAATCACCGAACGCTCATGAAAAACGATGATATTAACTGTGGATATGAGGACGGTTCTGTAACGGACAATTTAACGAAATTTTTAAATGAATATTCGGACGTGTTCGCTAATAATATGAGTGAAATAGGGAAAACGGATGCGGTTGAAATGCGTATTGAACTCGACACGGATGAACCGATAACACAACAACCCTATCGCGTGCCGGAACCGAAGAGGCAAACCGTCAACGAAATGATAAATGAGCTGTTACGTAACGATATCATAACGAAATCAGAATCTTCTTATGCTAGTCCTATAATTTTGTTGAAGAAAAAGGATGGTTCTGATCGGATGTGCGTAGATTACCGACGATTAAATAGTCACATCAAAAAAGAGGTATATCCGATGCCCAATATAGAGGAGAGACTCCAAAACGCTACTCGTTATAAATATTTTACAACCCTTGATCTGAATAGCGGTTATTATCAGGTGCCTATCGCGCGTAACGATAGAAAATATACTGCTTTTATAACCACTGATGGTCTTTACGAATTTAAGCGTATGCCGTTTGGGCTCAAAAACGCGCCTGCCGTTTTTCAACGTCTTATGGCAAACATAAAGGAGAAGACGAATCCGGATGATATGCTACATTATATGGATGATATTCTCATCGGAAGTAATTCAGTCGAGCAAATGTTTGATAAGCTCACTCGAGTATTTTCAGCCCTACGTGAATTGAATTTAACGTTAAACGTAAAGAAATGCGAATTTCTCCAAGATTCAGTCGAGTTTCTGGGTCATAAATTGACTCCGAATGGTATTAGCCCTGGCACAATTAAAACGTTATCTATACAACAATTTAAGACTCCATCGAACGTACACGAGGTCCGAAAATTTTTAGGTTTGAGCGGTTATTTTAGGAAATTCGTGCCATGTTACGCTTTAATTTCCGAACCGATGCGAAGACTTTTGAGAAAGGATGTTCCATTCGAATGGGACAATGATCAGGAGACATCCTTTCAAAAATTAAAAGATGCTTTAATGACACAACCAGTGATGACGACATACCGAGTCGAAGGTGAACATGAAATCCATACCGATGCCAGTAGCGTTGGGTTGGCCGGTGTATTGTTGCAACGCGAGGAGGATGGTTGGAAGCCTGTAATATATTACAGTCGCTCAACAAGTAATGATGAACGTAAATACCATAGCTACGAGCTCGGAACCTTAGCTGTTGTTGAAACACTAGAACGTATGAGATACTATGTGTATGGTAAACAGGTAAAAGTCGTAACGGACTGTAACGCAATTCGTACAGCAATGGAAAAGCGTGAACTAATTCCGCGAATCGCAAGATGGTGGCTACGCATACAGGATTACGAAATCACTATTGAACACCGACCTGGTACACGTATGGAGCATGTAGACGCTTTAAGTCGGTTTCCAAGTGAGGAATCTCACGAAATTGATACAGCATCTCTCCTGATAATGAAGTCCACAATTTCTGAAGAAGATTTTCTTTTTAGTATGCAACTGCAAGATGACAAAATCAAACAGGTTATTGCCAAGTTTAATGAAAAGGATCCTACAGCGTTGAAGGACTACAGCCTCTCTAACGGTAGACTTTTTCGTATCGTAGATGGTAAAAAGCTTTGGGTCGTACCGAAATCTTTGTGGTGGCGTATCGTAAACAACAATCATGACAAAGCTGGTCATTTGGGAGTTGAAAAGACGATGCAACGTATACGGGAATACATGTGGTTTCCACGAATGAAAAACTTTGTAAAGTCCTACATCAAGTCGTGTGTCGACTGTGCATTCAACAAGAAGCCTGGTGGTAAACAAGAAGGAGTATATTACTACAATGACGTCGAACCCGTACCTTTTCACACCATTCACCTCGATCATCTTGGACCATTTCCAAGAAGCAGTCGTCGAAACGAGCATATTCTTGTGGTGGTTGATGCTTTCACCAAATATACTATTGTACGTGCCGTAAAATCGACAGCCACTAAACATGTGTTAGCAGTTCTCGATGAGATAAGTGGTTATGTAGGAGTACCAACACGAATCGTGACCGACCGAGGCACCGCCTTCACGTCGAAAGATTTTAGCCGTTACTGCAAAGACTACGAGATTAAACATATACAGAACGCAGTTCGAACACCTCGTGCAAATGGGCACGCTGAACGTACCAACAGGACACTCCTGTCCATGCTTAAAACGTCCACTAATATTGATAAACGATGGGACGATAATCTACGAAATTTACAATGGTCTCTTAATACCATGAAAAATAAAACCACTCAACAGACACCCCATAACTTGGTTTATGGATTTACTCCACGTGATATTTTGAAAAATAAATTAACGCTTGTTCTACACGATGAAAGTGATGATCATCCAACTGATTTAGATGAACTTCGTGAAACTACTGCTCAGCGAATAATTCAGGCTAAGCAAAAGGCAAAGGAACGTTATGATCTCCAGCATTCAAATCCAGTAAAGTATTGCGTTGATGATTTGGTTTTAGCCGAAAACGAAGCTCCGAGTACAGGCGAATCCCGAAAGTTAGAGCCGAAATATAAAGGGCCTTACTTGATTAGTCGTGTGTTGGACAACGATCGATACGTAATCTCCGATATACCTGGGTCTACCCGTACTAGACGACATTATTCGGGTGTATATGCATCTGATAAATTGAAACCCTGGTGTCAAATTGCTGATGAAGAAGATGAAACAACATGCCATGATGAAGATGAGATGTCAAGCCATGAACGAGAAAACGATGAACAAATCTATGATGACATTGCCAATGGAAGTCGTAGTGAGGTCACTCCGAATGTGCAGGAAAGGCCGACTGTTAGCACCACTGGTAAAAGCGCTGATTAGATGAAAGGCTGGCAACCCCGAACATGGAAAAAACAGTCTTGATCGCGTCTCTAAACGAACAACACATACAATTGTCAAATCATTTTAATATCATTTTAATAATAATTAATTTTACATTTAAACTTAAATAAATACTTTTTTGAAAACTTTAAATAAAAAGCGTGTTGCTTTTAATATTGTACATAATATTGCGTCGTCTGTAGGTACCTTTATAAATGGTTATTTGAATTAAATAATTTGGGTAATTTATTTGTATTTTTTTGCTCAATTTTCCGTACCCTTAAAGGGCAATATTACCTAAGGGTTTTTGCGTATATATTCCTTGTTTTTGTTCATAAACGTTTTCCTAAGGGAATTGAGTAGTTTATGCTTTTAACACAGACTAAATACACTCATAGAAATATCTTAGTAGAAAAATTAGTAAACCCATTGTAGATCAAGTTTTACAGAATATTGCCGTATTCAACAAAAATTAATGTTGATATCGTTGAATAATCAGTTAAGTTGAATCAACTCTTTACATCGCTTATACAGAATTCAATAGATAAAACCAAAAAAGAAAAAACAACCCTGTTCGTTCATTTTTGTATTATCAAGTTGGTAGCAATGCATTGCAATGTGAAGTTTGTTTGTCTCTTATAAAATTATTTTATGTGTTTGTTTCTTATAAAAATATTTAATATTATAAAAATAAATTAAAATAGGATCTGATGATCAGATTCTGATCTGTAAATATTTGGTAAGTAATAAAATACATTGGTTACTTTATGTATTCATACTATATTATATTTTTGTTTGTTTTTTTTTTAAGGGTTTTGATTTGGTGTCATTAGAAAACTGGAGAATGGCTTACGAGTGCAAAACATAAATAAAAGAAGTGTGTGAAAATCTTGTGTTGAAATATTGCAGCTTAAAAAGCCGGTGATAATTCTAAAAAATATTGTGATTTTTACTTAATAAAAGAATATTAACAAATAACAACAAGCTTTTTTATTAATAATATTTCTTATATCAACAAAAATATGAGTTGAGTTTACAAAAAATACGAGTTGATTTACAAAAAAACGAGTTGATCAACTTTTACAAAAACTGACAACAATTTTTATTGAAATCAACATAAATATTTGTAGGGTCAAAATCAACAATGATTTCTGTTGAATTTACAATGATTTTCTTTGGGAATACAATGATTTTTGGTTGAGTGTACAGACTCGACAGTAGAGTATACAAGAAAAAATGGGGGGAAAATAAGCGATTTTAGGAGAAAACACAGCGGTTTTTAGTCCGTTTTACGCTAACATGGCAACACTTTCTACGACTTAGGAGTGAGTGAGACAACAAAAACCGATCTGGCATCCATTTTTCTTATGGCGCGTTATATCAGTTTTTTCTTTCTAACCTAATTCGTAGAATAATTTGAAAATATTAACCATATGGTTCAGAACTACTTTTTTGACACCTGTCACTTATGTCGAGTCTGTATTAGTCTGTGCTTTTAACTTGGGTAGTGGTCTGGTACACACTTTCCTTAGCTATTTTATACCCTAATTTTGTTTAAATTCGCCCTTTGTTTAAATTCGCCTTTTCAATGCGACACGGGTTAAAGTTATTCGAATTTCCTGAAATTTTTACACACTCATTTTTATACGCAACTATACAATATTCCGACCCGCGCATTTTGAAATTCGAAAATTTAATTTTTAAGTGCCACTCTAATGTACATACATACATATAAACATCAAAATTTATTTAAATTTTTTTAACAACAAAACAGAAATTAGAGATTCGCGAGAAATTTTATCAAAAAGGTATGGTTTAGTTCTGTGTTAAAAATTAGTTTATTTTATTATGTTTTGGTTTTTTAGATTAGAAGTAATAACGAAGCCATCAAGATTTATGAATACGTACTCGGAATCGGGAACACTCAGAAAATTATTGCAGTTACTACATGACGGTCGTTTGTGTAGTAAGTAGTAGGTGTTGTTTTTAACTACAATTTCGGTCGTTTTTGTATGAAAAAATCTCAAACAACTTTTTTTTGTAGTAGTTTCAAAAAATAAATACAAAAAATATACTACACTGCAGTTTTTTTTTCTAAACTCGTTTTTTTCTAGAAATTTTTATTGCAAACGAATGTGTCGAACGAGTTGGTCGTGCGAGATTCGGAAGGAATTATTTTTATACCAAATAAATAATATCTAAATAAATTAAATTACAATTAATTGAATTTAATTATAACAAAAAATATGTTTTTGGAAAAATATTCTTGAGCGAAAGAAAATAAGTGGATAAATGAGATAACAAGTGTGTATAATATAGCGCTCACATAAGCGTGCGTAAAAACCAATCGGAAAAAACCAAAATAAAATGTGTGCAAAGTTTTGTTTTCTTATGAGCGTGCCATCTTTCTTTTCTTTGTATACACAACAGAACAGGTACATACTTTTTTGAAACTTAACTTAATTTTTGAAATTAATTCTTTTTTTTTATAAATCAATTTTGCCAAAGCATTTCGTTTTTTTTTATTCCAGACAAATTTTGATCAGTAGCGGTGAAAATTTTAAATGAACTATTAAAAAAACAAAGGTAGATTTTACCGACATACTTTTTTGAGTGAATATTTGCAAAATATCTAATTAAGTACATATTTCATAAAAATCTCTCATAAGGTTTATTTTTTCTTTAAGCAAAATGTCTCAAAATTTTAACTTTTTTTATCATTAAATTTTTTAGATTTTAACAAATTCTATTATAAAAATGTCTTCGAATCTAAAATTGTTTCCTATAAAAAGAATGTATCAGAATTTTAAAGAATAAGAAAAATGCCTCAGTCTTAAAATTGTTCTAAGATTCTGAGACATAGAAAAAATGTCTCAAAATCTGTGAATTTTTCTAGAGAAAAATTCTCTGATTCTTAGACATTTTTTCTATAGAAAAATTCTCATATTCTGACACATTTTTTCTATAGAAAATTTCTCATATGACACATTTTTTCTATAGAAAAATTCTCATATTCTAAGACATTTTTTCTATAGAAAAATTCTCAGATTCTGAGACATTTTTCTGTGCTCAGATTCTGAGAAATTTTTCTATTATCAGATTCTGTAAGTGACACCTGTCACTTATGTCGAGTCTATATTAGTCTGTGACAGTAGTAACACACAAACTTGTACGTTAAGTTATAACTGTGCACGTCTTTAATACAGACTCGACATAAGTGAAAGGTGTCAAAAAAGTAGTTATTAACCATATGGTTAATTTTTTCAAATTATTCTACGAATTAGGTTAGAAAGAGAAAGCTAATATAACGCGACATAAGAAAAATAGATGCCAGATCGGTTTTTATTGTTTCACTCACTCCTAAGTGTGCAATTACAATTCTGGCGTTGGCCTTGAATTTTGCTTGTTCCCATACATTTTGTATGTAGAACAAAATTCAAAGCCAACGCTAGCGTTTCAAAGCCAGAATAGAATCAATTCTATTTTCTTGGCTTTGCTCTCTCGTGAGTATTTTTCTTTTGCTTTGGCGTTGCCAGTCTTTTACAAAAAAAGAGTTGATTTTGTTTATGAAACACATCTTGTTTATGAAACACATCTGTGTATTGGAAAATTATAAGAAAAGTACATATAAAAGAAAGTGAAAATATAATTTATCGCCAATTATTATATAAAAAAAACAAGTATCAAAAAAAAATATGAATAAAAAAACCAAGAGTTTTATGTTTCACCGGAAAAAAATAAATTTTCATGAAAAATTTATTTTTCTTCCACCAAATAATTATATTTCTGTTCTTCTTTGTGTGTGTGTATACATACAAACGCCAGAAGAAAATTCAAAGCCATAGCCTTTGTTTAAATCAAACGCCCTCTCTTTACACAAAATTCAAAGCCAACGCCAGAATTGTAATTGCACACTAAAGCTGTGTTTATATCATACCACTGAGTATTATGACCTGTCAAAAAATCGTGTGTAATATGATTTTGTTGACAGTCCAATAAGACTTTTGATTTTATGAAATATTTCAAAAAATGGCTGTGTGTTATTAGATTTGCATACAAACAGCTGTTTTTAAAAATGTCTTTTGATTTTGTTTATGATTTTTTGGCAGTATTAAGACTTTGGTAATATTTTACTTTCTTAAAAACCAAAGACTCGGTGGGATGATCTAAACACACCTTAAGTCGTAAAAAGTGTTGCCCAGTTAGCTTTAAACTAGCTAAAAATCGCTGTTTTCTCCTAAAATCGCTTAGTTTTTCATGCAAAAAATAAAAAGGGTGAATTTAAACAAAATTGGGGTATAAAATACCTAAGGAAAGTGTGTACCAGACCACTACCCAAGTTAAAAGCATAAAATACTCAATTCCCTTAGGAAAACGTTTATGAACAAAAACAAGGAATATATAAGCAAAAAACCTTAGGTAATATTGCCATTTAAGGAAACGGAAAATTGAGCAAAAAATATAAATAAATTACCAATATTATTTAATTGAAACTACCATTTATAAATGATTATGTTTTACTAGAAAAGTGCTCAAAATTACCTATGATTTTTTGGGTTTTCCATTAAAAGAAAGACGCCTTTTTATTTTTAATTAATTTTATTTATTTAAATTATAAAATATTGTAAATACATATTAGTTTGAATGTATTAAATAAAAAAATATTTAATATAAAATGTATAAAAAAACATTTGTTATTTAGTATAATAACTCACGAAATGCTTATGAAATTGTTTATGATTTCCTTTTGGGTCAAAAAAAACACTGGCTGTAAGCTGCTTTTGAGTCCCCGCACAACAATGTCGGTGATGTTTTTTTCATACAAATTTGGCAAGAAAAAACGCTCGACCGAAAACCGCTTGAATAAAATCAATTTTATTTTTGTGTCGGTTTCTCTCTCTGTTTTAATTTTTGATATGAAAATGTTGCCATAATTTTATAAATTTTTCGATTATTTTCGATAAAGTAAACAAAAAAATGTGATCTCCAAAAAAAAAAAATATTTAAAATTCTACAAAAACACAAAAAAAACGAAACAATATAAGAAAATCAAGTTGATAATATAAAAAAAACAATAAAATTTAATTAAAAAATTTCGAAAAAGTGAAAAATAGTGTAAATATCAACGCCTGACTGAATTTCCCGCTGCCGCCTTTGTTTTGCGCCTATACTCTCGTGACCGAAACCGTCAACCGCACCGACATTGTTGTGCGGGGACTCTTTATCTTCATGGCGCACAGTGATTCGTTCCCATATACACACAAAAAAAAGACGTGTGTAAAAATATCCAATCGAACTTGGTAACTTTTTTTTATATGGAGTTTAGGGAATACACACGTGGCTTGTTAAAATTTATCTAGATAATGTGTAAATTACATAATGCAAACCTTAGGTAAAAAATCTAAAGCTTTTTGGAATAACACATGGTCTTTTACATTTTATGCAATATACCTTTCACTTTTTGTATATTGTCAAGCAGCACTATATCACAGACTAATACAGACTCGACATATTTGACAGGTGTCAAAAAAGTATTTTTTAACCATATGGTTAATGTTTTCAAATTATTCTACGAATAAGGTTAGAAAGAGAAAGCTAATATAACGCGCCATAAGAAAAATGGGTGGCAGATCGGTTTTTGTTGTTTCACTCACTCCTAAGTCGTAGAAAGTGTTGCCATGTTAGCGTAAAACGGAATAAAAACCGTTGTGTTTTCTCCTAAAATCGCTTAGTTTTTCCCCATTTTTTCTTATTAAACTCTACTGTAGAGTCTGTATTTAGTCTGTGACTATATTACCAATAAACTTAGGAATTTTTCACAAAAACAATGTGAAAAGTCTCAAAATATGTGAAGACGCCATTAATTATAAAATGGTAGAAGTACAAACCAGTGACGGTCCGTGAAGTTGTCACTGGGTGTTCTCTACTTATTTAAAATATCAAAATTATGTATATAATATATGTTTTTTTTGGATGTAACACGTTCCCGTGATAAACAAGGTTCAGTTTTATTATTTTTTATTAACACGCAGCCAAAATTCTTTTTTGTGTTTCATTTATTTGCGAAATAATTCTTTTTGTTAATTGTCGATGTGGTGAGGCAACAAAATGACAATAAAATAGAATTTTGGCTGCATATTATTCAAAAATATACAAAACTAATAACATCGGATCTTTATCTATCTCGGGAACGCATTAGGTCCAGGAAAACATGAATTTTATACTTAAATTTGCTGTTTTTAAAAATTAGAGAACACCCAGTGACAACTTCACGGACCGTCACTGGTACAAACATAAACATACACGCAAAAACGAACGGTGAACCAGAAACATAAAAAATATAATGTATTCTGGAAAGAAAATATAAAATTTACTAAAAGAAAAATAACTAAAATTAAAGAAAACATAAAAATTGTGATAAAAACTTTGTCGGCCGAAGCAAATTTGTTATAACCCTAAAAATGATGATGGACGCATTTACAACAAGGGTTTATTTTTGGGACAAGAAGGAAGCCATGAACAATTCAATGAATATTTCGTAAGTTGTAATTTTATAAAAAAAAATATAATATATAAAAGGTTTTTTTATTTTATAATTTTAAAATAATATGTAATATATTTTATAACTTAAATAAATAAAATTAATTAAAAATATAAAGGCGTCTTTCTTTTTATAGAAAAACCAAAAAATCGTAGGTATTTTGAAGCACTTTTCTAGTCAAAAGTAATCATTTATATATGGCAGAGGGGTTCTATTGTGACAAAGTGGGAACTATGCACTCTCACGAAAATTGCATGGATGGGGAGTTAAGACCCACACGCAACCAAAAATAGAACTCACAACAAATTATAACAGATTATGGCAGTTTTTATCGAATAATATTGTTTTTTTTTTAGAAAATATTGGTATTTTTAAAAATACTGGTTGGCTTACAACTTTTTTTATTTTTTTCTTTGGTTTCGATATTTGCTAAGAAATACAACCCTGTTTCCAATTACACTGTTCTTTAAAAATAAAAGCGCCAATCCTTTAAAATCGCTAACAACAGTTAAATATATTTTCAGTTAAAAGCAACCAATTAAAAAATAATATACTACAAACAAAAAGGATACAAATCATTTAAATAATTTAAAAGTAGTTTTTAAAGTAAGTTTATCAGAAAAAAAAACTTGGACATACTTTACGTAAAAACGGCGGTAGGATATTACGGAAAATTCAGTGAGCAAAATAACAATTTTTATTTATGCTTTATTTTTTCTTACGCATTGTATTTTATGTCAAGTATAAATCTAAAGAAATTCTGTTCAGAATAGAATTTCTCAACGTTGTTACTTGACCTTAAAGGCTCCGACGCAATGTCGGAGTACTCTGTACTACAGAGTACCATCTCTAAAAATAGAGAAGACATCATACAAAAAATGTGTAAGTGCGAAAGAGAAAGGAACAAAATCCACTCTCTGGCACAGAGTACTCCATCATTGCGAATTCAGCTTAAATGTAATGCGTAAGAAATACAAGCAAACCATAAATAAAAATTCTTTATTTTTATATTACTTACACAATTTTATATAATATCCAACTTACATGTTTACGCAAAGTGTAATCCAGACTTAACAAATTAATTAAAAATCCATTCAGGTTGAGCTAAATTCAACTAAATTCTTTTTATAGGTCTTGGGATCGAGCCCCGGTCAGGGCAGCAATGATATATTTTTTAATATATTTATTCAACTATTTTAGTTGTTGTAACATTATTTTAATTATTAAAAAAATTAAAAGGCATAGTGATGACATTTTCTTCTATGAATGACATTCATTAATTCTATGAATTTTTTTCTATAAATTTAATAAAATCTACGAATAAAATTCTATGAAATACAATACTAATGAATATTCATTCAGTCAATGAATTGTTTCATAGATTCTATGAATTTGGTTTTATGAAATTTGTTCATAGATATTATGAACAATAATTCATTCAGTGTAGCTAATCATTCGATTGTATGATTAAAATTTTCATTAATTCAAATCTATTACAAATTGAATGAAAATATTTTTATTTCATTCTCTTTGTACACACAAAAAAAAAATTTAAAAAATTGTGCCAGTTTTTGGTTTAATTACAACCTATAAAGTGGTTTTGGATAACTTACCAAAGTTTTTGCTCTAAAAAACTTAGGTAAATTATCCAAAACCACTTTATAGGTTGTATTATCCCCAAAACGGACACATTTTTTTTATATTTTTTTTTTTTGTGTGTATGTATTTTCAAAAATGTGTTAAATTTGAGTTAAGTTTAACTTAATTATTTTTAATTGAACATAACGACCTTATTTCCTTTTTAAAGTTTAACGGTTAACATATAAATTTTATATTTAATATTGTGTTTTAAATGCATTTGATCTATTCACAATGAAATAAAATTTGATTCATTTGGTTTTTGTCTGAAGTAAGTAATTAAATCAAACCAAAAATCATTCAAAATAAACGAAAAATGGTTTGATCGCCATTTGTGTTTGAGAGAGATGTTGCGTGGACATTATTCTTTTTGGTTGCTAGTGGAACTTAAAATTAATGTTTTGTCCAAAATGGCAATTTTGTCACAATGGCATCTCTATATAATGGATTCTCTTTGTATATGGTTACTAGCTGTTTTGCACCCGGCGTTGCCCGGGTTGCAAAAAATATTATGTAATGAATGAGTTTTTTATTAGTCAATTTATCTACTTCTTCGTAGCTTTTCATTGGTGAATATAAACCTATTCATGAGGTTTGGTCGATTTTTTTTCGATTTCGCTTAGCGTCAGGAACATGGTGTTTGTCTAATCGCGGGCTAATATGGCATATCGTTCAACAGGAAAATATATTTTTTTTTTAAGTTAATACAAAGGGGTGCAGCATTTTAAGCTCCTTTTCCTGATCACCACGGTAAATACAGTGACTCAAAGTAATAATGGAACAGCATATATTTATTAGAAGTTCTTTAAAGGAAAAGTTATCAATACTAAACCTGATTATTATCAATCGACTATTTTTGAAAAAAGTACTACATAGGAAATTTTCCAAGCTTTAATTTAAGCTCAAAGTTTTAAATACTAAACCTGATTGTTATCAATCGACTATTTTAGAAAGAAGTGCTACATAGGAAATTTTCCAAGCTTGAATTTAAGCTTGATAGCGTCCAGATTGAGCAAATATTAAATGAGATACGAGGGTCGCACTGGAAAATGAAATTATTTGTAGATGTTTTTTTGAAATTTTTTTAAAAATATTTCTAAGTCGATTTCTTCCAAGTTCAAACATTAAAAATTTAAAAAATTAGCCAATAATTTTTATTTAGTTATAAGCTAGTTTTTACAACAACCCAAACAAAAAATGAAATTTTTTAAATACAGTGGAAGAAATCCGCATTTTTTGACCTCCAACTCGTTTGACCACCAATTTTTTGTAAACAAAGAACAATTTTAATTATTCTTATATCTCATTACTATATACTTAGATGTACTCAAATTAATAAACAATAAAATATTTTCTTTGTTTACAACAAATTGGTGGTCGAAAGAGTTGGAGGTCAAAAAATGGGGATTTCTTCTATTGTATTTAAAAAATTTCATTTTTTGTTTGGATTGTTGGAAAAACAAGCTGATGACTAAAAAAAATTATTGGGTAATTTTTTTAATTTTTAATGTTTGAACTTGGAAAAAATCGACTTAGAAATATTTTTAAAAAAATTTCAAAAAAATATCTACAAATAATTTCATTTTCCATTGCGACCCTCGTATCTCATTTAATATTTGCTCAATCTGGACGCTATCAAGCTTAAATTCAAGCTTGGAAAATTTCCTATGTAGCACTTCTTTCTAAAATAGTCGATTGATAACAATCAGGTTTAGTATTTAAAACTTTGTCTTTAAAGAACTGCTAACAAATATACGCTGTTCCATTATTACTTTGAGCCACTGTACCATCTGTGGTGAAAATTTAATTAAAACTGGTTTCACCGTTAACGCGTGTGTACGGATCGGGCAGAAATAAATTTCAATGTATTGCAAAGGGACGTGGCAATTCACGCCTTTGTCTGGTCGTGTCTATAGTTTCCGCCTAAATAAGTACTAAAGGTGCGTACAGACGACGCAATATAATGCACAATATGCAATTATATTGATCGTGTGTGGGTAATATTGACGATTGTACAATGGTCAATCTTACCCACACACCATCAATATAATTGAATATTGTACATAATATTGCGTCGTATGTAGGTACCTTAACTAACTGTGGTGAAAATTAAAATAACCGTTTAAAACGTGATTGCGGCAAGGCAGAATGAACTTCCAGTAGGCGTGGCAGTTGATACATACTAAAGTGCCCGCCTCTGTTAGTACTATCTATTGAAAAAAGTTTGTTAAAATCGGTTTAGTCGTTTAAGCGTTATTAAGGAACAGTCAGAAACACTTTCAGTATAGTACAAAGGCGCGTGTCAACTTACGCCTCTTTGTCCGAACGCGCTCTACTATTTTAATCTATAGTTCCAGCCTCGGTAAGTTCTTACTATCTGTGGTAAAAATTTCATTCTAATCGGTTTAGCAGTTTATGCCTTATTACGGAACAGACAGAAATAGCGTTCAAATAAATAAAAAGGGGCGTTCTATAAGGGTTCAAGTTGAAAAAATTCAGAAGAAATATTGAATTTCTAAAAATTATAGACATTTCTGGTATTTCCTATACCGGTTTCAAACACCCCAGTTAGTGTCATCATCAGTAGGATTTTAAATGTCGGTTTGTCTTGTTAATGAAAACTGTTTTTTATATATGTTATTATTTATTTATTATCTATTTTATTTTTTTTTAAGCATGATTACGGAATATGCAGAAAAAACTTTCAGTATAGTAAAAAGGGGCGTGACATTATTTCTATTATAATTTCTAGTTTTCGGCTCGGTTAGTACTATCTTTGGTAAAAACTTCATTAAAATCGGTTTAGCCGTTTATGCGTGATTTCGAAACTGAAAGAAATAACTTTCAATGTAATACAAAGGGGCGTGGCATTATACGCCCCTTTTCATCGATCGTCCTCTATTTTGGATTATTCTTTTCGCTTCGGTTAATACTATCTGGTGAAAATTTCATGATGAAAATCAGTTCAGCTGTTTAAGCGAAATTGCATAAAAAGCTGAATTAGCTTTCAGTGTAACAAAAAGGGGCGTGGTATTTTACGCCCCTTTTTTTGATCGCCCTCTATTGTGGCTCATAGTTTTCGCCTCGGTTAGTACTATCTGTGGTGAAAATTTCATGAAAATCGGTTCAGCCGTTTTTCCGTTATTGACGGACAGACAGATATAGCTTTAGAATGGTACAAAGGGGCGTGGCATTTTACGCCCCTTTTTCCGATTGCTGTCGCTTATGATTTATAGTTCCCGCCTCGGTTAGTACTATCTGTGGTGAAAATTTCATGAAAATCGGTTCAGCCGTTTTTCCGTTATTGCCGGACAGGCAAATTTACGACCCTTTGTCCGATCGCGGTCGCTTATGGCCTTTAGTTCCCGCCTCGGTTAATAATATCTGTGGTGAAAATTTTATGAAAATCGTTTCAGCCGTTTTTCCGTTATTGCCGGACAGGCAGATATAGCTTTAGAATGGTACAAAGGGGCGTGGCATTTCACGCCTCTTTTTCCGATCGCGATCGCTTATGACCTATAGTTCCCGCCTCGGTTAGTACTGTCTGTGGTGAAAATTTCATGAAAATCGGTTCAGCCGTTTTTCCGTTATTGTCATACAGGCAGATATAGCTTTAGCATGGTACAAAGGGGCGTGGCATTTTACGACCCTTTGTCCGATCGCGGTAGCTTATGGCCTATAGTTCCCGCCTCGGTTAGTACTATCTGTGGTGAAAATTTCAAGAAAATCGGTTAAGCCGTTCTGTACTTATTGCGGAACAGACAGACAGACAGAAAGACAGACAGACAGACACACCAACAATCAGATTTATAATATTAATAGGGATTTACGCCCCTTTGTCCGATCGCGGTCGCTTATGGCCTATAGTTCCCGCCTCGGTTAGTACTATCTGTGGTGAAAATTTAATGAAAATCGGTTAAGCCGTTCTGTACTTATTGCGGAACAGACAGACAGAAAGACAGACAAACCAACAATCAGATTTATAATATTAATAGGGATTTGAATTAAATCATTTGGGTAATTTGTTTGTATTTTTTGCTTAATTTTCGGTTTCTGTAAACGGCAATATTACCTAAGGTTTTTTGCTTACATATTCCTTGTTTTTTTCATAAACGTTTTCCTAAGGGAATTGAGTATTTTATGCTTTTAACTTGTGTAGTGGTATGGTACACACTTTCCTTAGGTATTTTATACCGTAATTTTGTTTAAATTCACCCTTTTTATTTTTTGCGTGTATCGAGTGGGCAACAATAGAATATTGGTCGCAGATTTCTGAAATTTGGTACACAAGCATTAAATTATCTAATCAAGAAAAAAACGAGTTTTTGGAAAAATCGGAGCAAGGACACGCCTACACTCAACCAAAAATCATTGTATTCCCAAAGAAAATCGTAGTAAATTCAACAGAAATCATTGTTGATTTTGACCCTACAAATATTCATGTTGATTTCAACATAAATTGTTGTCAGTTTTTGTAAAAGCTGATCAACTCGTTTTTTTGTAAATCAACTCGTATTTTATGTAAATTCAACTCATATTTTTGTTAATATAAAAAATTTTATTAATAAAAAAAGCTTGTTGTTATTTGTAAATGTTCTTTTATATTATTAAATATTTTTCACAATATTTTTTTTCATGGTTTTCATTAACTCATGATTTTTACACAAACTTATTTTTTTTTAGGTGATATTTTTTTGTTTTCTTTTTCTTGGACTGTGATGTATTTTGCTGTCGTTTTGCTATCGGCAATCAATTTACGAAATTAGCTTCTGGGGTTCTTAGAAAGATACCAGATCGGAATTTGCTAAAAAAATAAAAAAAAGATGCTTTATTAATGCATTAAATAACAAATATATTTAATTACTCACCAAATATTTTCTTTTTATTTTGTAATAGAAAACAATTTTATGAGAAACATCCCTTCTGCACAAGACAACAAAATTTACAAATGGCGCTCAACAAAAACAGTGTTGCATATTTCAAGTTCTTATATTTTATACAATTTTTTCCAACTATGTGTTTTTCAACTATTGAATTTTGTAATATCAACATTAATTCTTGTTGAATTCTGTAAAACTTGATCTACAATGGGTTTACTAATTTTTCTACTAAGATATTTCTATGAGTGTACCCCCCATATATCCTGAAATTTAAATATGTGATTAAAACTACAAAAATGGTCACAAAATTCTCAAATTTTGTCATTGTTACCAGTTTTAATATAGTATTTTATGTGTAAATTTTTTTCTAGATTGAAGCAAGGACTCGTGTGGCTGCCATATATCCTTTTTCTTAAAAATATTGTAAATCGCTCAAAAATTACTCGATACCCTTGAAATTTTTTGTAAAAATTTGAATAAGTGCTGTCAATGTGTGTGCCAAATTTCGCTGAAATCGGTGCTGTAAAACAAAAGTTATTTACATATCCTTTTTAAAAACTGCAATAAAGTGTTAATATAGTTTATTTACAAAAATAAAATAGAAAGAGTTGTCAACGATTTTCCAAATTTGGTACACAAGCACAAAATTAATTAGTAGAAAAAAAATAAAAATTTTGAGCAAATCGGTCGAAGGACATTTGTACGTGTCGTATATCCTGAAACTTAAAAGTGGAGTTTTAGCCAAAAAACTTGCTATAAAATTACTAAACTTAGTTATTGTCTTAGAAATTTATATAACTATTGACGTACAACATTTGTATTTTAATCTGAGCAAGGACTCGCGTGGCTGCCATATATCCTTTTTCTTGAAATCGCTGTAACTATTTAAAAATGTTTCAATTGCTATCAAATTTTTAATATAGATTAGATCAAATGGCGTTAATAAGTGTGCTAAATTTCGTTAAGTTGCTTGCGGTAACAAAAAAGCTGTTAATATATCCTTTTTTTAAATATAGTCAAAAATATAAAAATACATAATAACTGCAAAAACAAAACATTCGCAACACTTATTTCCTATTGCATTACGAAAATAAATTTATTCAAAATAAGTTTTAAGTAAACTCGTTTAATATTTGCTTTATTCCTAAGTATATTGTTATGTCTCTGGTTCGGCATGTAAAGCGGTTTCGGCACGACTTTTGTGCTCGGCAGCTCGTCGGCATACGGGTGTGGGAAACACACTTTACTTGCCCAGAATCCAAACAGAAAAAGATTGAGAATAGAAACAATAATATGAGAGATAGATAAATAAGAATACGTGCCATTATAAGTATGAAAAGAAAATAGAAGCCCGTCCAAAGTCTAGGCGTCCCTCCCCGTCTGTGTCCAATTTTTACTACACAGCCATGAATCACCGCCAAGGCCTATATACGCTGTGACTCCCTTGATACAGAAAACAGTCCAGTTAGTCTAATGGTCCTGATACCACAATGATCACCCCTCCCCCCTCATACTTACTTAGCAGCAAACCCCCTACATACCAACCTTTTTTAAAAAAAATTAACAGTTCATGTTTGATTTTACAAACTTAAAAAAAAACAATTCAATTCATTTTTATTTTTAACAACATTCATAGAACTAAATCCGTAAAAACTAACACCTACTTTACCATATTATAAAATAAAATAACCGTAAGTAAAAGAAAAAAAAAAAAAAAAAACCTTAGAATATGCCACTGATTTTGTCTTAATTTAAATTTTGTCCACCCTTAGGCATAAAGCTGCCCATTCACTTGCAATATTATTGTTCAACTTTTCAAATTGTACAATAATATCGCTTGTGTGTATGTAATATTTACGGTTGTGCAATATATTGGAGAATATCAAAACACTTTTGATATTTATTGTACAAACAAGAATACTGCAATATATTTTATCAGTGTGTTGTCTATATTGTACAGCTTTTATTATGTTATGTTTATGTTTATATCTTGTACAATATATTGGGTTTAAGTATTGAGCAATTTTATTTGCTGTGTAGGGTAAAACGACAATAATATTGTAAAATATTTTTTTTTTAAGTTGAGCAATTTTATTGCAAGTGAATGGGCAGCTTAAGACTTTTTTTCCTAAGTATTGGTGGTGGTTCAATGAAAAAGTGTATCAAAAAAATTTATAAACTTAAACCCGATATCATTTTTGCGGTTAGAAAAAAAAAAATGATCCACCAAACTAAGTTACAAATACTGAACAAAAAAAAAAAAATAATAAAAATGTTTAGGACTGCGTGTCTCCAATTTCCCTTATTTTTCAATAAAGTAAGAGAGTTTTATTCACTCTTTGCTCTAGTTCCACTCTTTAAAACCTGCTCTTAAGCTCTAGTTCTGCAAATCAAACACACTATTGCTATATTGATCAGGGATGTTAAAGTTGGTACAATTGTACTTTTTTTGGTACATTTTGACCTTCAAAAGTACCATGGTACTACCGCGACTCATTTGGTACATTTTAAAAAGTCTAAACTGTGAAACTTTTTTTTAGAAAAATTTCCAGATGTTAAAAACTTGTTTTTATAGAAAAGACCTTAGAATTTGACACTTGAACAGTTCATGCGAATAAGGACATTTGTAGAATATTACAGGCCACAATTAAAAGCTAATATTTTTGCCAATTTTTTTGCATTAGCTTTTAGATTTAACTCACTTCTACCCATATACAAAAATTTTGTAAGGTTTTCGAAAGAGAACTTGCCAAAAATTGGACTTCAAATTTTGCTTGAATGAATTGCACTTTTAAAGCCATTTTTTAGACAAAAAAAATTTAAATTTTACCAGAGGATTGTAGAGCTCTGCTTAAAAACCTATTTGTGCAAAAAATGTGTTTTCGAAAAAAGTTGCTTATTCGTCGTTATTTGCATGAACTGTTCACTTGATGAAATTCTTACTCACTTTTATTAAAGAAAAAGTCTCAGAATTTTTCACAGAAGTCTCAATCAACTACCCATAGACAAAAACTTAACTTTTTCATAAGAAAAAGTAAGATAGTCGAGAAATTTTAGATCTTGATGAATTTTTCGTGTTCACACATTTTTCATATTCATACACTCACAATCAGGAACATACTTTCTTTCGAAAAATTCTAGAGTTGTGAGAGTTATTCCTATAGAAAAAGTTTCGGACACTGAGACATTTTTCCGCAAACCAGATTTTAAGAAATTGTTCAAAAACGTCCTTGACAAAATGTTATTATTTTATATTTGTTTGCATGTTGGAGGGTATAAAAGATTCGGCACAACCGAATTTAACACTTTCAAGTTTTTAATTAAGACTTAATAAAAAAAAAATGGTACCGTGAAGATCCAAAAAGTACAATTTTTTGTGAAGGTTGGTACAAAATTGAAAACCCCATTTAACATCCCTGATATTGATCCCTTATTGCGAATTCATAAAACATTCACTTACCCTTCTGGCCTCTCTGATGTTGGCGCCAGCATACAGAACCCAAAAGCTGTAAATAAAAAAATAACAAAAGAAGTGTTCTGGGAGGGGGAAGAGTTAAGTGCAGGTTAGTTATGAGGCTTAACTTTAGCTAATTGTAATTAATATGTATGTTTTTATTTTTGTGTGGTTAATTTTTTACTCTCTTTTCTTTTTTTTTTTCACTAATGCACACTATTTTTTTGTTTTTACGTACTTTAACACCGAAAAAAAAATTTGGCATAAATAAAAATAAGTTTTAAGGGGTTTTTTTCTGTTCCTTTCTTTAAAGTTCAATAAAAAAACAACGTAATAAGGATTTAAATAAAAAAATGTAAAACCGATTATTTAAAGGTAATTAGAAAAAAAAATAATAATAATAAAAAAAATAAAAATAATAATAATAAAAAAAAATAAAAATAATAATATAAAAAAAATATGGAACGTAGGATTTATAATAAAAATAATGAAAGAGAAAAAGAAATTAACTTTTAAAAATTAAATTAAAATAAAAAAAAAAGTGTTATGTAATAAAAAAAAAACTGAAGTGACTGAATTTAAAATTTATCTTTTCGGCCTTTGATTTCTTGTAGTGTATTTGAATTTTATTTTTTTGTTTTAGCGGTAACACTTTACTTATCTTGATGTATTGTCCAATAAAAAAAAAACAATGTTTGATGCCTGGCTGTCTGTTTGATTTAGGTTGTGCTGCTGTTGCTCTATCAATTTCCCCGGCAAATATAATTTGTTGGCAGACGACAGAAAATAAAAAAAAATCTCTCCTAAGACCATACACAACACGGTTGGGAAATGTGGCACAATAGTGCCATTTTTGGCACTATTGAATGGTCTGTGGCACCACAAAAAACAGTTTTGGCCCTTTTTCATTCTCTGCAAATATTGTCAAAATTTAAAAAAAAAATATTTTTACTTAAATTTAATTATTACACAAAAGGCAAAAAGTATTATTTTTTCTCCTTTTCCCAGGAAAATTTTTTGGAACAAATTCCTGGTTCAATAGATTCTTGAATATATTCTACGGTAATCACAACAAAATTTTCTATGTAAAATTATTTTTCAAAAAAACTATTTGCTCTAAAAAACGATTGCTTTCGGGACAATTTCAAACAAAAATCATTGATTCTGGAACGTTAAGTAGAACCGGTTGCGGGGTAAAGTGAAAGGTTCCTTTCATACAAATGTACCACTCTAGAACCGGTCCTAAACTGGTCACCTTTCCCGCAGGAACAATTTTACTGCCAAAACTGGCCATTAAAAAAAAGGAATAAGTTGCGTGATATTTAATAAGAAAATTATTGATTTTTTGGCCCTTTTCAACCCATTTTGGCCCTTTTTATCCTTCAACTTGGCACTAATTGAAAATTCTGAAATACCAACACTGATACACAAGTCTCCTTGTCAGGACGGGACCTCCAACACTTAATTATTTTTCGATCGGCAATATATATTGACACCGGAAACAATAGAAGGGTTTTTTTATATCGAATCAGAGAATGTACCGAATTTGTATGTTAATTTTAATTTTTCCTATATATACATATGTACATATATTTGAATTCTAATATATTTTGCATAAAAGAAATAAAATAAATTATTGTTTTATCCCGCACAAGAAAAAACCTTTGATCTATACAACTTCTTTCTAACGACCACTGTGCATGACGAACGAAGCAATATTCTCTCCCTTGCATTCAAACCATAATCTCATCATACATCTAACAATACTTTATACCAATATTAACCCTTATATGATGAGTAACTAATTACAGGGCCTAACAGATCACCGGCCTCGTTACAAACTCGCAGTCGTCGATATTGCGCGCAGTATGGAGCGAGTGCGAAAAAAAAAAACAACGAGTTTACTGCGATCCGGACCTTAACGTGTGGCATCGACCCACGCCCTAATGGTCTCTACCCTCTAAGCCGGGCCAATTATCTATTTAATGCTCCTTACAAATTGTAAAGCTAACGTTTGAATATCACAGATTGCACACTACGGTTGCCAACTACACTCAAAAAAAAACGTGGGTATTTAATACTAAAAATTTAGCTACGAGTACTAATGTTTTAGTCCAAAATGATCTAGTGCAGGCGTTGCTAATCATTACTAAAATTTGTTACTAATATCTAGTACATGAGAAATACTAACAAAACAGTAAATATTACTGCAATTTACTACTAAAAAAATCATAAATATTTAAAATTTTTGTCCTATTTAGTAAATAAAACTACTAATTTTAGTAAATAAAATTATTAATTTTAGTGATTAAAATTACTACCTAAATCAATTTTAATAAATAAAAGTCAGAAAAATATTATATATAAATGATTTTATTTCACTTCGGTTTTTTATTTTATTATTTCACTTCGGTTATAAGATATACTTAATTACATGTCTTCTTAAGCTGTTTAAAAAAATGTAGCGTTCATTGTACCACGTAAACGATTGCTAAAAATATAAGAAAGAAATAATATATTCTCAATACATGTTCAAATGTATGTACAAACATTTTACTACAGAGGGCGCTTTTTTATACCTACATTTTTTTTTTGTATTCGTGTGTGTATCCATATTCTTCTTCAGCTTGAATTTTTTTCTTACACAATCATTGAAATAAGAAACGATTTAAAAAAAAACTGTCGTAGTTTTATTATTAATGCATATTAATTTTATTATAAACACATTTAAATAAAAAACATTTATATATAATTACTTTAACACAATTTAATTAAATAAATGTAACATATATTTTTTTTATAAACACTCCATGACTGGGTATCGCGTTGTTACTTTTTCTAATTCTTTTTCGCACTAAACAAACAGAAAAAACAGTTGGTAGCACTGCAGTTAATGCGAGCAAACGTAGTGTTCGCACACACTGCAGCAGCAAGCAGCAGACGGCAAAAAATATAAAGTACCTGTTTAATTATAAATTATAAATTTATAAAAGGTGTACTTATTGTATTTGGAACTTGATGTGTGCTTTTGCAATGTTAAGAAATAAAAAATATGGCATTTTAGTGAAATTATAATTAAATAGTCTACTCTTAATTTTTGCTGTCTGCTGCTTGCTGCTGAATTGTGAAGGAGCAAATGATCGCTAATAAAAACAGTGTTGCCATTATCAATATGAAAAAAAAAACGCAAAAATCGTAGGAAAAGGGTAAAAATTTACCAAACAAAAATCAGCGCCAAGAAAAGAGAGAATATTAAAAAAAAAATTGAAAATGTGCTTTTTAAGGTAAAAAGGATAAAAAGCAAAAAAAAAAAAATAAAAATATTTGTTTTTATTATAAATTCAATAAATTAGCTGATACAATCAAAAGTAAAAATAATATTACATTCATATTACTCAAGTAATATTAAGATAATGGTTAACATTAAATTTTAAACAAACTTTTTTTATTACATTCAATTATCAAGCCACAGAACTGCTTTAATGGAATGCACAGAGGGCCAGACATATCGATTTCCGGCCAAAAGTCCTTACACTCAAAAAATTATGTTAGTAAAATCAACTGAAAATGTCAGTTAAAATAACTACTTTTTAAGTTGTTTTGGGGTCAACTACTTTTTCAGTTAAATCAACTAACAATGTTAGTTATTTTAACTGACAAAAAATAACTGACTTATGTAGTAAAAATTACTAACATTTGTAGTCAAAACAACTAATATGTAGTAAAAATAAAATAAACAATATATAATTTTTTTTTCAAAAAATTTTTCAGAAAAAAAATTGAAGACCAAATTTTTTCAAAAGTTTTTTTTTTTTAAAAAAAGTTGTGAAAATAAAAAAAAAAAAGCGAAAATTTATTTATTTTTTTTGGAAAAAACTTCGAAAATTTTTCAGAGATAAAAAAATAAAATTAACTACTTTAAATAACTGTTACTACATTACAGTACTTTTTTGTTAGTTATTCAAAAAAACAACTCAAAATAACTAACAGAAATAGTTGTTTGATATTTTTCATACAAAAATAACTGACTTTGTAGTTAAAAACAACTTACTACTGTAAAATATACAAACAACTAACATGTAGTAACTTACATAATTTTCTGAGTGTATTTGTAAATTCTCAAAAAAATGTTTACCAGTTTGTTGGGCATATAAAAAAAATATAAAAAATAAAAAAATATAAAAAGGGTCAAAAATGCCCTTTTTCGGCACTTTAACCGCGAATTACTCAAAATCCTGACGTGATAGACAAATTCGGTCGCCGGATTTGGATTTTGACAGTAAACAAAATTGTTTAAAAAAACAACAGTCATTAAACATTTAAAAAAATACGTAGTTGTAAAAAAAATTAGAAAATATGTACCAAAAAGTTTTTACACAAATACAAGTAGGAAAGTCCAAACATGGACCGATTGGATATTTTTTTAAAATCTTTAATTACTGGAAAAAAACACATATAAAACAATTTTGAGAGAAATATGCTTCTTTTAACTGAATATCGTCGACTAAATCTACAGGGAGTAACAGTATGCATTACCATGTAATGCATAGCCACAAAAAATGGAAAAATATGTACTAGTTGTTCCCTACCGCTTCCCATAGGCCATATTTTTTTTTTTTATTTTTCATGCATTACGAAGGTTCATGCATTATTTTTAGTCTTATCCCAAAAAAATCATTAATCCTGTATAGAGTAAGGCCACGTTCACACTACATGAACTTATACCTAATTCACACCTAAGATGAAATCACATTCCATCACAACGCATAGCGTTGTTCAAAATTCTGTGTAAATTGGTTTTGTAAAAACAATAAATTGTATTGAAATTTTTACGAAAATAAACCCCAATTTTCTTTATTTAACTTTATCAAAAATACATATTTTGATTGCGTCATTACAAAAATACAACTCCATAACCAAAAATTTAAATAAGCCGACGATTGAGAGCAAACGCCGCCGTCTGCAAGCAAATGGGGCGAGTCGCCACCACCGTAAGTTCCTCTTCGGCACAATTTAAATTAATTGTTAGAGTCACTTAATTCAAATTTAAAGGGGTTGTTTGTATGAGGCCAAGGTCCAAACATGGATAAAATTTTCCAAATTTCATTAGGTCTGGGCTTAACTTTCAAATTTCAGCAAAATCTATTGATAATATAAAAATCACAAATTAAAAAAAATGGAAAAAACACCATAAATACCTTATCTTTAAAAACGCGTATTTAAAAAACGGCAAAACCAAAAAAGCACCAGCACATACCCAAAATGTAACATAATGGCAACACTGAATTCAAATTTAACGATTTTGCAGCAAAAACAGTTGGTAGCTCTGCTTGTAAACAAGCGCCCCCTTACGGAATTATTACTAACAAAAAAAAAATTAAAAACCTAATAAATTACTGTATATTAGTACTTTTATGAACTAAAAATAGTAAAAAAATTAGTACAACCGACTACCAACAAAAATTACTCATAAACAGTAAGAAATACTAATTTTAGCACTTTTAAGATACTAAAAAAACTACTGTAATACTGGTAATTGGTAACTTATTAGTAGATTTGGATTACCAACGCACTTACTAATTTTTTTACTGTAGAATTATTTTGAGTGTACACAAAAAGAATTGAAAACGAGTTTCATCCAAAAAAAGTGTACATTTATAAGTCGAGAATATAAATACAACAAACGTAATACAACCACAAAAAAATGTTTGCATCTCTCTATGCTACGAACATATCCTTCGCATGATATACCCCGAGTTTTTTCCCGGACATATCACCTAGTTCATATAATGAGTTACCGATCGTTTTTAAAATAATGCACTTGATATGTGCTGGCGCCAGTTTAGCATTATATCTCTCAATTCGATTACTTTGCTTAAAATTCTTCCTAAATACTACCTGTCCGACCTTGTATCTGATATCTTTACTGCGGGTGTTATATGTTTTTTTGCTTTTTTCATGCGCCAACTTAAGCTCCCTAAAGATCTTGTCCCGTAACAATTGTTGTTTATCAGGCCCAGATTCAAGGGTCATATCTGCCTCTTTAATGGATGACAGACGTCTTGTAAGCTCATAAGAGGCTCCGTGCTGCATCATCGGTAAGCCAAATAGAGCGTAATATGGTTCAAAACCTATAGAGCTATGTCGCGCACTACGTAACGAAAATGCAGCGTCGCTAACACATTTATCCCAGTTCCTCTGATTGTCACCCACAAACGCTCTTACCATTTGAAGCACAGATCTATTAACTCGTTCTGAGGCGTTTGCTTGGGGAGAATAGAAACCTGTTTTAATATGATTTACTCCATACTTCTCCAAAAAAACTCTAAAAAGCTCGGATACAAATTGTTTCCCATTATCGGAATGCAAGTACTCGGGGACACCAAAAACATGGAAGATACTTCGTTCCAAGTACTTCATAACATCCGCAGATGTAGCCTTACGCATAGGGGTCAAAAATACAAATTTTGTAAAATGGTCTAAACATACAAATATGTACGAGTTTCCGTCTACTGTCCTAGGGTAGGGCCCCATAAAGTCAATGTACAGACGCTGGAATGGCCTCTCTGTTATATGTTGAGCCCCCATTAACGGCCGTTTTACCATATTTTGGGGCTTGCTTTCTTTGCAAACGTCGCAGGCTCTCACGACCGATTGCACATCTGAAATCATACCTGGCCAATAGTACTTCACCCTCAACCGGGCCAATGTTTTGTGAATTCCCCCATGCCCTGCCGATGGAGAGAAATGTGCGGTTTCCACCAAACCTTTGTGCAATTCGGATGGGACCCAGAGTTTCCAAGCTTTATCTTCTTGGATCAGATCGCCTGTCCTAAATTGAGTCCTTTTGTACACGAATCCATCCGATACGCAAATTTCCGGAAGCTTTTCTTTATTTTCCTCAACAGTCTCCCGTAACTTTTGGTAAGCTTCGGATTCAAAATAGGGCGATTTTAAATCAATATCCAAAAACCTATCGGATAGTTTCAACTCCTCCATGCTAACACGAGATAAAGTGTCAGGAACTACATTTTGTGCCCCTTTTCTGTGCTCAATCCTAAAATCAAACGCCTGCAGCTTTAAGCTCCATCTTGCTAGTCTACCCGATAAATCTTTTTGTCCCATTAACCACTTGAGACTGGCATGGTCAGTAATTATGGTAAACGGCAGACCTTCTATATAAGGACGAAACTTTTTCACGCATAAAATGGCCGCATAACACTCCAGCTCCGTAATGCTATAATTTCTTTGAGCTTTGTTTAACTTGGTTGAGACATAAGCTATTGGACGCTCACAACCCTGATTGTCTACCTGGAACAAAACACCCCCTACGCCTTCTGTCGATGCATAGCACTGAACAAAAAATGGCTTTCCAAAATCAGGATTGGTAAGGACTGGTGCCGTAGTGAGACTCGCTTTTAATTTTAAGAAAGAGTTCCTGGCTTCTTCTGACAAACTGAACTTTTTTAACTTCTCTTTAGCTAAACAGTCATTCAGGGGAGCCGCAATTGTGGCAAAATCTTTAATAAAGCGGCGATACCACCCTGCCATTCCCAAAAAACGACGTAATTGCTTTGGAGTCTTCGGTTCTGGAAAATTATCAATCGCCTCCACTTTTGCTCTATCTGTTCTTATAGTACCATGTCCCACCACATAGCCTAAGTACCTAACTTCTTTAAAACAGAACTTACTTTTTTCCACATTTATCGTGAGGTTAGCATCACTCAAACATTTAGCTACCTTACCTAACAGCGACATATGAGAGTCAAAATCAACAGAACACACCAACAAGTCATCTAAATAGACAAACACATTCTCTCGAAGACTAGCAGGAATTACCTTATCCATCAGGCGGCACATTCTTTGAGCCGCGTTACGCAGACCAAATGGCATTACTGTGAAGTGGTACAGTGGTCTACCAGGCACTGTGAACGCGGTTTTCTCCCTTGATCTAGCTTCTAGCGGGATTTGCCAGAAGGCATCCTTAAGGTCTATTGCTGAGATGTAATTGGTATCTTGCAGTCTACTTAGAATTCCTTCAATATGAGGTAATGGGTAGGCATCCTTGATCGTCCTATCATTAACCTTTCGCGCATCAAGGCATAGTCTGTTTTTTCTTGGCTTTCGAACTAACGATACGGGTGAGCTCCAACTACTGTTGCTCTCTTCTATTACACCCATAGCTATCATTCTATCAAGTTCCTCATATATTAGTCCCTGTATCACTGGAGAAACAGGATAAAAACGTTGTTTTACTGGTACATTCTCATCTCTAACTTCAATGATGTGCTCTTCCACACTTGTTTTTCCAAGTCCAAGAACGGCAAATGATGGAAATCGGACCTTCACTAGTTGCAACTCTTTTTGTTGCACTATTGACAACTCATGTTGAGCATCATCAAAAATCAAGTCTTCCTTTGTTGAAAGTAACTCACTACACATTACCTTTGCTTACTACTGACAGACCGAACGTATTCCAAAAATCAATACCAAAATAAAATTGTTGTTGCAACTCTGGTACAATTAAAAATTCAATTTCTTCAGTCACTCCGTCCCATAACACAGATAATTTTATTACCCCTACCACAGCAGTTTCTCCTCCATCAGCAGTTTTAACATTTTGTCCAAAGATCGGCATTATCCTCTCCTGTTTATCCCTGAGGAAATTCATGGCATCTTTTCCCAAACAACTAGAGCTCGCGCCTGAATCTAACAAAGCGAGTATTTCAATCCCATCTACTTTCGTCTTTGCATAAACTCTACTATCGCCTTTCAAGGATACAATAGTAGCAACAACCTTCCTTCTAATTCTGCTATACTGTTCTCTCTTTTCTCGCATCTTTCCAATTTTTTTATAATTCTTCAGCTCCTTCTTGTCATCCATCTCCTCCGTAAATATCCTGGCTCTTGCGATTTCATACTCCACCTTACGCTGATGTAAGCTCTTCTTTGGATCAATCTGCTGCGTACTCATAATATTACCCGTGCTCCTATCGTTTTGAAAAAAATTACCTACATCTGTTGATCCAGGGCTTTCTCTTCCTGGCCAGAGTCCCCGGAAATCTCTGCCAGTCGAGGGTTTCCCTCTCCGCTCTTATAGACACAGAAACCCATGTTTCCATCACATGCAAAACACCTCATTTCGTGAAATGATGATTTGCATTTTTCTTTCTCCGCTGGATTTTTTATAAAATAATCTACGGGCATCCCACAGTTAAAACACAACATGACATGAAACGGGGACGGACAGTATAAATGGCTTCCATTACCTGCAGCTGCACTTGGTATTTTTTGCTTTTCCTGCGAAAATCTAAAATTTGCTGGCAACATTGCCTTAGGCTTGTTACCTGCCGAAGATGAAAAACTAGGATTCCTAACAGCAGTTTTATTAGAACCGACAAAAGCTTCCACACACCCAAACGACTCCAGGGCTTCATCATTCTCCAAACCGAGCCGCTGCAATTCATTTAATGTTCTAAACCTAGATTTGATATCTTTTAGCGACTTCTCGGCTCTTTTGCACTCTTTTCTTAGTTCGGACAATGTTTTCATAACAGAGGAAAATGTGCGATTTACCATGCTTGGACTTAAATTATCCCTAATGATGTCTACCAGCTCCTTCTGTGGTATCTTTTTCTTCATCCTAAAAGATATATCATGAATGGCTGCATAGAATTCGTCAAAAGATTCTCCCACGTTCTGTTTTCGGTTGATCATTTCCTTTATTAGCTGATAATCTGACCCTGAGAACTCATACTGATCCAACAGCTCCGCCTTGAATTCAAAATAACCGAAATCGTCATCATCTGCATGATCTTCAAGCACTTGCCAAAACCACTTTGCCGCACTTCCAGTCACCAGGCAATGAAAATCTGTGAAAAGTCTACCATAAGAAATCCCACATCGGGCACTCATCCTCTCAATTCTAAACACAAAGCTTTCCACGGTCATACCCTTCTCCGTTCCGTCAAACTTTATATTCCACTTGTCTAAGTTCACCGATTTTGGATAGAAACAGCTTTCCACGGTCATACCCTTCTCCGTTCCGTCAAACTTTATATTCCACTTGTCTAAGTTCACCGATTTTGGATAGAAACATTTCGGTGTGCTGATTTCATCCCACGGCTCGTCTGCTAAAGACTGGGACCTCTTTTTGTCTTTACGATGTTCATGCTCTCTCCCACGTTTTGTCTTATCTGTCTGTTGTAACATGTTAGAAACTCCTTGCCCCCGTTCTTCAGGTGTAGAAGCTGAGTTCGGTGGATGTTAATGAGTGTTGTTCACGGAAGTTTCCACGTCAGCTAGCCTGTTCGACAAGCCTAAAACATCACCTCTCATTTTCTGCATTTCGACCATGCATCCAGCCATCATCTGTTGTTGTTGCGCTAGCATCTTCATCATGGTCTCCAACTGATCACTTTTCTGATTTTTATCACCATCCGCATGTAAGGAAGTATTAACCTCACCTCCAACTGCTCCCTCTGGCTCTTGTTCAGAGTCAGACATCGGAGTTTTGTCATTTGGCATATTGAATATAGCGTCTATTTTCCTGGCGAAACTCAAGGACTCTCCTAAATTTTTTTCTAAGGATTTCACACTCGTCTCTAAAACTGTGTTGTTTACCCTACCAAAAACTACGTTAGCACAGCGATTTAAATTATCTGTCGGACCAAAGTCGACTGGTCTTTCGATACCAGTGTCAATTTGATTATAAATAGACCCCACTATCTGATTTTCCAAAGCGCGTGAAATACTTCTAGTTACTGGCCTACCACTCAATTTATCTACAAAATTTCTACGCGAACCTTCCATTCACTTGCATAAAACCAATAGATTCGGCAAAAACTGAACATGAAATACCAAAAAAAATAATAAAACAAAAAGAATAATAGTAAAAAAAGAACAAAAATAGAAAAAAAAATAAAGGAAAAATTTAAAACTAACTACACCAATTATATGTAAATAATAAAATGTAAATAATAAAAAAAAAATGTATATTAAAAATAAAAAAAATTAAATTATAAAACGAAATAAAGGGGAAAAAATCGATAAAAAAATTAATTTATAAAACTTTAAGGATTATTTAAAAAAATCAATTTCAGATTGTGGTTGGTACCTTAGGGGCTGCCACAAAGTCTTTTGCCAAAGCGAAAGAGATAATCATTCTACAGTCCGTGTCAAAAACAGAATACCCTTCGACGTACAAAAAAAAAAAAAACATATAACCCGAATGAGCAGTCACTGACAAAACTAATTTTATACCAGAAAGACCCATTCTGGTTATATTCTTTTTTTTTTATTATTTTTTCTATGCCAACAAAGGGTTAAAGTCAAATCTCAATCAAACATAATCAATATCGACGAACTCTCCCTCTATCGCATACCCCCCTTGTTGTTTGAATTAGCCAGTTTCTCCTGGAGACTTAATCCCTGAGCTAACGACATATCACTCGTGTAAACTGTATAAAAAAACAAATATATGGTAAATATATCAAGATTCCGTGCTATTGCGTTGGGCGCCACTGTTATGTCTCTGGTTCGGCATGTAAAGCGGTTTCGGCACGACTTTTGTGCTCGGCAGCTCGTCGGCATACGGGTGTGGGAAACACACTTTACTTGCCCAGAATCCAAACAGAAAAAGATTGAGAATAGAAACAATAATATGAGAGATAGATAAATAAGAATACGTGCCATTATAAGTATGAAAAGAAAATAGAAGCCCGTCCAAAGTCTAGGCGTCCCTCCCCGTCTGTGTCCAATTTTTACTACACAGCCATGAATCACCGCCAAGGCCTATATACGCTGTGACTCCCTTGATACAGAAAACAGTCCAGTTAGTCTAATGGTCCTGATACCACAATGATCACCCCTCCCCCCTCATACTTACTTAGCAGCAAACCCCCTACATACCAACCTTTTTTAAAAAAAATTAACAGTTCATGTTTGATTTTACAAACTTAAAAAAAAAACAATTCAATTCATTTTTATTTTTAACAACATTCATAGAACTAAATCCGTAAAAACTAACACCTACTTTACCATATTATAAAATAAAATAACCGTAAGTAAAATAAAAAAAAAAACCTTAGAATATGCCACTGATTTTGTCTTAATTTAAATTTTGTCCACCCTTAGGCATAAGACTTTTTTTCCTAAGTATTGGTGGTGGTTCAATGAAAAAGTGTATCAAAAAAATTTATAAACTTAAACCCGATATCATTTTTGCGGTTAGAAAAAAAAAAAAATGCTCCACCAAACTAAGTTACAAATACTGAACAAAAAAAAAAATAATAAAAATGTTTAGGACTGCGTGTCTCCAATTTCCCTTATTTTTCAATAAAGTAAGAGAGTTTTATTCACTCTTTGCTCTAGTTCCTCTCTTTAAAACCTGCTCTTAAGCTCTAGTTCTGCAAATCAAACACACTATTGCTATATTGATCCCTTATTGCGAATTCATAAAACATTCACTTACCCTTCTGGCCTCTCTGATGTTGGCGCCAGCATACAGAACCCAAAAGCTGTAAATAAAAAAATAACAAAAGAAGTGTTCTGGGAGGGGGAAGAGTTAAGTGCAGGTTAGTTATGAGGCTTAACTTTAGCTAATTGTAATTAATATTAGGGTTGCCAGAAATTTATTTCCAAAAAGCGGGACAAACGCAAAAAAATTGCTAAAATGGCGGGATTTCAAAAATTTTTGCGGGACAAAAATAATGCATTTATATGCAGTTGAAATCTCACAGATGGAAAATCGTTAAAAAGCACAGGACCAAAATTACTCCTTGAAAGTTTTTCCAATAGTTTCCCCCAATATTGCGGAACTTTTGGCATCACTTTTTTTAATAACAATTTTTTTTTGTATCGAAATGTACTAAGATTGCTTTGCAAGTGATAGTGAAATGGGCTTTTGTCAAAAAATATTTGGTTATTTTTTCCGTGAAGGGGTTGCAATTGCGCATCGTTTTGGAAACAAGCATTTTCAAATCGGAAAAACCGAATTCGGAACGCACTAATACACATGCCATGGATAAATATGCCAATGATTTCTTATTTTTGTTGTTTTAGTATATGGGGCATTCCATGTGAAATCGGACACTTTGAAAAACTTTTTTTTAGATCTTCCCAATTTGTTTACAGTTTTTAGTACCCTTCGAAAACTCCTTCGTGGTAAATTTTCAGATTTTTTTGATGACCCGTTCAAAAGATATCGAATTTTTAAAAATTGGTAGTTTGTTCCTTTACTCAAACTTCTTTTAATCATAAGTTCTTCAACAATGGCCCAAATTTCAATTTTTTTTTTTCAAAATTTTTGTTTTTCTAAGTACTTTTAAAAAAAAATCCCAAAAAATTCTTAAAAGTGCTCTAGTATGCGATTTTTAAGTTTTAAAATTTAAATATCATTTTTGAAACTGTTTGTACTCTTCGATTTTATTGTAATTTTTTTGTGTAAAACTTCTATCAATTCTACAAATTTTTTGCCCAGGAAGATCGTGGAATAACGATTATTACTATTTTTTTAAATTTTTTGAAAAAATTTTATTGAAATTTTCCAATCTTAAAATCATTTCTACTGCTCCAATGGTGCGTCATAGAGGGGTTCTTTATAAGACCGACCCCCATTAATTTTTACGTCTTAATATTTCTTTGGAACAAACTAATACCCTATCTCCAATTTCTAAGGGGGCTCCCACACAAAACGACATTTTTTAAAATTTGTTCCAACCGCTCTAACTGCCCTAATAGTGCCCTTAGAGCAACAAAATGTATGACCGACCCACAATATTTTTTTAGTCCAAACATTTTCTCTGAACACACCTACCCTCTATCTTTAACTGTTAAGGCGGTCCCCATACAATTTTTTTTATTTTTTGTAAATTTGTTTTATTTAATCAGCTTCTACCGGTCCAATGGTGCGTCCGAGAGGGGTCATTAGTGAGACCGATCCCCATTTATTTTTACCCTACAACATTTTTTCAAAATATACCTACGCCCTATCTCCACTCCCAAAGTAGGCTCCCATACAAAATTACGTTTTTATAAAATTTGCTCCAACTGTTATTTGTATGGGAGCCTACTTAGGGAGTGGAGATAGGGCGTAGGTATGTTTTGAAAAAATGTTGTAGGGTAAAAATAAATGGGGGTCGGTCACACTAATGACCCCTCTCGGACGCACCATTGGACCGGTAGAAGCTGATTAAATAAAACAAATTTACAAAAAATAAAAAATATTGTATGGGGACCGCCTTAACAGTTAAAGATAGAGGGTAGGTGTGTTCAGAGAAAATGTTTGGATGAAAAAAATATTGTGGGTCGGTTATACATTTTGTTGCTCTAAGGGCACTATTAGGGCAGTTAGAGCGTTTGGAACAAATTTTTAAAAATGTCGTTTTGTGTGGGAGCCCCCTTAGAAATTGGAGATAGGGTATTAGTTTGTTCGAAAAAAATGTTAAGACGTAAAAATTAATGGGGGTCGGTCTTATAAAGGACCCCTCTATGACGCACCATTGGAGCAGTAGAAATGCTTTTAAGATTGGAAAATTACAATAAAATTTTTTCAAAAAATTTTAAAAAATAGTAATAATCGATATCCCAAGATCTTCCTAGGAAAAAAAATTGTAGAATTGATAGAAGTTTTACACAAAAAAATTACAAAAAAATCTAAGAGTACAAACAGTTTCAAAAATGAGACTTAAATTTTAAAACTTAAAAATCGCATACTAGAGCGCTTTTAAGAATTTTTTTGGATTTTTTTTTTTAGAAAGTACTTAGAAAAACAAAAATTTTTTAAAAAAAAAATTTAAATTTGGACCATTATTGAAGAAGTTATGATTAAAAGAAGTTTGAGTAAAGGAACAAACTACCAATTTTTAAAAATTCGATATCTTTTGAACGGGTCATCAAAAAAATCTGAAAATTTACCACGAAGGAGTTTTCGAAGGGTACTAAAAATTGTAAGCAAATTGGGAAAATCTAAAAAAAAAGTTTTTCAAAGTGTCCGATTTCACATGGAATGCCCCATATATAGAAAATATTTGTGAATGTCGAAAAATTTTATTAATTATGGTGTTTACTTTTCATAAATTTCAGCTGAACTGAGTTTAATTCACCAAACACTATACGAACTGTCCAAAACCTAAAAAATCCGTAAAAATCCAATTCATTTTTATTTTTACTCAAATAGAAATTTTTTGCAACAGCAGCGCAACCCTGCCCATCAAAAAGCAAAACTAGCTTGTTAGAGTGCCCAGAAAAACAACTTTTTTTCTTTTTTTTAGGTAAATTTGTTCCTTTTAATGAAAAAAAATTTCGTTTTTTTTTGTGGATTTTTAAAATATAATCATGAGGGCGCGATCGCGGCTTTTTACGAAATTCTACGAATTTACGATTTTTAAATTATTTAAATTGTTTAAATGCTTTAAATTGGTGAAGTAAAAAAAATTTCATCAAAAAGGAGAATTACGTTAAAAATAAGTATCGTCCATTCCATAAGATATTGCCCATTCCATGAGATATATCCCATTCTTAAGAAATTTTACATAATGCCATGAAATATTGCATGAAAACACCTTTAGGAATTGAAGATAGGTTGCTGGTATGTTCAGAAAAAATGTTAGGGGGTAAAAGCTAAGGGGGGTCGGCCTTGATTTCTACCCTTCTAAGAGGCCCCGTGAGGGCGGTAGGAATGGATTTATAAAACAAAGTTATAAAAAAAACAAAAATTGTAAGTGGATCACCTTAAGGGTTAAAGATAGAGGTTAAGTGTGTTCTAAAATAATGTTCGGGTTGAAAAACTAATGGGGGTCGGTCATACTTTTGACTCCTCTAGAGGCACTCTTGGGCAAGTTATAGCGGTAGAAATTTTTTTTTATTAAAAGGTTGTTTTCGTATGGAAGCCCCTATAGGGAGTCGAGATAGGGCTTAGGTATGTTTGTAAAAAAGGTTAGGGTGACAAAATATTACATTTTACCCAGTTTTTGGCGACTCTGGGGCAGTTGTGGGGCTTTTTGTGAATTTTTACACCTACACGCCCAACAGAAAAAGCCCCACAACTGTCCAGGAGTCGCTTAAAAGGAGGTAAAATGTGAGACCGATCCCCATTCATTTTCCATCCCAAACGTTTTTTCTAAATATACCAAGGCCCTATCTCCAATTCCTAAGGGGGCTTCCATACAAGGATTACAACGACAAAACTGCTCCTACCTCTAACTATCTTAAGGGTGGCTCTGGAGAAGTCAAATATATGACCGACCCCCAATAGTTTTTTAATCCCAACATTTTTTCAGCACACGCTTTCCATCTATCTTCAACCATTAAGGTGGTCCCCATACAATGCTATTTATTTTTTAAATTTTTTTTATTAAATCCACTCCTACAGCTTCAAGGGGGCTTCAAAGTAAGACCGACCCTCTTTAACTTTTACCCCCAAAATTTTTTTCTGAATATACCAACAACCTATCTTCAATTCGTAGAGGTGATTTCATGCAATATTTCATGACATTATGTAAAATTTTCTTCACCAATTTAAAAATTTTCTTCACCAGTTAAAATAACAATTTAAATAATTTAAAAATCGTAAATTCGTACATTTTCGTAAAAAAGCCGCGAGCGCGACCTTAAGATTTTATTTTAAAAATCCACAAAAAAAACGAATTTTTTTTTTCATTAAAAGGAACAAATTTAAGGGGTAAGACCTAAAAAAAAAGAAAAAAAAAAAGTTTTTTTTCTGGGCACTCTACTAGCTTGTACAAATCTTTTTTGCGCTGGCAGTTGCTAAGGTCTTTTTGGCAAAAAAAATTTTTGACGCTAAAAAAGCGGGAATTTGGAATCCCGCGCGGGACGCGGGAAACGTCGACACAAAGCGGGACAATCCCGCCAAATGCGGGACGTCTGGCAACCCTAATTAATATGTATGTTTTTATTTTTGTGTGGATAATTTTTTACTCTCTTTTCTTTTTTTTTCACTAATGCACACTATTTTTTTGTTTTTACGTACTTTAACACCGAAAAAAAAATTTGGCATAAATAAAAATAAGTTTTAAGGGGTTTTTTTCTGTTCCTTTCTTTTAAGTTCAATAAAAAAACAACGTAATAAGGATTTAAATAAAAAAATGTAAAACCGATTATTTAAAGGTAATTAGAAAAAAAAAAAAATAATAATAATAAAAAAAAATAAAAATAATAATAATAAAAAAAATAAAAATAATAATATAAAAAAAATATGGAACGTAGGATTTATAATAAAAATAATGAAAGAGAAAAAGAAATTAACTTTTAAAAATTAAATTAAAATAAAAAAAAAAGTGTTATGTAATAAAAAAAAACCTGAAGTGACTGAATTTAAAATTTATCTTTTCGGCCTTTGATTTCTTGTAGTGTATTTGAATTTTATTTTTTTGTTTTAGCGGTAACACTTTACTTATCTTGATGTATTGTCCAATAAAAAAAACAATGTTTGATGCCTGGCTGTCTGTTTGATTTAGGTTGTGCTGCTGTTGCTCTATCAATTTCCCCGGCAAATATAATTTGTTGGCAGACGACAGAAAATAAAAAAAAATCTCTCCTAAGACCATACACAACACGGTTGGGAAATGTGGCACAATAGTGCCATTTTTGGCACTATTGAATGGTCTGTGGCACCACAAAAAACAGTTTTGGCCCTTTTTCATTCTCTGCAAATATTGTCAAAATTTAAAAAAAAAATATTTTTACTTAAATTTAATTATTACACAAAAGGCAAAAAGTATTATTTTTTCTCCTTTTCCCAGGAAAATTTTTTGTAACAAATTCCTGGTTCAATAGATTCTTGAATATATTCTACGGTAATCACAACAAAATTTTCTATGTAAAATTATTTTTTTTAAAAAAAACTACTTGCTCTAAAAAACGATTGCTTTCGGGACAATTTCAAACAAAAATCATTGATTCTGGAACGTTAAGTAGAACCGGTTGCGGGGTAAAGTGAAAGGTTCCTTTCATACAAATGTACCACTCTAGAACCGGTCCTAAACTGGTCACCTTTCCCGCAGGAACAATTTTACTGTCAAAACTGGCCATTAAAAAAAAGGAATAAGTTGCGTGATATTTAATAAGAAAATTATTGATTTTTTGGCCCTTTTCAACCCATTTTGGCCCTTTTTATCCTTCAACTTGGCACTAATTGAAAATTCTGAAATACCAACACTGATACACAAGTCTCCTTGTCAGGACGGGACCTCCAACACTTAATTATTTTTCGATCGGCAATATATATTGACACCGGAAACAATAGAAGGGTTTTTTTTTATATCGAATCAGAGAATGTACCGAATTTGTATGTTAATTTTAATTTTTCCTATATATACATATGTACATATATTTGAATTCTAATATATTTTGCATAAAAGAAATAAAACAAATTATTGTTTTATCCCGCACAAGAAAAACCCTTTGATCTATACAACTTCTTTCTAACGACCACTGTGCATGACGAACGAAGCAATATTCTCTCCCTTGCATTCAAACCAGGGTTGGCAACCGAAACGAATAACGGTATCGGTAACGGTATTGGTATTACATATTTTTTATATCGGTAACGGTAAGGGTAACGGTATTTTCGATTATTTCGGTAACGATAAACCGTTACCGAAACATCGATACCGGTACGTACCGGTATTATGAAAAAATTTACCCAAAGCGTTAAAAAGTCCCAAATTTGTTAAAAACAAGTAAAAAATCAAAAATTAAAAAAACTGTTAAATCAAGTGTATTTTTAACCATACTAACTATTAATTTCACTACTAAACGTCGAAAAAGCGACTGGGACGCGACCTTATACACTTAATAACCATAGTTTTGCTGGTCAAAAATCATTCTCCAAACTTTTCCATCACTTTAGGTTTTTTTAAGAAATTTGAGGTCAAAGTTCAAAAAAATTGCCGTTTGGGGCATTTTTGGAAAGTCATAGCGGATGAACCCGCTGTGATGGCGGCTTCAAAAAAAATCGAGGGTGAAGCTCTTTAAGATTCAGAACTCATTTGGTCAGTCGCCTTAACCCTTTGCGCACCAATTGTCTTTCAATGACGTCTTATTATCCCAGTATTAAAACAAAATTTCGGGAAAAATACCTTACAATTAGTGCTCCAACGGTTAAAGCGATTGATCAAATGAGTTAAACATCTTAATGAGCAATGTTTATGATTTACCGTTGACTTATTTTTAAGTCGTCAGCACATCGAGTTCATCTGCTATGAGTTGTCAAAAAATTCCGAAGACGCGGTTTTTTGTATCTAAAATTTCTCAAAAACCTGATGTAATAGATAAGATTGGAAACCGGATTTGTGACCAAAAAAATAATTGCAATCATGTGCGTAAGGTGACGTTCCATTCGCATTAAAGATTTTTTTTTTATATGATTTGAAGCAGAAAAAAATTTTTTTGGAACTAAGACATCATTGATTAACAGTTGGTGCCCTAAGTGTTAAGGCGACTGTCCAAATGAGTTCATCTTCCAAAAGAGCAATGTTTAAGATTTACCCTTGACTTATTTTGAAGTCGCTATCACATCGGGTTCATCCGCTATGAGTTATCAAAAATGACAGGGGAATTTTACAGAAAGAAAATTTTAGATTTTTTTTAAAGCGGCAATTATTTTTTTTGTTATGCCGTTTGTTTTTCAATAAAATTAAAAAATTTTTAATTAAAATTAGAGAAAAATTATAAAAAATTGACATCAAAAAGTGTTTGTAAAATTACAAAATAATAAGTTTTGAACAAAAAATATTTTGAAGTTAGCAACCAGAGTCAGTAAAACTACAAAAAAATTCTTGTTTTTTTAAAATACAATTCAGGTTTGTCTCTTCTTTCATCATCCTACTAAAAAATGTTTACATTACGCGGCACTCACTTTTCTTGAATTGAGAATGTGATCATTGGTTCGACCGATTTTCACATATACTTTGTCAAGATTTAGTTAATTGCGAATATGACATTGGTTGGGCTGATTTCTTAATTGTTTTTTGTCCATATAACAATGCGAATAGTAGATTTAAAATATTTTACTTTGTTTTTATCCGTATTTTATGACAACCGAAATAAAACCGATATAATACCGGTAAAAATCCGAATAAAGGTAATGGTTTTTTATCGGTAACGGTATTTAAATATTTTTATTTCGGTATTGGTAACGGTAACGGTAGTCAACATTAAAGGGTTTTTAATCGGTAACGGTATTGAAAGGGTAACGGTAGCCAACACTGATTCAAACCATAATCTCATCATACATCTAACAATACTTTATACCAATATTAACCCTTATATGATGAGTAACTAATTACAGGGCCTAACAGATCACCGGCCTCGTTACAATATACCCCGTTAATAACAAAAAGCTTGAAAAAAAAAAATTTTTTTTTTTTGGTTACTTAAATTTTTTTTTTTCGTTTTTTTTTTAAAACTTACAAGGGAAGTATCTCAACCCTTATGAACCGATTTGCATGAAACGTAAAATATATATAAAGGAGACAATTCTAAGGTTGGGGTGTCTCGGCTTATCGGCCATATCGGGGATTTAGGGGTTCAAAACATGGGTCAAAAAATGGCGAAAAAATCGTTTTTTGGATTTTTCAGCCATTTCTTGCTAAGAAACTATATGATGTTTACATATGAAAAGAAAGGTTTTTTTAATGCCTAACCAACTGTGGTATAACCTTGTAAAAGTTTGGCTTTGTTAAATACTATTTTCATGAAAATTTGTAAATTTTGTGGGGTATTTATATGAAGACATAGGCCTACGATGTCCATATGAATACGAAATAATCTTTATTAAATTTAAGTGGACACGTATTTTTTCTCTAGAGGATATTCCGGTTAGTTCGGGAGTTATCGAAATTTTCCCGGAGGTACACATTGTTTCACAAGGGGACAACAAAATTTTGAAACACTGATATGGCCGATATGCCGAGACACCCCAACCTTAAAATCGTCTCTTTTATATATATTTTTAGTTTCAGGCAAATCGGTTCATAAGGGTTGAGATACTTCCCTTGTTAGTTATTTTATTATTTGATCGTATAGAAAACAGTCCAGGATGTTAAAAAAATCAATAAAAAATAATTTCTAAGTACGAAATTTTTTTATGTATCTTAAAAAAAATTTGGTTTTGATTTGGGATATCAACGAAAATCAAATACTGGTTTTAAAGCAAAATGGCCCACTGTATACTTATTTTATTTAATTATTTACTATAAATTTATGGTATACAATACAATAAATCCCTTTATATAAAAAACACTAAAATGTTGATGTATTTTTTAAATTTATTTACAGTAAATAAAATAAATAAAAAAAAAATAATCCAATTTTAGATTTTTTTTTTAAATTTTTTTTTTTTTCAACTTAAAAAAAAACTTAGTTATTTTTATTTTTTGATCTTATAAAACATAGTTAAAGCCAGAGTCATAGAGTAGTACAACAAATGGCGTTTGAAAAAGTAGAAAACAAACACCATATGGTATTGTTTACGAAATTTTATCACAAATCGAAATGTGAGCGAGATGGAAGGAAGATACCAGTTTTACAGTGAGAATGCAGATTGTTTTTTGTCTCTTTGCTTTACGTTTGAACTTTAGTTTGGCATTGCCAGAATTTTCCAAAAACGGTCAATGGATTACTATGTCACTATGGTTAAAGTTACAAAAAAAATAAAAAACAAAAAAATTTTATTCACGAACTTTTTTTATGAAGGCCATTAAAATTTGGTGATTTTGGGGATTTTAGTAAAAGTCATAGATAACTATTATTTCTCAGAAATAATTAATATGGACTCAAACCGAACTAAATAAAAATTCAGTTATAAAATATACAGTCCAACAATATATAAACACAATTAATACACAACTCATAAGGTACATTGCAATTTAGTAATACTTCTAAGAATTAGAAATATGAAACAAAAATTCAAACCTAACGGACATTTTCAAGACTTGAAAAGTCCTACTAAGGGTTAACAATGGGAAAAATACAACTCTGTTAAAAGTTAAGATGGATTAAGTTTCTGCCAAATGAATACAACACGAATTAATGGTGAATAGGGGTTACTCAACACAAAGAGGAGTAATTCCAATTCTTAATTTCTTCAAAAGTTTCATTTAAATGGCTAATTTTAATCTGACACACATTAAGTGTGTGTCAATCGAAGGAGTGCTGATGATGGAAGGCTGGCATCTTCCGAAAGCTGTCGACATCTCCACTTAGCCTGTGTTGTCACTTGATTTTCTTCAGATTTTCTCATTGTACAACAATTATTATTTCTCAGAAATAATTAATATGGACTCAAACCGAACTAAATAAAAATTCAGTCATAGATAACTTTTAAAGCAAAACGGCCCACGTACTGCATATTTTTTTTCTGATTTTTTATTATATTTTTACAGAATACTATATAATATATCAATGTATAAAGAAAAAATACTTAATATTGGATTTTTTTTCTAATATTTTCTCCATTAATAATATAGCTTTTGAAAAAAATTAAATAAAGACACAAAAAAAACCTAACTTTTTTCCAACTTCAGACAAAAACTTAGTTATTTTTATTGTTTTGCCTTATAAACCATAGTCCGAGCTATCGAAAAAGCGAAAAAAAAAATTTTTTGACTCACGAATTTTTTTTATGCATTCCATCAAAATTTGTCAATTTTTGGGAATTCGGTAAAAAAAATATAGATTTCAGAGCAATACAAAAATGTATTTTAAGATTAATTCTAAAAAAATGCAAATACAACATTTAGCTTATATATTAAAGTAACTTTTGCAAAAAAAGTTCGTTGATTTCTTTAAAATTCGATTTTTCATAATTATTTTAGTAAACCTATAAAAATCAATTTTTAGGTTTTAACCAGTGGGTGTCAGATTATATGGGGCCGAAAAAATGCACTCTTTTTTTACAAAGGAAAAAATGGTTCTCTTAATGTATGAAAATATCTGCTAATGTAAAAAAAAAATGCTGCAAAATCAGGTGAAAAAGTAGAAAGAGTAGGCAAAATGCTCCAAAATAAGGGGAAAAAGTAGGGAAGTTAGTTAAGAGAGAATTTTAATAACGGAAATAGTGGTATTCCTCTCAATATAGATAGGTAATCCTCTCAATAATAGTAGTAAAATTTACTCATTTTCTAATTCTCTTTGATCTTTTTACAAAATTTTTAAATTTCTGCAATACATTAAGTTTACCAATTTTCATAAACTTTCAGGCTGATTTTGGGTCCTTTCAAACTCTCTTACTTTCCTTACTCTATGGTTTTAACACAATAGCGTTGAATTTCCATACTTTAGCGCCCTCTTGTGGCAACATATGACTTCCTAAAAATCATAAAAGTACATATTTCTAATCAAATAATCAAACAATTTAAATCTAATGTAATTTTCTCCACTGATGACGTAGAGGTGGCTACAGAAACCATGGTCTGGAATAAATCCACATTAAAAATAATCTTTAGAAATACAATGTTTTCTTCTTCAATCACAAACCCTTAATATTTCTTTTAGTTTACTATTAAACTGTAAAAATACAAAAAATCATCAACATTGAAGACATACTTTTTTTTTTTTATTTTTGCCAATGACACGAATTACTGTGTGGCGTCCAGTTTCATAACAATTTAGTTGAGTCGGTAAAATTTTTAGCATTATGTTAATGCAGTTTTTAATTTTACTTATTTTTACTTTAGTAATTTAATATTATTTTCTCTGGAAATTTTTTTTTGTTAATTAGCTGGATCACTGTTTGTTTCTGCATGTATGTTTATGCTTGTTCATCCACCATTTTATAATTAATGGCGTCTTCACATATTTTGAGACTTTTCACATTGTTTTTGCGAAAAATTCCTAAGTTTATTGGTAATATAGTGCTGCTTTAAGGTACCTACAGACGACGCAATATTGGGTGGTATGAATAAAAACTAGCATTTACTAAATGCTTATACGGTTTGCTAAATTATTTTGATTTTAAGAAATTACTTGATTTAGTATTCCAAAAAAAATAAACAAAGTAAATACTCAGCACGAAAAAGTAAATACTTGATTTGATATGAATAAAAGCAAAAAATTTAAGTATTGTCTTCAAAAAATTTAGTCTGCTCTTGAGTAGACTAAGAATCTTAAATTTCGCGGAAAATAGGAATTTAGCAAATTTTCTAAATTGTATAAATATAAAAACAAAAAATATAAACAAATAAATGAATATTTAAAATTTTTCCTATCATTAAATGCATTTAATTCACTTTAATTTTTTTCACCCTACACAAGCAATATAATTAAGTCCCATTGGTTGGACAAATATATTAGGTCACACTAATAATAAGTTGTGGCGAGGATTATTCTTTTATTTAAGACTTTATGAATTTAAAATATTTAAGGACACATTTCAAAACAGTTTACATATTTATTTTTCCTATGGTTGTAAAAACTTCATTGAAAAATTCAAAATATAGAATAAAAATGCAATTTTTGGCGTTTTTTCTTAATTTATGTGCATATTTAACTCAATTTTTTACATTCAAAAGAAATAGGACCTAAAATTGACAGTTTTCTATAGCAAGCATATGACCAGGCATATATATTTTTTTTTTTTGGAAACTGACACTTTTTCTAAAAGAAAAATTTCACAGAGTCTGTGAGTCACAGACTGTAACATTTTCTATGAGAAACATGTTTCAGAAACAGATTTTTGGCTTAGAATCTGAGACTCTTTGTATAAGAAAAACATCTTAAAAACGATACATTTTTTCCGAAAAATGTTTCAGAATATCTTATTTCTTCTTTAAAGGTACCTACAGACGACGCAATATTATGTACAATATTCAATTATATTGATGGTGTGTGGGTAATATTGACGATTGTACAATGGTCAATCTTACCCACACACGATCAATATAATTGAATATTGTACATAATATTGCGTCGTCTGTATGCACCTTAAGAGAAATGTCTCAAAATCCGAGATTTTTTTTAGCAGGAAAAATGTTTCAGAATAAGGAAAATGATTCAGAATATGCGATTTTATCTACATATAAAACGACTTAGAATCTGAAACGTTTTCTTCAAGAAAAATTTCTCTGTAACTTCAACATTTTCTAAAAAAAAATCTACTATTTCTTTTACGAGAAAAATGTCTCAAAATCTTCCAATTTTTAAACAAACAAAAAAAGATTTAGAATCTTCAACTTTTTCTATAAGAAAAATGTCTTAGAATCTGCGAATTTTTCTATAAGGAAAATGTCTTAGAATCTACAACTTTTTTAATGAGAAAAATGTCTCAGAATCTGAGTTTGTTTTCAATAAGAATAATGTCTCAGATTCTGCGACTTTTCTATAAAAAAAATTTTTAAATTTTGCGACTTTTTCTTTAAGAAAATATCCTAGAATCTGCGACTTTTTCTTGAAGAAAAATGTCTCAGAATCTGCGACTTTTTCCTTAAGAAAAATTTCTCAGAATATGCTACATTTTCTTTAAGAAAAATGTCTCAGAATCTGCGACATTTCTTCTACAAGAAAAATATTTCAGAATTTTGAAATTCTTGTATAAGAAATCTGCGACTTTTTCGATAAGATAAATGTCTTAGAATCTTCGACTTTTTCTGTAACAAAAATGTCAAAATCTGCGACTTTTTTTACAAGAAAAATGTCTCAGAATCTTGCGGCGTTTTTTTATTAAAAAAGGGTTTTATAATCTGAGGCTTAAAATACTAGGAGCTTAAAATATTTTTCATGAGTATTGTGGTAGTATTTAAGCTGTTTCATATAATGTTCATGTTAAATAATTATTTAAGGAATAAAAAAAAAAAAAATAATCTGAGACTTTTTCCATAAAAAAGTCTTAGAATCTGCCACGTTTTCTATAAGAAAAATGTCTCAGAATCTAAAACTTTTTCTACGAAAAATTTTTTTTGGAAACTTACAATTTTTTGTAAGAAAATGTCTTAGAATCGAAGACAGTTTCTATAACAAAACTGTCTCGGAATCTAAAAAAAATGCCTCAAGCTTAGACTTTTTCTATAAGAAAAAAAGCCCTAATTCTGAAACTTTATGTAAAAAAAGTGTCCTTAATTCAAAGAAATTGCTGACTTTAAGATTTTTGCATTACAAAAGTGTAATTTTTATAGAAAACTGTCAATCAAGTTTAACCAAATTTATATTTTGACAATTTGGAATTATCTTCATTTCTGTATTTGGATGGATGCCTTTACACAACAAGAAAGCTTAGCAAGGATGAATGTTTGGTAACTTCCACTCATTTAGTAATTGTCCTTGATGTTCCAAATAGTAGCTATATCGTCAATCTGCAGATTAAACAAAGTGTAATTTTCAGTTTTTGTGTTTTTGCAAATCTGAATTAAGCTTTTTGGACAAGAAGCACATTTGGTTTACAAATGTGTAGAAGGTTTTTGTCCAAAATCACCAAATCTTATAATCAAACTTACCTGATCAATAAATTTTAATCACTTCAATAGGGTGCAAAATCATACAACTTATTTAAGTCACTTTAACTGTTACCAAGCTAAAAACAACAGTTTGGCTAAGCACATTTTTATTTTATGGCCCAATTTAATTACCTAACTTACACGAAAACAACACGATTTTAAAGTTTTAAAAATAAATAAAATTTTTTGGATTATTTATTTTTGTTTATTTTTTGTTATTGACATTTCCGATTGCTAGAAATTACTTAGCCGAATTTTCGGGTAAATTTTGTTAAGTTTTTTTTTATTCATATAAAATTAAGCAAATACTTTAAGAAATTACTTTGCTAAAAGTAAATAGTAAAAAGTACCCAGCAAAAAAAATTCGAAGTAGTTCAAAACGAAGTAGACTTAAACTACATAAAAAGTAGCAATTAGTGAATATTTTTTGTTGCAAAAAAAGTAGTTTAAAATAACATCCAAATATGTCAATAAGAAGGACAATAATATGGATTCCACTACTTTAGAACACTATAGTCGGAATGAGTTTTTTTTAAATATTTTTTAAACGTAATGAAAAGAACATATTTATTTAAATTTATTTAATAGAGTTTTAGTCTAAACTATAGTTTTATATACAATTGAAAGGCAAAAAGTTAATATTTGATAGGTTACAATTCCAGGAATTAAAACATTTTTTATACCCTCCACTCTAGTGATAGAGGGTCATTCCGTTTGTAACACCTCGAAATATTGGTCTAGGACCCCATAAAGTATATATATTCATGATCCTCGATCGATTTTAAGACGATCTAGCGATGTCCGTCCGTCCGTCCGTCCGTCTGTCTGTCTGTTGAAAACACGCTAACTTTTGAAAGACTTAACGGAGGCTCCTGAAGTTTGGCATATATGTTGGGCATTTACCTGGTCAGGTTGGTATTGCAATCCAGCGAAATCGGTCCAGTGGTTCAAAAGTTATGAGCAAAAGACTGAATTTCGGCAAGGGTTTTTCGTGAATTTTTGAGATAAAAAGCACTATAACTTTCGAAAACCAATTCTGAGGATGCTGAAGCTTGGCATATATATTTTGCGTTCCTTCAGCCTCGTTCGTATTGAATTTCAGCCAAATCGGTCTAGTGGTTCAAAAGTTATTAGCAAAACCGTGAATTTCAGATTAGCTTCACCTAAAATTCACGTGTTGAAAACCGGTTAAACCTGTTTTAAAAATATTGGTAAGTCACAAAAATATTTTACAACGTATTTTTGTCACTCAAAAATATTTTTATACCAAAACAAAAAAAAAATACACTCGAAAAAATTTTACACTCAAAAAAAATTTTACACTCAAACAAAATTTTGCACTCAAAAAAAAAAAAATTGTAAATTATTTTTTTTTTTTCAAAAATTACTAAAAAAAAATTTTTTTAAACGAAATAAAATATTTCTAATCAAAACGTTAGAAAATTTATAATCACTTAAAATGGGCATTGTGGAGGGTATTCATAGATTCGGCCAAGTCGAATTTAACTTTTCTACTTGTTTTATTTTTAATTTGTTTAAACTTAAATTTGGTGTAAACTGATTTTGTTTTTTTACCTTTTAACTACAGTATAGGGGGTACACTCACTTTGTCATTCCCCATAAAGAGAATCGTCGCCTAAAATGCAAAACAAAGTGACAACACTTTTTTTAAAATCAAGTTATTGATTGTGATGCATTGTCCCCATATAAAATTATCAAAATGTGATTTGCTAGTTGTGATCAAAGGTTCGAAAGAATTAATTCTTTAATTCTATTTCCTAATTCGAATTAAAAAAATAGAATTTGGCATTCCCTAAAAGCATTCAACTTTCATAATCATTGAATTAATTCTTTCAAGAATTCATTCCTTAAGAATGATCATTCTTAAGGAATGAACTATTTTTTTATCCAAATCAATCTACTACAAATTGAATGGTGAAATTTTCTTATCATTCAATTTAAAACAGTGAAGCGCAACACACATACACACACATTTATGCTTGTGTGGGAAGCAGCAGACGAGACGTCAACAAAACAACAACCGATCGTTTACACACGAAGATGCTTAAAATGCACACAAGCAATACATTTTTGAAAATACAAAGGGAATGAAATAAAAAAATCATCATTCAATTTGTAATAGATTTGAATGATGAAAAATGTTGATCATTCAATCGAATGATTGCTTGCAAGGAATTAATTCTCTTGGGAATTAATTCAATTTGATTTAAGCTTTGAGAATTAAGCCTTTGAATTAATTCGTGTTGAATGCTGGTAAGGAATGATAATTCAAAACTTATTAAAACAGAATTAAACTTCTGGTGAATTAATTCTCAATAGAATTAATTCGTTCGAAGCTCTGGTTGTGATACAATTCATTAACTGACACCATTTCCAAAAATTCAGACCTATCCGATGAAAAATGACGGACTTATGAACAAAATTAAAAAAAAAATGTTTCACAACGTTTTTCGCTGCTACTTTAAAAAAGCAAAATGTGTTGGATTGTTGGTGACGATATATTGGGTCATGTCACAGACTCAATTCCGTTCGGAAGTGGAATAAGTGGTTCACTCGTAAAACGCAAAGCAAATACTTTTTTTCGGAATGAAACCACTTTTAGCAATTCAATTCCACTTTGATTTTTGAAAGTGATTACATTCCGAAAAAAAAAAAATTGTTTTGCGTTTTACTAGTAACAACTTTTTTTCAAATCCGATCGGAATTGAGTCTGTGACATGCCCCATTATATTGATCAGTGATCGATTCTGAGAAGTTCTATGAACATCCCTCCGTCTGTCTGTATGTAACACGATGTAGTCCAAAATAAAGCAGCTATCCACCTGACGTTTGGAACAAATATTTTTTATAGTCCTAGGTAGGTTAAAATCGGAACGGAGGGGAAAAGTTTCACCTTGGAGAAGCGAACCAACCTCTAAAACGCAATTTTTTAGCGATCATTGTTTTTTGTCAGGCAAATGAAACAATTTTATGTCGGATGAAGTATAAAGTCCTGAACTTGGACCAATTTTTTGAGGTACGAACACTTTTATTGATGCGACTGGTCCGCGACCTTACACGGTTAATTGCAATTGTTCTACTGGTTTCCAAACTTTTCCATCACATCAAGTTTTTGGGAAAATTGATGTCAAAGTTAAAAAAAAATCGCCGTTTTGTTAATTTTTGCCAAATCATAGCGGATGAACCCGATATGATAGCGACTTAAAAATAAGTCGAGGCTAAAGCTTAAACATTGCTCTTAAGGATTCTGAACTCTTTTGGTCAGTCGCCTTAACCCCTAGGGCACCAATTATCTCTCAATGATGTCTTGTTCCCAAAAAAACGATTTTTGCCGCTACAAATCATATGAAAAAAAAACCTTATTCGAATGGAACGCCACCTTATAGTATAAGGCTTATAAACATGATTGCAATTATTCTCCTGGTCAAAAATCCGGTCTCCATACTTTTTAAGGACGTATAACTCAATTCATCAGTCGCTTCAACCTTTGGAGCACCAATCTTTTAATAAAGTGTTTTCCCCCAAAAACTTTTTTTTTGATATGACAGCATTGAAATACAATTGGTGCCCAAAAAGTTAGGGCGACTGACCAAATGAGTTCTGCATCTTAAAGAGGAAAGTTTTAGCTTAACCCAAAACGGCGATTTTTTGAATTTTGACCACAATTTTCTCAAAAACCAGATGTGATGGAAAAGTGCGGAGACTGGATTTTTGACCAGCAGAACTAATGTAATCAAGTGTATAAGGTCGCGTCCCAGTCGCATTTTCGATGTTTAGTAATGTTATTAGAACATTGGCATCGTCAGAATCGCTTACTAAATCTACTTCCTAATGAATTCTAAAAATACACTTTTTAAGTAGTGAAAAAATGCTCTTAAATAGTGATCTTAAAGATGTAATTAAACTTTACATACAAAAACTTAAACTATGACAACAGTATGAGTACACTTTATATATACTTAAAAAATGTAGAAAAAACTACTTATTTTGAGCGACACCGCCTTGTTATACCCTGTTCTCACTTACAGCTAAAAACCATTTTTAGCAACATTTTTCGTTTTATGCTTAAAAACCATTTTTATGACTCGTTTTACCATACATTTTTTTGTTGTAATATGTCAAAATAAAAATATTTTTAGCTCGTTTTAAAATTAAAACGATTTAAAACGAGCGGAATTCCAGGGGTTGAATTGAGTATTTTTGAATGTTCAGCGTTTTTAAAGCATTTTATTAATATTGGCAACATTGTTTATTACTAAAATGTAAATAATACAAAAAAAAATCGTGCTATTTTTATCTTAAAACAATTCTTGAACATTATAAACAGTTATATGTATAATTAATGAATATAATTTTCATATTTTAATTTCGTTTGTTGTTGAAATGTGTACATGTTTATCAGCTGATAATGCAAATGTCAAAATAAAAACATAAAAACCAAAATAAAACGAGTGAAATTACGTGTGAACACTTTTTTTTTAATTAAAACAAATGTCGTTTAAAACCGTTTTTAGATGCTCGTGAGAACAGGGTATTAAATTCACTAGAGTTTCAGCAAAGTTAGAACTACTTTAGCAGCAGTTGAACTACTTTTTATTAACATTTTAGTATGTTCTTTTTTTGCTGGGTAATGTCTTATTTTTATTCATACCACCCATTATGTACAATATTCAATTTTATTGATGGTGTGTGGGTAAGATTGACCATTGTACACTCATAGAAATATCTTAGTAGAAAAATTAGTAAACCCATTGTAGATCAACTTTTACAGAATAATGTCGTATTCAACAAAAATTAATGTTGATATCGTTGAATAATCAGTAAAGTTGAATCAACTTTTTACAACGCTTATACAGAATTCAATAGATAAAACCAAAAAAGAAAAAACAACCCTGTTCGTTCATTTTTGTATTATCAAGTTGGTAGCAATGCATTGCAATGTGAAATTTGTTTGTCTCTTATAAAATTATTTTATGTGTTTGTTTCTTATAAAAATATTTAATATTATAAAAATAAATAAAAATAGGATCTGATGGTCAGATTCTGATTTGTAAATATTTGGTAAGTAATAAAATACATTGGTTACTTTATGTATTCATACTATATTATATTTTTTTTTTGTTTTTTTTTAAGGTTTTTGATTTGGTGTCATTAGAAAACTGGAGAATGGCTTACGAGTGCATAACATAAATAAACGAAGTGTGTGAAAATCTCGTGCAGCTTAAAAAGCCGGTGATAATTCTAAAAAATATTGTGATTTTTACTTAATAAAAGAATATTAACAAATTACAACATGCTTTTTTTATTAATAAAATTTCTTATATCAACAAAAATATGAGTTGAGTTTACAAAAAATACGAGTTGATTTACAAAAGAACGAGTTAATCAACTTTTACAAAAACTGACAACAATTTATATTGAAATCAACATAAATATTTGTAGGGTCAAAATCAACAATGATTTCTGTTGAATTTACAGCGATTTTCTTTGGAAATACAATGATTTTTGGTTGAGTGTACAATCATCAATATTACCCACACGCAAAAAAAAAATCTGTGTCAGATTGAGCAATCCTACTTGGTAAAACTTTTTTCATACCAAAAAAATTTTTTTACCAAATTTTTGCTAAAATTATGCTTGTCGATGTTAAAGTAACATAATTAGTTTTTTATGTAAAATTACCAAGTAGCTTGCACAATAACGCAAATTACTTGCACAAAAATTTATCGAAAGAAAACAACAACAAAAACGAAAACAAATGCAGACCGCCATTTTCATTTTGTATTTTTGTGTGCGTTGTTTGTTTATTTTTTGTGTTATAAAAACGTAAATAGGAAATTGATAAATAAAATTAAAATAAATCAATAAATTAAAATAAAGAATTAGTTTTTAATAGATAAATAAATGTAAGATACAAAAATGCTAAAGTTAATTTTGCTGTCATAACTTAAAACACCATCCATTCAGCAAAACCATTGGAGTGCCAGACGTACACGCAAAAAAAAATCTGTGTCGGAGTGAGCAAAAATCTGGCATAATTTTACCAAAAATATGCTAAAACTACAACCGACGAAGTAGTTTTCGTAATTTAGCTAAAACACTTATGTAAAAAATTTTGAAGAAAATGCTAATGCTATTTGAGCAAAAACTTGGTAAATTATACCAAAAGAAACATGGTGAAATATACCAAAATTATTAGAAAATGTGACTAAAAATAATGCTAAAAATGATCACATTTATGCTAAAATAAATTTTCTATAAAATTTTTGTAAAAATTTGTATATTTTTTGAATTTAAATTTTTCACAGAATAAATCCATATTAATATAATAAATGTTGTGTAGGATTTTATTTACCACCGACCAACTGACCCTTTATGTACAATTTTCTCCAGTGACTGCTGCCTACGCTTTTTCTTGAAGTGAAGGATCCGCTATAGCTTCACGAATTTATTTAAAAGCATCCTGTAAAAATAGAAAATTATTACAAAACATAAATTTTTAATTTAAAAAACTAGTAAACCCCATTGGTCTTTTGGTTAGGAGGAACACTTACTTTGTGATTCTATTTGTAACTCATCAAAACAGGTCTGGACTCCATTGGCTTTGCTATATAAATGAGTTTTTAGGTTTTAACTTTATAACTGAAGGGAGGACTGGTGCCCATGCTCTTTATTGTAGTGAAGGATTCGCCATAGCTTCAAAAATTTATTTAGCAGTACCCTGTAAAAATAGAAAATTATTACCAAACACTAATTTTTAACTAAAAATCTATTAAACCTTATTGGTGTCTTCGGAATAAGGGTATACTTACTTTATCATTCCATTTGTAATTCATTGAAACAAACGTCTGGGACTCCATTAGTTTTGCTAAATGAATGGTGTTTTAAGTTATGACAGCAAAATTAACTTTAGCATTTTTTTATCTTACATTTATGTATCTTTTAAAAAACTAATTATTTATTTTTATTTATTAATTTATTTTAATTTTATTTATCAATTTCCTTTTTAAGTTTTTATAACACAAAAAATAAACGGAGCACGCACACAAAAATAAGAAAAGAAAATGGCAGTCTGTATTTGTTTTTATTTTTCTGTTGTTTTCTTTCGATAAATTTTTGTGCAAGTAATTTGCGTTGTTGTGCAAGCTACTTGGTTATTTTACATAAAACGCTAATTATGTTACTTTAACATCGACAAGCATAATTTTAGCAAAAATTTGGTAAAAAATTTTTTTTGGTATGAAAAAAATTTTACCAAGTAGGATTGCTTAATCTGACACAAATTTTTTTTTTTGTGTGTAGCATAAATTGTTTGCGCTACTAGTGATGAGAAGCGCTCACTCAACATGTTGACTGAAATGTCAAAAATCAAAAGGTTCAGCAGAATGTTGAGGAGCAGTTGAGTAGCAGATTTCTCTGCTGAACGCCATCAATGACGTTAGCCGTTAAGGTAGAAACAGAACAAGCACGGCACGGGGGACGGTTGCCGTTTCCGGAGAATATAGGCCCAAAACAATGACGGGGGACGGCGACGGCAAAAAATGTCATTTGTTTGTTCAGTGGTGCTAACTTTTAATAAAATTAGAGTAATTTTACGGAACAAATCGCTTATTACATAGTTAATGTGATTAAGTTGGCACTACTGTACGTTTGTTACACCATTGTGAATGAAAAATAAAAAATTGTTGTGAAAATGCGGCAACTCTGGAGTGTGAGAGGGAGAGAACCCGGAGATAAAATAAAATAAGTTTTAATTTTTTGCCGTGCCGGTCACGGTTTTTAACTGTCAAATCGTATGGAAAAAGTCGTGCCGGGCTTGTTCTGTTCAGACCTTTAGTCGGCACTTACACCCGTTCTAGATTAGCAATCATCACTTCCATCATACGTCACAATCGATAGTAATGGCTGTGATTGCTAATCCGGACAGTTGTATACAATGATGGTATACAATTGATGGTAGAGCGCCTGTTCTACTATAGATTGCTAGCAATCCAGTGTCTATATGAAATTAGTAACCATTGCTTACTATCGAGTTTGGCGTTTGTAAACGTCAAATGTAACACTGAACACCCTCTATGGTTGCTTTGTTGGTTGCTAATCTAGAACGGGTGTTAAGCAAATCCAAATCGTATATGTATAATCAACAAAAAATTAAATTAATTATTAAATGTTATATCCTTGTATTAAAAAATTTCTATAGGTTATACATTTTTTAACAAATTCTACTAAAGGTTTCCAATCAATTAAGTTACCATCTAGCATATTTGCAACCTCTTCCTCACTAAGCAAAACTTTACCGAAATAAAAAATCCTGTATTCCTTAAACACTGGGCAGCGACCCAAGAAATGAATAACGTTTTCATCCTCAGCCATATTACAGATTCCACACAACTTTGATGCATTGATTTGCCATCTATTTGCATTTAAGTGTAATAAAGCGCACCGCTTCTTAAAAATCCACCTGATTACTTCCTGACTATATGTTTCTGTCATATAGTATTGACCAACCATTGGGTGTAGTCGCTTATAAATTCTGGCAGTTTGATTTTTTTGAATTAAAGCACCTTAATACTTTCTTTTCAGACATTGTAAGAAATTTATTCTGTTTTCATTCAACTGTCTTTTGGAAAGGTTGTTATTTGACCATTCAATACCATACTCGAAGCCGAGGGAATTTAAATGATCCCCCCATAAAAGTTTTTTCTCTAAAAGCTTTCTTGTTAAAATATTTGGCAGTCTATCACCAGCATATTCGAATATAGTTTTCGCTACATAACGCAAATGTAAATCAAGTGTAAAAATATTACCATTTTCAGCTCCTATCATGAGCATTAAAGCATAAGTTGGTGTATTAGTTGGAAGACGAAGTACCTTTTTTATAAAATATATCTGTAGTTTATCAACTTCTTGAAATGATGAGTACCCCCATACCTGCGCACCGTAAGACTGGATCGATCTGCTAACAGCAAGAAAGAGTTTCCACTTCGACTTAAGAGATATATTTGGTCTGCCTAGGAAATGACTCCATGTCATTTTGATACTATTTTTCGTTAGATGGTTTATTTAGAATATTTAAACCATCTTATGGAAGGTACATTGTTTATTTTTACAATAATATGCGAAATAACTAGTTTTTTAGCTCTTCTGAAAAGTAAGCTTTTTAGAGTTGGCATTTATTGAAAATAGTTCGACGATATGTAAAACTTTTCTTCAAAAACCAAAATATTTACAATACTAAAAAAAACTTATGTTTGTTACTTGTATCATGTGTTGAAGTTTTTACATTTTTTAAAATTTTCAATCCAAAAGGGGGGGGGGGGGGGGGGGCCGGGCCCCCTGGGGCGATTTCAGTGGCATTATATTGAAACTAATGCCAATGAAGTTCTTAGCATTGGCATTGTTTCAATCAATGCCTCGAAAACTAAGCCAGATAGAGCAAAATGGAGGGCATTTTTGGTTCTTTGAATCGCCATAATTTCGCCGGCTCTCTTCACATGTGTGGACCCTAATAGCACAGTATATAAGTAGCGAAACTCTTTTTTTAGGTTTACTTGAATCATTCTGTCACAAATATTATCACATTTTGTTTTATTTGAATTGGTAAATTTCGATACAGGATGCGATAAGTTTGGGGTTCACTTTTCAAATTTTCTAAAATGAGCATAAATAAGCAACAAAACACCGTTACAAATAAATTTCCTATTATAAAATAACGTCCAAAGTTATTTCATTTTTACAAATTTGCATTATTTGCACACAAAATACGACAGAAGAATTCGAAAATTTGATTACTTACAAAACACCCATTATAATTATTGTCAGTTAAGAAAAAAATTATAGCATACTGTTTCGGGTGTTACATCGAAATGTCATTTATTTTTTGTAACTAACCTCGGACACGTCATCATTTTATAATCACCACATTAAAATTTGACACAAAACTTAGATTTTCCAAAATATTTATTTACATACATAAATATTTAAAAATTCTCCAAATAAAATAATAAATTTGTAAAATCGGAAGCTAACACAATTTTTCAATTATTAGAAAAAGGTAAATAATTATTTAAGCTTTAAATTGTACACAATGATTTTTGTTAATTTTTTTTTAGATCGCGCGTACCATCGTCATAATCAAGACCAGTAATATTAAAAATTGGAAGCGGTGCTGTTCTTAAAATTTAAAACTAAATTTCACGGAAAAATGTACTCATTAACCAACTGGATTCATCCGTGGAGTTTCATATAAATATATTTTGAAGAACATATCTTTAGAAGATTTTCTTCGATTCTAAGTTTTTTCCATAGGAGGACTGTTTCTATAGGAAAAATATCCTACAATCTGAGACTTCCTAAAGGAAAAATATCTTTCAGACTTTCTAGAGAAAAATGTCTCAGAGTCTGAGACTTTTCTGTATAAAAAATGTGTCAGAATCTGAGACTTTTTCTGTAGGAAAAATGTCTCAAAATCTGAGACTTTTTCTATAGAAAAAATGTCTCAGAATCTGAGACTTTTTTTATAGGAAAAATGTCTCAGAATCTGAGACCTTTTCTATGGGAAAAATGTCTCAGAATCTGAGACTTTTTCTATAGGAAAAATGTCTCAGAATCTGAGACTTTTTCTATAGGAAAAATGTCTCAGAATCTGAGACTTTTTCTATAGGAAAAATGTCTCAGAGTCTGAGACTTTTTCTACAGGAAAAATATCTCAGAATCTGAGACTTTTTCTATAAGAAAAATGTCTCAGAATCTAAGACTTTTTCTATAAGAAAAATGTCTCAGAATCTGAGACTTTTTCTATAAGAAAAATGTATTTTTTTATTAGAAAAATGTCTCAGAATCTGAGACTTTTTCTATAAGAAAAATGTCTCAGAATCTGAGACTTTTTCTATAAGAAAAATGTCTCAGAATCTGAGACTTTTTCTATAAGAAAAATGTCTCAGAATCTGAGACTTTTTCTATAAGAAAAATGTCTCAGAATCTGAGACTTTTTCTATAAGAAAAATGTCTCAGAATCTGAGACTTTTTCTATAAGAAAAATGTCTCAGAATCTGAGACTTTTTCTATAAGAAAAATGTCTCAGAATCTGAGACTTTTTCTATAAGAAAAATGTCTCAGAATCTGAGACTTTTTCTATAAGAAAAATGTCTCAGAATCTGAGACTTTTTCTATAAGAAAAATGTCTCAGAATCTGAGACTTTTTCTATAAGAAAAATGTCTCAGAATCTGAGACTTTTTCTATAAGAAAAATGTCTCAGAATCTGAGACTTTTTCTATAAGAAAAATGTCTCAGAATCTGAGACTTTTTCTATAAGAAAAATGTCTCAGAATCTGAGACTTTTTCTATAAGAAAAATGTCTCAGAATCTGAGACTTTTTCTATAAGAAAAATGTCTCAGAATCTGAGACTTTTTCTATAAGAAAAATGTCTCAGAATCTGAGACTTTTTCTATAAGAAAAATGTCTCAGAATCTGAGACTTTTTCTATAAGAAAAATGTCTCAGAATCTGAGACTTTTTCTATAAGAAAAATGTCTCAGAATCTGAGACTTTTTCTATAAGAAAAATGTCTCAGAATCTGAGACTTTTTCTATAAGAAAAATGTCTCAGAATCTGAGACTTTTTCTATAAGAAAAATGTCTCAGAATCTGAGACTTTTTCTATAAGAAAAATGTCTCAGAATCTGAGACTTTTTCTATAAGAAAAATGTCTCAGAATCTGAGACTTTTTCTATAAGAAAAATGTCTCAGAATCTGAGACTTTTTCTATAAGAAAAATGTCTCAGAATCTGAGACTTTTTCTATAAGAAAAATGTCTCAGAATCTGAGACTTTTTCAATAAGAAAAATGTCTCAGAATCTGAGACTTTTTCTATAGGAAAAATGTCTCAGAGTCTGAGACTTTTTCTACAGGAAAAATATCTCAGAATCTGAGACTTTTTCTATAAGAAAAATGTCTCAGAATCTGAGACTTTTTCTATAAGAAAAATGTCTCAGAATCTGAGACTTTTTCTATAAGAAAAATGTCTCAGAATCTGAGACTTTTTCTATAAGAAAAATGTCTCAGAATCTGAGACTTTTTCTATAAGAAAAATGTCTCAGAATCTGAGACTTTTTCTATAAGAAAAATGTCTCAGAATCTGAGACTTTTTCTATAAGAAAAATGTCTCAGAATCTGAGACTTTTTCTATAAGAAAAATGTCTCAGAATCTGAGACTTTTTCTATAAGAAAAATGTCTCAGAATCTGAGACTTTTTCTATAAGAAAAATGTCTCAGAATCTGAGACTTTTTCTATAAGAAAAATGTCTCAGAATCTGAGACTTTTTCTATAAGAAAAATGTCTCAGAATCTGAGACTTTTTCTATAAGAAAAATGTCTCAGAATCTGAGACTTTTTCTATAAGAAAAATGTCTCAGAATCTTAGACTTTTTCTATAAGAAAAATGTCTCAGGAGCTGAGACTTTCTATAAGAAAAATATCTCAGAATCTGAGATTTTTCTATAAGAAAAATATCTCAGAATCTGAGACTTTTTCTATAGGAGAATGTCTCAGAACCTGAGACTTTTGCTATAGGAGAAATGTATCAGAATCTGAGAATTTTTTTTTAAGAAAAAGTCTCAGATTCTGAGACATTTTTCTTATAGAAAAAGTCTCAGATTCTGAGACATTTTTCTTATAGAAAAAGTCTCAGATTCTGAGACATTTTTCTTATAGAAAAAGTCTCAGATTCTGAGACATTTTTCTTATAGAAAAAGTCTCAGATTCTGAGACATTTTTCTTATAGAAAAAGTCTCAGATTCTGAGACATTTTTCTTATAGAAAAAGTCTCAGATTCTGAGACATTTTTCTTATAGAAAAAGTCTCAGATTCTGAGACATTTTTCTTATAGAAAAAGTCTCAGATTCTGAGACATTTTTCTTATAGAAAAAGTCTCAGATTCTGAGACATTTTTCTTATAGAAAAAGTCTCAGATTCTGAGACATTTTTCTTATAGAAAAAGTCTCAGATTCTGAGACATTTTTCTTATAGAAAAAGTCTCAGATTCTGAGACATTTTTCTTATAGAAAAAGTCTCAGATTCTGAGACATTTTTCTTATAGAAAAAGTCTCAGATTCTGAGACATTTTTCTTATAGAAAAAGTCTCAGATTCTGAGACATTTTTCTTATAGAAAAAGTCTCAGATTCTGAGACATTTTTCTTATAGAAAAAGTCTCAGATTCTGAGACATTTTTCTTATAGAAAAAGTCTCAGATTCTGAGACATTTTTCTTATAGAAAAAGTCTCAGATTCTGAGACATTTTTCTTATAGAAAAAGTCTCAGATTCTGAGACATTTTTCTTATAGAAAAAGTCTCAGATTCTGAGACATTTTTCTTATAGAAAAAGTCTCAGATTCTGAGACATTTTTCTTATAGAAAAAGTCTCAGATTCTGAGACATTTTTCTTATAGAAAAAGTCTCAGATTCTGAGACATTTTTCTTATAGAAAAAGTCTCAGATTCTGAGACATTTTTCTTATAGAAAAAGTCTCAGATTCTGAGACATTTTTCTTATAGAAAAAGTCTCAGATTCTGAGACATTTTTCTTATAGAAAAAGTCTCAGATTCTGAGACATTTTTCTTATAGAAAAAGTCTCAGATTCTGAGACATTTTTCTTATAGAAAAAGTCTCAGATTCTGAGACATTTTTCTTATAGAAAAAGTCTCAGATTCTGAGACATTTTTCTTATAGAAAAAGTCTCAGATTCTGAGACATTTTTCTTATAGAAAAAGTCTCAGATTCTGAGACATTTTTCTTATAGAAAAAGTCTCAGATTCTGAGACATTTTTCTTATAGAAAAAGTCTCAGATTCTGAGACATTTTTCGTATAGAAAAAGTCTCAGATTCTGAGACATTTTTCTTATAGAAAAAGTCTCAGATTCTGAGACATTTTTCGTATAGAAAAAGTCTCAGATTCTGAGACATTTTTCTTATAGAAAAAGTCTCAGATTCTGAGACATTTTTCTTATAGAAAAAGTCTCAGATTCTGAGACATTTTTCTTATAGAAAAAGTCTCAGATTCTGAGACATTTTTCTTATAGAAAAAGTCTCAGATTCTGAGACATTTTTCTTATAGAAAAAGTCTCAGATTCTGAGACATTTTTCTTATAGAAAAAGTCTCAGATTCTGAGACATTTTTCTTATAGAAAAAGTCTCAGATTCTGAGACATTTTTCTTATAGAAAAAGTCTCAGATTCTGAGACATTTTTCTTATAGAAAAAGTCTCAGATTCTGAGACATTTTTCTTATAGAAAAAGTCTCAGATTCTGAGACATTTTTCTTATAGAAAAAGTCTCAGATTCTGAGACATTTTTCTTATAGAAAAAGTCTCAGATTCTGAGACATTTTTCTTATAGAAAAAGTCTCAGATTCTGAGACATTTTTCTTATAGAAAAAGTCTCAGATTCTGAGACATTTTTCTTATAGAAAAAGTCTCAGATTCTGAGACATTTTTCTTATAGAAAAAGTCTCAGATTCTGAGACATTTTTCTTATAGAAAAAGTCTCAGATTCTGAGACATTTTTCTTATAGAAAAAGTCTCAGATTCTGAGACATTTTTCTTATAGAAAAAGTCTCAGATTCTGAGACATTTTTCTTATAGAAAAAGTCTCAGATTCTGAGACATTTTTCTTATAGAAAAAGTCTCAGATTCTGAGACATTTTTCTTATAGAAAAAGTCTCAGATTCTGAGACATTTTTCTTATAGAAAAAGTCTCAGATTTTTCTTATAGAAAAAGTCTCAGATTCTGAGACATTTTTCTTATAGAAAAAGTCTCAGATTCTGAGACATTTTTCTTATAGAAAAAGTCTCAGATTCTGAGACATTTTTCTTATAGAAAAAGTCTCAGATTCTGAGACATTTTTCTTATAGAAAAAGTCTCAGATTCTGAGACATTTTTCTTATAGAAAAAGTCTCAGATTCTGAGACATTTTTCTTATAGAAAAAGTCTCAGATTCTGAGACATTTTTCTTATAGAAAAAGTCTCAGATTCTGAGACATTTTTCTTATAGAAAAAGTCTCAGATTCTGAGACATTTTTCTTATAGAAAAAGTCTCAGATTCTGAGACATTTTTCTTATAGAAAAAGTCTCAGATTCTGAGACATTTTTCTTATAGAAAAAGTCTCAGATTCTGAGACATTTTTCTTATAGAAAAAGTCTCAGATTCTGAGACATTTTTCTTATAGAAAAAGTCTCAGATTCTGAGACATTTTTCTTATAGAAAAAGTCTCAGATTCTGAGACATTTTTCTTATAGAAAAAGTCTCAGATTCTGAGACATTTTTCTTATAGAAAAAGTCTCAGATTCTGAGACATTTTTCTTATAGAAAAAGTCTCAGATTCTGAGACATTTTTCTTATAGAAAAAGTCTCAGATTTTTCTTATAGAAAAAGTCTCAGATTCTGAGACATTTTTCTTATAGAAAAAGTCTCAGATTCTGAGACATTTTTCTTATAGAAAAAGTCTCAGATTCTGAGACATTTTTCTTATAGAAAAAGTCTCAGATTCTGAGACATTTTTCTTATAGAAAAAGTCTCAGATTCTGAGACATTTTTCTTATAGAAAAAGTCTCAGATTCTGAGACATTTTTCTTATAGAAAAAGTCTCAGATTCTGAGACATTTTTCTTATAGAAAAAGTCTCAGATTCTGAGACATTTTTCTTATAGAAAAAGTCTCAGATTCTGAGACATTTTTCTTATAGAAAAAGTCTCAGATTCTGAGACATTTTTCTTATAGAAAAAGTCTCAGATTCTGAGACATTTTTCTTATAGAAAAAGTCTCAGATTCTGAGACATTTTTCTTATAGAAAAAGTCTCAGATTCTGAGACATTTTTCTTATAGAAAAAGTCTCAGATTCTGAGACATTTTTCTTATAGAAAAAGTCTCAGATTCTGAGACATTTTTCTTATAGAAAAAGTCTCAGATTCTGAGACATTTTTCTTATAGAAAAAGTCTCAGATTCTGAGACATTTTTCTTATAGAAAAAGTCTCAGATTCTGAGACATTTTTCTTATAGAAAAAGTCTCAGATTCTGAGACATTTTTCTTATAGAAAAAGTCTCAGATTCTGAGACATTTTTCTTATAGAAAAAGTCTCAGATTCTGAGACATTTTTCTTATAGAAAAAGTCTCAGATTCTGAGACATTTTTCTTATAGAAAAAGTCTCAGATTCTGAGGCATTTTTCTTATAGAAAAAGTCTAAGATTCTGAGACATTTTTCTTATAGAAAAAGTCTCAGATTCTGAGACATTTTTCTTATAGAAAAAGTCTCAGATTCTGAGACATTTTTCTTATAGAAAAAGTCTCAGATTCTGAGACATTTTTCTTATAGAAAAAGTCTTAGATTCTGAGACATTTTTCTTATAGAAAAAGTCTTAGATTCTGAGACATTTTTCTTATAGAAAAAGTCTTAGATTCTGAGACATTTTTCTTATAGAAAAAGTCTTAGATTCTGAGACATTTTTCTTATAGAAAAAGTCTCAGATTCTGAAACATTTTTCTGATAGAAAAAGTCTCAGATTCTGAAACATTTTTCTGATAGAAAAAGTCTCAGATTCTGAGACATTTTTCTTATAGAAAAAGTCTCAGATTCTGAGACATTTTTCTTATAGAAAAAGTCTCAGATTCTGAGACATTTTTCTTATAGAAAAAGTCTCAGATTCTGAGACATTTTTCTTATAGAAAAAGTCTCAGATTCTGAGACATTTTTCTTATAGAAAAAGTCTCAGATTCTGAGACATTTTTCTTATAGAAAAAGTCTCAGATTCTGAGACATTTTTCTTATTGAAAAAGTCTCAGATTCTGAGACATTTTTCTTATAGAAAAAGTCTCAGATTCTGAGACATTTTTCTTATAGAAAAAGTCTCAGATTCTGAGACATTTTTCTTATAGAAAAAGTCTCAGATTCTGAGACATTTTTCTTATAGAAAAAGTCTCAGATTCTGAGACATTTTTCTTATAGAAAAAGTCTCAGATTCTGAGACATTTTTCTTATAGAAAAAGTCTCAGATTCTGAGACATTTTTCTTATAGAAAAAGTCTCAGATTCTGAGACATTTTTCTTATAGAAAAAGTCTCAGATTCTGAGACATTTTTCTTATAGAAAAAGTCTCAGATTCTGAGACATTTTTCTTATAGAAAAAGTCTCAGATTCTGAGACATTTTTCTTATAGAAAAAGTCTCAGATTCTGAGACATTTTTCTTATAGAAAAAGTCTCAGATTCTGAGACATTTTTCTTATAGAAAAAGTCTCAGATTCTGAGACATTTTTCTTATAGAAAAAGTCTCAGATTCTGAGACATTTTTCTTATAGAAAAAGTCTCAGATTCTGAGACATTTTTCTTATAGAAAAAGTCTCAGATTCTGAGACATTTTTCTTATAGAAAAAGTCTCAGATTCTGAGACATTTTTCTTATAGAAAAAGTCTCAGATTCTGAGACATTTTTCTTATAGAAAAAGTCTCAGATTCTGAGACATTTTTCTTATAGAAAAAGTCTCAGATTCTGAGACATTTTTCTTATAGAAAAAGTCTCAGATTCTGAGACATTTTTCTTATAGAAAAAGTCTCAGATTCTGAGACATTTTTCTTATAGAAAAAGTCTCAGATTCTGAGACATTTTTCTTATAGAAAAAGTCTCAGATTCTGAGACATTTTGCTTATAGAAAAAGTCTCAGATTCTGAGACATTTTTCTTATAGAAAAAGTCTCAGATTCTGAGACATTTTTCTTATAGAAAAAGTCTCAGATTCTGAGACATTTTTCTTATAGAAAAAGTCTCAGATTCTGAGACATTTTTCTTATAGAAAAAGTCTCAGATTCTGAGACATTTTTCTTATAGAAAAAGTCTCAGATTCTGAGACAATTTTCTTATAGAAAAAGTCTCAGATTCTGAGACATTTTTCTTATAGAAAAAGTCTCAGATTCTGAGACATTTTTCTTATAGAAAAAGTCTCAGATTCTGAGACATTTTTCTTATAGAAAAAGTCTTAGATTCTGAGACATTTTTCTTATAGAAAAAGTCTTAGATTCTGAGACATTTTTCTTATAGAAAAAGTCTTAGATTCTGAGACATTTTTCTTATAGAAAAAGTCTTAGATTCTGAGACATTTTTCTTATAGAAAAAGTCTCAGATTCTGAGACATTTTTCTGATAGAAAAAGTCTCAGATTCTGAGACATTTTTCTGATAGAAAAAGTCTCAGATTCTGAGACATTTTTCTGATAGAAAAAGTCTCAGATTCTAAGACATTTTTCTGATAGAAAAAGTCTCAGATTCTGAGACATTTTTCTGATAGAAAAAGTCTCAGATTCTGAGACATTTTTCTTATAGAAAAAGTCTCAGATTCTGAGACATTTTTCTTATAGAAAAAGTCTCAGATTCTGAGACATTTTTCTTATAGAAAAAGTCTCAGATTCTGAGACATTTTTCTTATAGAAAAAGTCTCAGATTCTGAGACATTTTTCTTATTGAAAAAGTCTCAGATTCTGAGACATTTTTCTTATAGAAAAAGTCTCAGATTCTGAGACATTTTTCTTATAGAAAAAGTCTCAGATTCTGAGACATTTTTCTTATAGAAAAAGTCTCAGATTCTGAGACATTTTTCTTATAGAAAAAGTCTCAGATTCTGAGACATTTTTCTTATAGAAAAAGTCTCAGATTCTGAGACATTTTTCTTACAGAAAAAGTCTCAGATTCTGAGACATTTTTCTTATAGAAAAAGTCTCAGATTCTGAGACATTTTTCTTATAGAAAAAGTCTCAGATTCTGAGACATTTTTCTTATAGAAAAAGTCTCAGATTCTGAGACATTTTTCTTATAGAAAAAGTCTCAGATTCTGAGACATTTTTCTTATAGAAAAAGTCTCAGATTCTGAGACATTTTTCTTATAGAAAAAGTCTCAGATTCTGAGACATTTTTCTTATAGAAAAAGTCTCAGATTCTGAGACATTTTTCTTATAGAAAAAGTCTCAGATTCTGAGACATTTTTCTTATAGAAAAAGTCTCAGATTCTGAGACATTTTTCTTATAGAAAAAGTCTCAGATTCTGAGACATTTTTCTTATAGAAAAAGTCTCAGATTCTGAGACATTTTTCTTATAGAAAAAGTCTCAGATTCTGAGACATTTTTCTTATAGAAAAAGTCTCAGATTCTGAGACATTTTTCTTATAGAAAAAGTCTCAGATTCTGAGACATTTTTCTTATAGAAAAAGTCTCAGATTCTGAGACATTTTTCTTATAGAAAAAGTCTCAGATTCTGAGACATTTTTCTTATAGAAAAAGTCTCAGATTCTGAGACATTTTTCTTATAGAAAAAGTCTCAGATTCTGAGACATTTTTCTTATAGAAAAAGTCTCAGATTCTGAGACATTTTTCTTATAGAAAAAGTCTCAGATTCTGAGACATTTTTCTTATAGAAAAAGTCTCAGATTCTGAGACATTTTTCTTATAGAAAAAGTCTCAGATTCTGAGACATTTTTCTTATAGAAAGTCTTAGATTCTGAGACATTTTTCTTATAGAAAAAGTCTCAGATTCTGAGACATTTTTCTGATAGAAAAAGTCTCAGATTCTGAGACATTTTTCTTATAGAAAAAGTCTCAGATTCTGAGACATTTTTCTTATAGAAAAAGTCTTAGATTCTGAGACATTTTTCTTATAGAAAAAGTCTTAGATTCTGAGACATTTTTCTTATAGAAAAAGTCTCAGATTCTGAGACATTTTTCTTATAGAAAAAGTCTCAGATTCTGAGACATTTTTCTTATAGAAAAAGTCTCAGATTCTGAGACATTTTTCTTATAGAAAAAGTCTCAGATTCTGAGACATTTTTCTTATAGAAAAAGTCTCAGATTCTGAGACATTTTTCTTATAGAAAAAGTCTCAGATTCTGAGACATTTTTCTTATAGAAAAAGTCTCAGATTCTGAGACATTTTTCTTATAGAAAAAGTCTCAGATTCTGAGACATTTTTCTTACAGAAAAGGTCTCAGATTCTGAGACATTTTTCTTATAGAAAAAGTCTTAGATTCTGAGACATTTTTCTTATAGAAAAAGTCTTAGATTCTGAGACATTTTTCCTTATAGAAAAAGTCTTAGATTCTGAGACATTTTTCTTACAGAAAAAGTCTCAGATTCTGAGACATTTTTCTTATAGAAAAAGTCTCAGATTCTGAGACATTTTTCTGATAGAAAAAGTCTCAGATTCTGAGACATTTTTCTGATAGAAAAAGTCTCAGATTCTGAGACATTTTTCTTATAGAAAAAGTCTCAGATTCTGAGACATTTTTCTTATTGAAAAAGTCTCAGATTCTGAGACATTTTTCTTATAGAAAAAGTCTCAGATTCTGAGACATTTTTCTTATAGAAAAAGTCTCAGATTCTGAGACATTTTTCTTATAGAAAAAGTCTCAGATTCTGAGACATTTTTCTTACAGAAAAAGTCTCAGATTCTGAGACATTTTTCTTATAGAAAAAGTCTCAGATTCTGAGACATTTTTCTTATAGAAAAAGTCTCAGATTCTGAGACATTTTTCTTATAGTAAAAGTCTCAGATTCTGAGACATTTTTCTTATAGAAAAAGTCTCAGATTCTGAGACATTTTTCTTATAGAAAAAGTCTCAGATTCTGAGACATTTTTCTTATAGAAAAAGTCTCAGATTCTGAGACATTTTTCTTATAGAAAAAGTCTCAGATTCTGAGACATTTTTCTTATAGAAAAAGTCTCAGATTCTGAGACATTTTTCTTATAGAAAAAGTCTCAGATTCTGAGACATTTTTCTTATAGAAAAAGTCTCAGATTCTGAGACATTTTTCTTATAGAAAAAGTCTCAGATTCTGAGACATTTTTCTTATAGAAAAAGTCTCAGATTCTGAGACATTTTTCTTATAGAAAAAGTCTCAGATTCTGAGACATTTTTCTTATAGAAAAAGTCTCAGATTCTGAGACATTTTTCTTATAGAAAAAGTCTCAGATTCTGAGACATTTTTCTTATAGAAAAAGTCTCAGATTCTGAGACATTTTTCTTATAGAAAAAGTCTCAGATTCTGAGACATTTTTCTTATAGAAAAAGTCTCAGATTCTGAGACATTTTTCTTATAGAAAAAGTCTCAGATTCTGAGACATTTTTCTTATAGAAAAAGTCTCAGATTCTGAGACATTTTTCTTATAGAAAAAGTCTCAGATTCTGAGACATTTTTCTTATAGAAAAAGTCTCAGATTCTGAGACATTTTTCTTATAGAAAAAGTCTCAGATTCTGAGACATTTTTCTTATAGAAAAAGTCTCAGATTCTGAGACATTTTTCTTATAGAAAAAGTCTCAGATTCTGAGACATTTTTCTTATAGAAAAAGTCTCAGATTCTGAGACATTTTTCTTATAGAAAAAGTCTCAGATTCTGAGACATTTTTCTTATAGAAAAAGTCTCAGATTCTGAGACATTTTTCTTATAGAAAAAGTCTGAGATTCTGAGACATTTTTCTTATAGAAAAAGTCTCAGATTCTGAGACATTTTTCTGATAGAAAAAGTCTCAGATTCTGAGACATTTTTCTTATAGAAAAAGTCTCAGATTCTGAGACATTTTTCTTATAGAAAAAGTCTTAGATTCTGAGACATTTTTCTTATAGAAAAAGTCTTAGATTCTGAGACATTTTTCTTATAGAAAAAGTCTTAGATTCTGAGACATTTTTCTTATAGAAAAAGTCTTAGATTCTGAGACATTTTTCTTATAGAAAAAGTCTCAGATTCTGAGACATTTTTCTTATAGAAAAAGTCTCAGATTCTGAGACATTTTTCTTATAGAAAAAGTCTCAGATTCTGAGACATTTTTCTTATAGAAAAAGTCTCAGATTCTGAGACATTTTTCTTATAGAAAAAGTCTCAGATTCTGAGACATTTTTCTTATAGAAAAAGTCTCAGATTCTGAGACATTTTTCTTATAGAAAAAGTCTTAGATTCTGAGACATTTTTCTTATAGAAAAAGTCTTAGATTCTGAGACATTTTTCTTATAGAAAGTCTTAGATTCTGAGACATTTTTCTTATAGAAAAAGTCTTAGATTCTGAGACATTTTTCTTATAGAAAGTCTCAGATTCTGAGACATTTTTCTTATAGAAAAAGTCTTAGATTCTGAGACATTTTTCTTATAGAAAAAGTCTCAGATTCTGAGACATTTTTCTGATAGAAAAAGTCTCAGATTCTGAGACATTTTTCTTATAGAAAAAGTCTCAGATTCTGAGACATTTTTCTTATAGAAAAAGTCTCAGATTCTGAGACATTTTTCTTATAGAAAAAGTCTCAGATTCTGAGACATTTTTCTTATAGAAAAAGTCTCAGATTCTGAGACATTTTTCTTATAGAAAAAGTCTCAGATTCTGAGACATTTTTCTTATAGAAAAAGTCTCAGATTCTGAGACATTTTTCTTATAGAAAAAGTCTCAGATTCTGAGACATTTTTCTTATAGAAAAAGTCTCAGATTCTGAGACATTTTTCTTATAGAAAAAGTCTCAGATTCTGAGACATTTTTCTTATAGAAAAAGTCTCAGATTCTGAGACATTTTTCTTATAGAAAAAGTCTCAGATTCTGAGACATTTTTCTTATAGAAAAAGTCTCAGATTCTGAGACATTTTTCTTATAGAAAAAGTCTCAGATTCTGAGACATTTTTCTTATAGAAAAAGTCTCAGATTCTGAGACATTTTTCTTATAGAAAAAGTCTCAGATTCTGAGACATTTTTCTTATAGAAAAAGTCTCAGATTCTGAGACATTTTTCTTATAGAAAAAGTCTCAGATTCTGAGACATTTTTCTTATAGAAAAAGTCTCAGATTCTGAGACATTTTTCTTATAGAAAAAGTCTCAGATTCTGAGACATTTTTCTTATAGAAAAAGTCTCAGATTCTGAGACATTTTTCTTATAGAAAAAGTCTCAGATTCTGAGACATTTTTCTTATAGAAAAAGTCTCAGATTCTGAGACATTTTTTTTATAGAAAAAGTCTCAGATTCTGAGACATTTTTCTTATAGAAAAAGTCTCAGATTCTGAGACATTTTTCTTATAGAAAAGGTCTCAGATTCTGAGACATTTTTCTTTTAGAAAAAGTCTCAGATTCTGAGACATTTTTCTTATAGAAAAATTCTCAGATTCTGGGACATTTGTCTTTTAGAAAAAGTCCCAGATTCTGAGACATTTTTCCTTATAGAAAAAGGCTCAGATTCTGAGACATTTTTCTTATAGAAAAAGGACAGAATCTGAGACATTTTTCTTATAGAAAAAGTCTTAGATTCTGAGACATTTTTCTTATAGAAAAAAACATAACAGTTTTCTTATAGAAAAAGAAAAAGTCTCAGATTCCAAGACTTTTGGCCTATAGAAAAATTCTCAGATTCTGAGACATTTTTCCTTTAGACTTTTTCTTAAGAAAAATGTCTCAGAATCTGAGACTTTTTCTGTAGGAAAATTGTCTCACAATCTGAGACTTTTTCTATAGGAAAATTGTCTCAGAATCTGAGGCTTTTTCTATAGGAAAAATGTTTCAGAACCTAAAAATTGTTATATAGGAAAATGTTCCATTTTTTGATAGAGAAAATGTATAACATATATACATTTTCATATTTACATATTTTGGAAACAATTATTTTAAATAAAAAATATTATTTTATTGAATACATATCAAATGCACTGTTTTATTTAACGTTCATTCAACCAGGAACTTCTGGAACTTTTAAATTCTCAGCGGTTACAGATAACTAACGCCATGCATTAATCCAATCCTCCCTCAGTAAAATAGAAGGTTTTGTAACTTTCCAAGCGCGCTGCATTATTGATAGTCCCTGAGCTCGTCTAAATATTTATTTCTATTTTTCTCATTTAAATTTTGTTTATTTAAAAAAAATAAATATGTATAAACAATTGAAATGAAAAATAAAACAAATGTCATTAAAATTCAAAATTTTGACAAATGTGTTGAGTTCACACATTCCTATACGTGTGAGCAAAATGAGGTGAATAAAAAAGGGGGAAAATTCACCATTAAGAGTTTCGTTACTGTATATACTGTGCTAATAGGTCCAAATTTTGAATCTAAAATATTGGCACTCCCGAAAATTTGAAAATTCACATACCTTTAGCATTATCTTGCTTAGTTTTCCCAGGTACTGCAATTTAGGGGCCTTGAGAATTTTAGAAACTGAATAACTAAAAAAAACTATTGCTCTGAGGGTTTTCGAGTATTGGCAGACGAGTTCTAGAAACCAAGAGCTACAAAAATGCTTTTGGAATTTTTATTGTGTCGGCAATATTTACCGAGATATGAGCATTTTTAAATTTTCGGGAATCCCAATTTTTTTAGATCCAAAGTTAGGACCCATTGGGGTCCACACATGTGAAGAAGACCTGCGAAAATATGGTGATCCAAAGAACCAAAAATGCCCTCTATTTTGCTCTATCTGTTCTACCTAATGCCAATGAAAATTCAATGCCAATTAAAAATTCCCATGTATGGTATATAGTCTGTGGTAATACAATTTTATCATTATTAAAAAGGGGACGAGCCGAAAAAAATATTTTTTTTTGTCCTCGGGCATTGGCGTAGGAAGCCAACACTTCTGGGGGGGCTAAAGCCCCTAGATTTTTTCTAATTTTTTGGTATTTTTTTTTTTAATAGAAAAACCTAGACCTATTCCTGAAGTGTTCCCTTTAACATGCGTCTAGGAGGCATTCCACACCAAATGTCCAGCGAAAAAAAACACGTGTCGCACGAATTTCTGAATAGGTTGTATGGATAGCTCTATATGGAACTAAGAAAATTGCGTTTTTGGTTTTTCAATTTTTCAAAAACTGGGCTGAGGAGGCGTGGTCAAATATGGGAAAAATGGTCAAATTTGTGTCGAGTTGCCTTGATTAAATATTTATCACATTAAAACAGAATGCACCACAATCTCAAAAATTTACATTCTTATATAGTTTTGTATGGGCTATCGATTAAAATTTTTTTTTTGGAAAATTTTCAGAACCCGTTCTGAAATTTTCCATTTTTTAAAAAAGTCAATTTATCAAAAATCCGGCCACTTTTTTTTTTTTTTTTAATTTTTTTTTTTTAAAGTTTAGATGTTTGTCCATCCACACAAAAAAATTCAGAAACACGTTCGGCGTTTTTTTCGAGAAAATCGCATTTGAATATTGAATTTCACGACAATTTTGGAATTTCCTTGTATTTTCTTGTTAAAACATGGCGTATGAGTAACAAATTTTTGCGAAACCAACGAGTTGATCCCATTTTAATTATTTCTTCATGTGTGGTGCAATATAGAGATGGGCGTGAGTGCGATTTGACCCACGCAAGATTTGACCCACGCAATTAAAGTCACTGACGACTCGTTATTATTTTTAGTTTACTTGTGCAATCACGTGAGTCAATTTACTGTTACTCACGCAGTTTTTGATTACGCTCACGGTTGTTCACTCACGCTGATGATGATTTTACAAAAATAATAAAAACAACAAATTTTCTATGAAAAAATCCCTGAAAACGAAAACTCAAAAAAACAGTAAAATTCCAAAAAAAAATAGTTAAAAATCACAAAAACTTACTTAAGAAAAATTTTAAGCATTCACTCATCTCGCAAAAATTGGACTTCATAATCACTCACGAAATGTTCTACTAACGCTACCTCTTTAATGTCGTGAATAGCTTAGTACGTGACTCGCGAGTCATTTTTTTCAAATGTTGAACGTTAAAGGATATGTACCTATAATGTAGTGTCCGATTTATTTCTCCCGCTTAAATGCACTTATCCAAAATATTAAATACATCAGAAGGATATTGATGCATTTACATAAAAAAACTCTTATAAACGCACATCAAGTGGTCTGTCTGTCTGTATGTATGTCTATCTGTCTGGCTGTATGTATGTCTGCTTGTATGTCTGATAAACAAAACCCCGCTTAAATGCGTAAGACTGGTAAAAGAGTTTCATACAAAGTTCACTGAAATATCAAAACTAAAATGAACTGAAATATCACCACTAAAATGAGTTCCCCGCTTTATTGATTCACTTGCGGAAGCATAAATAACAATAAACAAATTCAAAAACTTAAGATCACTAGATTAACGTTTATATGCATCAATATTCTTTTGATTTATCTTATATTTTGGATAAGCGCATTAAAGCGGGAGCAATAAATCGGAGACTACATTGTAGGTACATATCCTTTAACGTTCAACATTTGAAAAAATTGACTCGCGGGTCACGTACTAAGCTATTTTTAATTAAACCCTCACTTAGTTTTCACTTAACAAACTTGAGTTATGCGTTAGTGTCATTCTTGCCTGAATCACGCAAAAACGTTACCAGAGACCTTTCCTATTTATACTATATTAGAGATGGTTGACTCACTTGCGAATCACACGTGAGTAAAAACTAAATCACTCACGATATTAAAGAGGTAGCGTGAGTAGAAAAACATTTCGTGAGTGATTAGGAAGTCCAATTTTTGCGATGTGATTTTTAACTTTTTTTTTTTATTCTTACTGTTTTTTTTTGAGTTTCCGTTTTCAGTGCTTTGTTTTCATAGAAAATTTGTTGTTTTTATTATTTTTGTAAAATCATCATCAACGTGAGTGAACAACCGTGAGCGTAATCAAAAATTGCGTGAGCGTGAGTAACAGTAAATTGACTCACGTGATTGCACAAGTAAACTAAAAATAATAACGAGTCGTCAGTGACTTTAATTGCGTGGGTCAAATCTTGCGTGGGTCAAATCGCATTCACGCCCATCTCTATATTGCACCACACATGAACAAATAATTAAAATGGGATCAACTCGTTGGTTTCGCAAAAATTTGTTACTCATACGCCATGTTTTATCAAGAAAATACAAGGAAATTCCAAAATTGTCGTGAAATTCAATATTCAAATGCGATTTTCTCGAAAAAAACGCCGAACGTGTTTCTGAATTTTTTTGTGTGGATGGACAAACATCTAAACTTTAAAAAAAAAATTTAAAAAAAAAAAAAAAAGTGGCCGGATTTTTGATAAATTGACTTTTTTAAAAAATGGAAAATTTCAGAACGGGTTCTGAAAATTTTCCAAAAAAAAAAAATTTAATCGATAGTCCATACAAAACTATATAAGAATGTAAATTTTTGAGATTGTGGTGCATTCCGTTTTAATGTGATAAATATTTAATCACGGCAACTCGACACAAATTTGACCATTTTTCCAATATTTGACCACGCCTCCTCAGCCCAGTTTTTGAAAATTTGAAAAACCAAAAACGCAATTTTCTTAGTTCCATATAGGGCTATCCAAATAACCTATTCAGAAATTTACGGGACACATGTTTTTCTGTAGCGGGACATTTGGTGTGGAATGCCTCCTAGGTGTCCTAGAAACGAATGCCCCCCGAAAGCGGTTAAAAATTCATATTTTTTTTTTTTAATTTTGATTCTGTAGATTTTTCGGAAATTTAGAACTTTTATATATGTTTTGAGAATGAAAGATTTTTCATGTTTTTCCTATAGTAAAATCATTAGATTACTAGGATTTTTTTTTAAGAAAAAGTTCTGATGATTTCAAAAGTTGATGATTATTTTTCAAAATTCTCAGATTCTTTCTTTCAGTAAGATAAAATTCGGTAAAGTTTTTATTACTGACAAAAACATCAGATTCATATAAAAACTTGTTTCAATAATTCAGACTATTTTTCAATGGGAAAAACTATTAGATCTTATATAATAATCATTACGAGTCCTTAAGACTCATTGAATAATCATAACGAGTCCTAAAGACTCATTACATATTATTATTATTTATTGTTGCAAAAATTAATGAAATCATTAAATTATTAAAAATAATTTGTGAATGATTAAAATTCTGGGGGGGGCTAAAATTATTCTGGGGGGGCTAAGCCCCCCCCCCCCCCAGACAGGGCTATCTACGCCTATGTCCTCGGGTCCAAGTGATAGACGTTGAACTTCTTCTACCATAAAAATGTTTTTCGATTTTGTCCATTTAGCCGGCATATGACCAGACATATTTGTGCCAAATTTCAGGGGTCTAGCTTTTTTTATTTTGAACTGAATCGTGTTTTATACAGACGGACATGCTTGTTTTGTTTTCCTTTTTTTATTGTTTTTTTTTACCTTTTTATTAAATAAATAATTAAAAAACCGATTTTTTCTAAAGGCGGTTTTTCGAAGTATTCGAAACCCGGTTTTTGAAATAGATGAATATTTGACAACTCTACCTCGATAGAAAACCATCTAAAGATCGCTTTCAGGCAATCAAAATGGTAAAATGGTAAAATTTGGTTTGTAAGGAAAACATTTTTTAGGGCAAAAAAACAACGACAAATGTTGCTTTCAATGAAAGTTATTCCTTTATTTATCTTCTGGTTTTGTAAATACAAAAGTTAAATTACATTTGCCACAGTAATGGCGGTCCTCGTGAGCGGCCATAAAGACACCAGCTCCACAGTTTTCACCAGGACATTCACGACGAAGGCGATGAATCTTGCCGTTTTCATCCACCTATAAAGACAAAATAAAAAAAAAATAAAACAAGTAAAATATAGTAAATGTGAGATTTTTAAAAGCTATATACATATTAATATAATTGCCCGAGTAAAAATAAATATACAGGTCCATATATAATTTGAAATTGAGCCATATATAATTTAATATGGCACAACACGTATTTGGATAAAATAAGATGATGAAATTGGTGGATCAAAATAGCTTAAAATTTGTTATATTAGATAAAATATGATCGTTTTTGATCCGAATATTGGGTTTATCTAATTTGATATAATTGTATATAATTTTATATCATAAGATAAAATATGTAGAATTTTGCATAAAATACTTTTTTTATCTCATAATTTTCAAATTTATCCCAAGTTTTTTCGGGAAATGCAAAAAAAAATTGCCAAAAAAAAAAATTGTGTCCGGGACTTAGAAATTTAAAAAAAAAACAAAATTTAAAAAAAATTTCCTAAAACTGTTAATAAATTTTTACTTCAAAACGCAAAAAATGTACCAAAAATATTTTTTATCCAGTAGCGGTGTTCTATAACTCTCGAATCGAAAGATTTCTCATACGAAATATGAAAAATATTGTTATTTTGTAGCATTTTTGGAAGTGATTTTAAAAGTACTTCCTACGGAATATGAAGTTCGGCACCTATCGCTACTTTGTATATTGTGAAACCACTAATTCTTTTTGAACCACTTCGTATATTTTTTGCTGGGTATGTAAATTACTGTGTATGACCGTATATAAATATATTAAATAATATGTTACTATATCTAAACTTTTTTAGTTGGGTGTGTAAAAATACTCCAAAATCGATTGTCAGCTGCCGCACCTCCGTCAGGGGAAATTTTCCCCCCAGACCAGATTTCAAAAAGAAAAAAAGAGGAAAAAAAAAAAGAAAAAAAGAAAAAGAAGGAAGAACGAAATTTTCTAAAAAAAAAAAATCCGAAGGAAAAAAAATCTCGAAATCCGAAAATTTTTCATATAAAAAAATCTGAAAATTTTAAAGGGAAAATTTGAAAATTTTTAAAGAAAACATGCGACTTTTGTGTCTCTTCACAATAGAGCAGCAGACAGCAAAATTTTTACATGTGATTTGTTGAGCAAAAAAAAATGGCACCCAACCAATATGACACCCACTGTAAAAAATGACTTGGGTCTCTGTTCTGTCTTTCACAACTTTTCAATTTACATGAAAATTTCCGAATCACATAAATTCAAGTTAAGTGTTTTCTTGATCATGTTTTCATTTGAAGTTGAAATCGAATAATTAAAATTTAAAAAATTATAAGAAAAAAGTGCATTCGTTTTACTTTCACCAAATTTTATTTATGTGAAACAAAACGAAAAAGAAATTCGGATGTGAAATCTAGAACATCAAAAAAAAATTCGAAAATTTCCATTTTCATATTTTTCATGTGAATTACTTTTTTTAGAACAGCGGCCTTAGAATATGTTTTGTTTTTGTATAGAATACAGGATATTAATTTTTTTACATAAAAAATGTTTGTCTATTACATAGGAAAAATATCTTAAAAATGTTGAAAGTCTAACGCAAGGCTTCTCATTAAATTTTGCTTCAAATTTCTTCAGTTTTTTTTTAAACATTTTTTTTAAACATTTTAGCTGTTTTCAAAGTCCCCAATTGAGCAAGGATGCTGAAAGCACGTTGTGCTGGCAATCATATCCTGAAGTAGTCACATTTAAAAATTGTGCTTTTTAAACATTTTAACTAATTTTGAAGTCCTAACGGGCTATGAAGCTGAAAATGGTTAATCCGGAAGTTAAGACGAAATTTTTTATTTTTTTTAAATCTTTTAACAATTTTTTATTACAAACTAGTGCCAGTACCGTCAGTACCGTAGAACCGGGGATACCGGTTCTACGATATTCCTACGGTATTTCTAAGGTACCGGTATTCCCAGGAAATGGTACCAGTTTCCCGGTTCATGAATTATTCCCGGTATTTCCGGGAATACCGGTATTCCCGGTTCCAGTTCTGACATTATTTCCGGTATTCCCGGGACTACCGGTATGTATATTTTGTAAAATTTTGTACAATTAAAATTTTTTCTTCGCTTTTATAAAAAAAAAAAAATACAAAACATGTAAAAAACACAAATTCCATTTTTTTTTTATGAATTTAAGAAAAAAGTTAAGATATAGTAATATATTATTTAATATATTTATATATGTACAGGCGCCCCAGTAGGCTAGTTGGTAGCGTGCTAGCCTATGAGTCTGGGGGTCGTGGGTTCGATTCCCACCAGAGGCCTTGGTCTGTTTCGCTACAACGAGACGAAGGTCATTGCTACCAGTTCTCGGTTAGGTAAAATTAGTATATGATTTGTAATTATATGGTAATTCTAAATAAAAATAAAAAAAAATAAAAAATATTTATATATGGCCATACACAGTACTTTACATAATTATCTGGTATGTGATGGAAATCGAACGATTTCAATTTCGATCGATTTCATTAAAAATCGAAATTCGAAAAGTTAACAGAAGATCTAAAATAACTTGAAATTGTTTTTAAAGGCTTGAGTATAATTAAATAAATGAATTCATACAATTTTATCTTATTTTTCTTACAAATATTTCAAAATCATCGAAATTGAAAATTCGAAAACGATCGATTTGAAATCGAACGATTTTCATCACATGGGGGTATATGTACAGTTGTGTTCAAAATAATAGGAGAAAAATAGGAGTGCGTATTGAACATTAAAATTAATAAAGGTATATCTATGAAACGAAAACGAATATTTTTAGTAGATAAAAAGTGCATCGTAGAAAATGTCGCAAGCTTTAATTTAAAATTAATCCCATCCAGATTGGGTAAAAAATAAATACATGGGTACATACATGGGTCGAACTGCAAAATGAAATTTTTGGAATACTTTTTTTTTTGATTTTTTTAAAAAATACTTACGAGTTGGATTTTTAGCATTAGCCTTATAGTTAATTTTCAGTAATCAAATAATTTTTCTACCTACCAGGAAAAAAATCCAAGACCTTCCCGCATTGTTAAAAAAACACGTATTTTTGGACATCCAGTTTTTTGTAAAAAAAGTAAATATTAATTTCCCAATTTGGCTGGAATTAATTTAAATTAAAGTTTAAGCAATTATCTACAACGCACTTTTTATTTGCTTAAAATACTAGTTTTATTTTCGAAGATATACCTTTCTGAATTTTTACGAGGATACTCCTATTTTTCTCCTATTTTTCTGTACACAGGTGTATATTATTGGTTGGTAAATTTATAAGTGATTTAATATACCCTTGGATATTTTAAAAATCTGAAAACTCTACACCATTTACAGATGTAATTCGAAAAAGATCAATTGTAATTCGAAGATTCTATTTGTAATTCGAAGATTCCATTTGTAATTCGAAGATTCCATTTGTAATTCGAATACTCCAATTGTAATTCGAAGATTCCATTTGTAATTCGAAGATTCCAATTGTTATTTGAAAAAGATCAATTGTAATTCGAAAAAGATCAATTGTAATTCGAAAAAGATCAATTGTAATTCGAAAAAGATCAATTGTAATTCGAAAAAGATCAATTGTAATTCGAAGATTCCAATTGTAATTCGAAAAATGTCAATGGAAATACAGTTGATATTTTTCGAATTACAATTGGAATCTTCGAATTACAATTGATCTTTTACGAATTACAATTGATCTTTTTCGAATTACAATTGATCTTTTTCGAATTACAATTGATCTTTTTCGAATTACAATTGATATTTTTCGAATTACAATTGATCTTTTTCGAATTACAATTGGAATCTTCGAATTACAAATGGAATCTTCGAATTACAATTGGAGCATTCGAATTACAAATGGAATCTTCGAATTACAAATGGAATCTTCGAATTACAAATGGAATCTTCGAATTACAAATAGAATCTTCGAATTACAATTGATCTTTTTCGAATTACATCTGTAAATGGTGTAGTATTGGGGTTCTTGTATTAATTACCTCATCCGCTGTGTGGATAAGATTATGAGCAATCGTTGTAATAATCGTTGTATTTTTTTTTTTTTTGGAAGATATTTTTTTCATTTGGCAACAAGTAAAACAAATCATAAAGTCAATTAAGACAAAAAAGATAACCCCAGCTGGGATTTCACAGCAAAGTGCTAAAAGATTCAATTTAAAATCTTTTCCATTCAATATGACAGTATGCCTTGAAAAAATAATATAAAATAAATAAATAAAAATATAAAATAAATACCGATTTTTTTGTATTTGAAGTATTGGGACAACGTTGTTTTTTTGGTTTTTACAGTGCTTTTACGATGCTGTCTGAACGTCTGGGCCAACCGTAGATCAGAGTTATCATTTGGGTAACCGGGTCAGTACTGAAATACAAAAAATTCTACGTCCTGGCAATACTCGTACCACCGTTTATGTTACTGTGCCAGTATTGGCCCGTTTGTATTTTTCTGCCTGGGTAGATTCGTATTTTGGTTTTGCTCATCAAATTGTATAAAAATAGATATTATAAGATCAATTTGATATAATTAGATTCGACCAAATTCAGGATCAAATTGTATCAATTTTTATATTTTTTGATCTAAAGTAATACAATTAGATATTATTTGATACAACCATTTTATGGATCAAATTAGATTTATTTGGTAAAATTAGCATAATATTTTTACTAGGGATATCAAAGTATATAATATTTACCGTTCCATTTTTGGAATCTAATTATATCAAATTTGTCAAATTTGATCTAATAAGATATTTGCTGTGTTTTTCAATAAGTGGACTTATTTTCTGATCAATCTTACTTTGTTAAAAAAAATATGTTAGCATACCAAAACAAATTTGGAATATTTTTTTCCGTAATCTACGATAAATTTGCAATTATAATCCGAAAAAATAATAAAAAAAATTTGGAAAATGAAAAAAGTTATAAATAAATCAAAATTAATCCGAAATGGACTTAATAAATCCTAAAATTTAGTTGGATTAATTTTGATTTATTTATAACTTTTTTAATTTTCCAGATTTTTTTATTATTTTTTCGGATTAAAATTTCTAATTTATCGAAGATTACTGTAAAAAATATTCCAATTTGTTTTGGCATGTTAAAATATTTATTTTAAACTAAATAAGTTTAATCCGCAAATAAATCCACTTATTGAAAAACACAGCAATTATCTTATATTTTTGAATCCTCCATTTTTGGGATCAAATGATATATGGCGCCGTATTACTTTTTTTTTAGTCGCGTGCATATACATATGAACATTTTTCACTGGGATATTAGATTATGTTTACTCAGGTTATTTACCCCCCCCCCCCCCCCCCCAAATTTCGTAAAACGACACGCGCCGCGTTGTCAAGTTGTCTGTGTAAATTGCATTGAAATTTTTACAACACGATGCGTTGCGTTTTACAAAATTAGGGCATTAAAGAAATGAAATCGCGTTTTGGCGCTTAACGGGTAAAAAAAATTAATCCATGTAAAGGAATGTTCGAAATAAATTTCTTCAAGTTTTCATATGACACCGATTTCACCAAAATCGGAAAAGTATTCTTTTAAGCAGACACCGGATTTTAAAAACCGAAAATACAAAATTTAAAGTTTTCATCAAAAATAAAAAAAAAAAAATATCAAATAAAATATTTGTCTTTTATATTTTTTTCCATTTTCATCACAAGTTCAAAATATATTTTTCTTTCCAAAACAAAAAAATATGAAAATACCTATAAAACGTTTTCCATAAAATTTGAAAAAAATTTATCGTACAAAAAAAAAACATAAAACCCAAAAAAAGGTTTTTTTGTCAAAAAAAAATAACTGGAAATATGTAAATATGTTAACTAACATAGACTTGTTATATAAATTAAATCCTTTATATCTTTGTCAATTTTAATACAATAAATTAAAGTTGCACACCATTGGAAACATATTGTGAACTTATTAAAACTCTTCATTCCATTAAGTGAATAAAGGGATTTGATTATTATTTATGTCCAGGTAAACAATAGGGTAAATAAATTGTAGTGTTAGGGTAACAAAACCTTGTATTCAGTAAGTCTCTATTTGGAACCACTTAGCTACTGTAAGTCCTCCAAGCTAATGAACTTACCATCTACTATACATTTTAGGGATAGAAGGATATTTACTTGTCAAGCTAAATAACCCCTCAAGAAGGCGACTTTGAGATCCAAATTCTTGAAGATACACTATTATAAAGTAGAAGATCATAATAGTCACTGCGGAATCTAAATAGCTTTGACAAGAACTGCGTTAAGCTGAATTCACAATGACGGAGTACTCTGTGCCACAGAGTGGATTTTGTTCCTTTCTCTTTCGCACTTACACATTTTTTGTATGATGGTATCTATATTTTTAGAGATGGTACTCTGTAGTACAGAGTACTCCGACATTGTGTCGGAGCCTTTATCGTCAAAGGTAAAATTTCCAAATAATAAAAAAAGCAAGGATGGGACATAGGGGTCTAATTTTGTGTGGCGTAACTATTATTAGGTCGCAGATCACGAATATTAAAAGATGATCGCTTCGGCAGAAAATTCATGGTCGTCAATCAAATTGAAATCTAAGGCCTCTGTTCTGTCTTTCACAACTTCTCAGTTCACTTGATCAGAGTTGAACTCGAATAATTAAAATTAAAAAAATTATAAGGAAAAAAAGCATTCGGTTTACTTTCACCAAATTTTATGTGAAACAAAACAAAAAAAACTTTCGGATGTGAAGTCGAAAACACCGAAAAAATTCGGAAATTTTCATTTTCATATTTTTTTTTATGTGAATTACTTTTTTTGGAACAGCGGCCTAAGCGTTTCGCATGGAAAATGATTTAAGTTGCCATTATTAAAAAAGTTTCCCAAAAGCGAACCTTTTGGAAAAAATTAAGGCATTATTGCTAAATAGTCCATGGAAGGAAGCTATGATGCAAGTTTTTTAATTAAATATAGATTTTATCTCTGAAAAATATGTTGAATAGATAAATGAATGCATACCAATGTTGTTTGAATCATCCCTCGTTTGTTCTACGTCACTCACATCAATTTCTTGCTTTTAAAGAAATTATTTTGAATTTTCAAAATAACAAAAATTCAAATAATTAAAGGATTTGTAAATATTGAAAACAATAAAAAAAAACGCTTTATCTTTTGAACTTTTTGTAAATATATTTTTTTGGAAAACAGTTTCTTTTTTTGTTTGGTTTTTTATTTCGATCATGAGGAAAATTTTTAAATAAATAACTTTTTATTATTTTTTCTTTTGAAAAATTAATTTTTTTTTTTTTGAACTTCTATGATAAATATCTTTAATAAAAACAAAAAAATAAAGTTTTCCGGTGTCTGCTTTTAAGATATTTAAGAACAACTTTTTAACTTGACGCTCCGCCCACTAGAAAGAGGACATGTCCCCTGAAGTTTGACTGCACATTTGTGAGGTCCAAGGGTTTTAAAGTAAGAAAATAGAAAAATCACAATTTCGGTAAATTGGTTTAGTTCCTTTATTATAAAGGTATTTGAATTACCTTTCCAATGATACCAAACTCATTTTAATATAAGTATTGACGAAGATGTACGCAATTTATGTTTAAACTTTGAAGCGATACATCTCGCGAAATATGCCTCTACGACCTGAAATTTTTTACTAAAATCAGTATCAAAAGGACTATCAACTACAAAAAAAATCGTAGAGGTGTTGCTCAACCGCAGTCAAGCCTGGGGAAATAAGCAAAATATTGTAAAGCTTTAAAGCTATGTCTTGCGAAATATTTCTCACCGATCCCTGAATTTTGTTTCGTTGGAGTCTCCACAAAAACGCCGATTAAAAAAAAAATAAATAAAACATATTTGAGCAATGACAGTAAAATAGTTTTCCTCAGACCAAATGACGTATGTATTTGTAAATCTGGTTTACTATAAGATCAACAAGACTCAAGAATTCCACCTGAAGCCGAATCACCACGTTGTTTGACCAATTTCATTTATGTACCTTGTAATATTTCAAAACAGCTAATTTGACCTTCTTCCTCTTGTGTTTCATTTTCTTGGGTGTAGAGTAATTCTTCTTCTTGCGTTTTTTAGCACCACCACGAAGACGCAACACCAAATGCAATGTCGATTCTTTCTGGATATTGTAGTCTGAGAGTGTCCGACCATCTTCCAACTGTTTTCCAGCAAAAATTAGCCGTTGTTGATCTGGTGGAATTCCCTCTTTGTCCTGAATCTTGGCTTTAACATTTTCAATCGTATCGGAGGGTTCTACCTCAAGAGTAATGGTCTTGCCCGTTAAGGTCTTAACAAAGATCTGCATGGCGAGTCCTGAAAAATAAAAATAGGAAGAAAATTATACAGATGTTTTTTTCAACAGGTGTACAAACAGATAATTAAGCAAGAAAAATGCAAAAATCAATATTTTTAACACAATTTATTAAAATTAGATATGAAATAATTTTTAAAAGTTCTTAACATAATTTTTATTACATTTTTTTAAATCAATAAAACTGCATTTATAACTCCATCGTTTTCAGGGTTATTCGTCACCTGAGCATATTTTCCCCAAACGACTTTTCCTGTTTGGGTTACCAAACCTAGTTCAGATATGTTTACTTCTATAACAGTACCTTTTGTTATTACACCGAGAGATGTAAACATGGGAGAACTTGGATTTTTTTTCACACCGATAATAGGCAAATGAAAAGTCGCTTTTAACTCGGGATGCGTTACATGGGCTTTTTTCATACGAAGAGCCATTGGTCGAATAAATCTTTCAAACTTAGGAGGTTTACGTGTAAAATTATCACCAACAAATGTCACTTTGGTAACCATACGTTTCCAAGCTTTCCGTTTTGTTTTACCAGTCTTAAGAACTTTGAAAACTTCAGCATCTGATTGAGCTCGAACCTTCGGGATTGGTACGTCCCATTTTCCTGCCTTTTCTTTTCGCTTTTGTTTTATCATGTTAGACAAAACTTTAGCACTTGATTGAATTCCTCTGTCTAAGAGATAATGGGGCAAAGCTCCATCTTCAACCTTATCAACTCGTTTTTTAACCTTCTTTTCTTCATGTTCCTGAATGTTTTTTTTCATTTGTATTTTTTCATTACGGCGTTCCTTGTTAAAGATTTTGGCTTTTATACCACGAAGTTTTCGAGCTTTGCGAGAACGTTCCTTAGGCAAACGAGCTTCCTTCTTCCGTTTTCTTTCTTCATAATCTAATCGCCTGCCATACAGCTTTCGATGACGCTCCATGTACTCGTTTTGCGGCATTTTGAATTAGTTTTTGAAGATCTAAAAATATAAATGAAAAATAAATATATCAGTTACTCCTTTTACAGCAGAATATAGTTTGCTAGTCATATGTGAATCAAATTTTTAGTAAGTCCACAATACGCAATTTTCAAGAGCAATGATTATATCCTGCATTTTTTTTTACTCACCAGCCAAATAAAGATTAATTTTATTGCAATCACATATAATTTTTTTTAAATAACTAATCTGAAAAAAAAATATATATATACATCCAAAAAACTCACCTTTGTCGTCACGCAGCACGATGTAAAAAGGAAGGCAGTTAAGTTAGCTGCAAATAAAAGGTAAATTTTATTTCGTTTGGTGCTGCCAAGTTCTAAACATTTTCTTTAAACCAAGAAAAATACACAATGTTTGAGAACAGACCATACACGCAAAAAAACTCTATGGTAGTCAGCTAAAATTTGGCATATACACTCATAGAAATATCGTAGTAGAAAAATTAGTATACCCATTGTAGATCAAGTTTTACAGAATATTGCCGTATTCAACATAAACTAATGTTGATATCGTTGAATAATCAATAAATTTGAATCAACTATTTACAACGCTTATACAGAATTCAATAGATAAAACCAAAAAAAGAAAAACAACCCTGTTCGTTCATTTTTGTATTATCAAGTTGGTAGCAATGTTTGAAATTTGTTTGTCTCTTATAAAATTATTTTATGTGTTTGTTTCTTATAAAAATATTTAATATTATAAAAATAAATAAAAAAAGGGTCTGGTGATCAGATTCTGATCTGTAAATATTTGGTAAGTAATAAAATACACTCAACCAAAAATCATTGTATTCCCAAAGAAAATCGTTGTAAATTCAACAGAAATCATTGTTGATTTTGACCCTACAAATATTTATGTTGATTTCAATAAAAATTGTTGTCAGTTTTTGTAAAAGTTGATCAACTCGTTTTTTTGTTAATCAACTCGTATTTTATGTAAATTCAACTCATATTTTTGTTAATATAAGAAATTTTATTATTAAAAAAAAAGCTTGTTGTTATTTGTAAATATTCTTTTATTAAGTATAAATCACAATATTTTTTTTATTTCCGGCTTTTTAAGCTGCAATATTTGAAGATTTTCACAAAGATTTTCACACACACTTCGTTTATTCATGTTATGCACCCATTAGCCATTCTCTAATTATCTGATGATACCAAAACAAAATCCTAAAAAAAAAAACAAAAAACGTTTTAATATAGTATGAATACATAAAGTTATGTAATTTATTACTTACCAATTATTTATAGATCTGATCCTATTTTTATTTATTTTTATAATATTAAATAATTTTATAAGAAACAAACACATTAAATAATTTTATAAGAGACATTTCACATTGCTACCAACTCACTCGTTCACTCGTTATAATAAAAAAAAAAAACGAACGAACAGGGCTGTTTTTTTTTTTTTTTTGTTTTATCTATTGAATTCTGTAGAAGCCATTGTAATAGTTGAAACAAGTATACTGATTATTCAACGATATCAACATTAATATTTGTTGAATACGGCATTAGTGGTGTTTTTGTCGTCCCAAATATAAAAATTTCATACAAAATTAAGCCCGTATCCGCTTAACTAAGACATACAATTTATAAGTGCTTAATAATTTAGCACTTATAAAAATGCTACCAAGTTTGTAAATTTGTTATCTATTTAATTTATCTACGTCTGTTTTAAATGTCAACAAAAAAGAAAATATTATTTACATAACAAAACCAAAAAAATGTGAACATATTGATTTTTAAGATCCCGAATGTTTTAAAAACACACGGAAGAAAAAAATTGTGGCCAGGTCCTGAAGGAAATAATTACGAAAGGATTTTTGTCTGACGGAAAATACATTGCGAAAGTTACAACTGTTGGACAAACGTTTGAGGAAGCAGTATGATAGCAGAATCCTAAAGAAACTTCTTTTTTATCTTTACTTTGTGATGTGAAAACCAATATGAAAGGATTTTTTCCTGACGGAAAATACATTGCGGAAGGGACAACTGCGGAAGCAAACGTTTACGGAAGCATAAAATAAATAAATATTCTACTGAAAAATATATGTATATAATTGTCCTCAGAATGTGGGACAAATTTTCTATAAAATCCAAACTAGTTTCCAGATTCTAATGCTTTTATTTCACCGGAACCTAAACTATTCAATGGGTAGGGAAATGGTGCTGGGTATGCCTTTTGTCTTCGTGTATTCATTTTTTTTTTATTATGAGGGTCTTGATTTAGATATGTATATCCATTCACCTTTTTCAAATTAATTTGTATTCCCTCTAACCACAGTATGGGAATATACATACATGTGTAACGCATCGAAATATTGGTTCGGGACCCTATAAAGCATGTATATTCCTTATCCTTGATAGATTTTATCATGGGATGTCTGTTTGTATGTGGAAAAACTATAGGTCTAAAACGAAAGAGCTAGAAGTTTTATTATAAGCTGTCTTATGGTCACAGACAAACAATTCTCAATGTAAAACTGCAGTCACATGTAACCACTTTTTAAAAAACTGCATATGAATTCATATTATGGCTTTTTGTACTTTTGTTAAATATATAAAACATATTTTTTTAACCAAACGTCATTTTTTTTAAATACAAATAAAAAGTAATACCAAGTTAAATAAGTTAGCCGTGGATGTCGTTTTTGTCGAAACAGTTTATCTAAGCGTTCATAGGGATCGACAAAAACACCACTATTATTCTGTAAAACTTGATCTACAATGGGTTTACTAATTTTTCTACTAAGATATTTCTATGAGTGTACATTAATTACTTTATGTATTCATACTATATTATAAATATTTTTGTTTTTTTTTTAAGGTTTTTGATTTGGTGTCATTAGAAAACTGGAGAATGGCTTACGAGTGCATAACATAAATAAACAAAGAGTGTGTGAAAATCGTGTGTTTAAATATTGCAGCTTTAAAAGCCGGTGATAATTCTAAAAAATACTGTGATTTATACTTAATAAAAGAATATTTACAAATAACAACAAGCTTTTTTTAATAATAAAATTTCTTATATCAACAAAAATATGAGTTGAGTTTACAAAAAATAAGAGTTGATTTATAAAAAAACGAGTTGATCAACTTTTACAAAAACTGACAACAATTTTTATTGAAATCAACATAAATATTTGTACACGCAAAAAAAAATCTGTGTTGGAGTGAGCAAAAATCTGGCATAATTTTACCAAAAATATGCTAAAACTACAACCGACGAAGTAGTTTTCGCAATTTAGCCAAAACGCTTATGTAAAAAATTTTGAAGAAAATGCTAATGCTATTTAAGTAAAAACTTGGTAAAATATACCAAAAGAGATATGGTGAAATATACCAAAATTATTAGAAAAGATGACTAAAAATAATGCTAAAAATTACAACATTTATGCTAAAATAAATTTTCAATAAATTTTTGTAAAAATTTGTATATTTGTTGAATTTAAAATTTTCACAGAATAAATCCATATTAATATAATAAATGTTGTGTAGGATTTAATTTACCACCGACCAACTGACCCTTTTTGTACAATTTTCTCGAGTGACTGCTGCCTACGCTTCTTCTTGAAGTAAAGAATCCGCTATAGCTTCACGAATTTATTTAAAAGCATCCTGTAAAAATAGAAAATTATTACAAAACATAAATTTTTAATTTAAAAAATTGGTAAACCCCATTGGTCTCTTGGTAAGGAGGAACACTTACTTTTTGTCATTCCATTTGTAACTCATCAAAACAGGTCTGGACTCCATTGGCTTTGCTATATAAATGAGTTTTTAGGTTTTAATTTTATAAATAAAGGGAGGACTGGTGCCCACGCTCTTTATTGTAGTAAAGGATTCGCCATGGCTTCAAAAATTTATTTAGCAGTACCCTGTAAAAATAGAAAATTATTACCAAACACTAATTTTTAACTAAAAATCTATTAAACCTTATGGTGTCTTCGGAATGCGGGTATACTCACATTATCATTCCATTTGTTATTCATCGAAACATATGTACGTCTGGGACTCCATTGGTTTTTCTTAATGAATGGTGTTTTAAGTGATGAAAGCAAAATTAACTTTAACATTATTTTATCTTACATTTATTTATCTTTTAGAAAACTAATTATTTATTTTTATTTATTAATTTATTTTTATTTTATTTATCAATTTCCTTTTTACGTTTTTATAACACAAAAAATAAACGAACAACGCACACAAAAATACAAAATGAAAATGGCGGTCTGTATTTGTTTTTTTTTTGTTGTTTTCTTTCGATAAATTTTTGTGCAGGTTATTTGCGTTATTGTGCAAGCTACTTGGTTATTTTACATAAAAAATGAATTATGTTACGTTAACATCGACAAGCATAATATTAGCAAAAATTTGGTAAAATTTTTTTTTTTGGTATGAAAAAAGTTTTACCAAGTAGGATTGCTCAATCTTACACAGATTTTTTTTTGCGTGTAGGGTCAAAATCAACAATGGGTACGTTCAGCAGAGAAAGCTGCTACACAGCTGCTCCTCAACATTCTGCTGAACGGTTTAATTTTTGACATTTCAGTCAACATGTTGAGTGAGCGCTTCTCATCACTGGTAGCGAATAAAAATTATGCTACATTCGATCACAAACTGATACATAAGCTGTTTTATGGAAATTATTTATTTTTTTGACGTTATTCAAGGAAAGAAACAAAAAAAATATATATAAAAGTATATTCCACAGAAAAAATAAATGAAAATATAAAACAACAAAAAAATTATTCCAATATTTTTAAACATTTATAAAAAAGTGCGTTCAGCATAATCAACTAATCATAACGTGCTACATCTCAACTGTTGAGTAGCAGGTTTCTCTGCAGAACACGCCCAATGATTTCTGTTGAATTTACAACGATTTTCTTTGGGAATACAATGATTTTTGGTTGAGTGTATTAACCAAAACTACACTCAACCAAAAATCATTGTATTACCAAAGAAAATCATGGCAGAATCAACAGAAAACATTAAGCGTGATCAGCAGAGAAACCTGCTACTCAACAGTTGAGATGTAGCCTGTTTTGATTAGTTGACTCTGCTGAACGCGTTTTTTTATGAATGTTTTAAAATATTTAAATAAATTATTATTTTTTTATATTTTCATTTATTTTTTCTGTGGAAAATACTTTTTTTATTATTTTTTTGTTTATTTCCTTGAATAACGTCAAAAAAATAACAATTTCAATAAAACAGTTTATTTATCAGTTTGTGATCAAATGTAACATAATTTTTGTACGCCACCAGTGATGAGAAGCGCTCACTCAACATGTTGGCTAAAATGTCAAAAATTAAACCGCTCAGCAGAATGTTTGGGAGCAGATGAGCAGCAGCTTTCTCTGCTGAACGTACCCATTGTTAATTTTTTTTCAACACTTATACACTCATTGAAATATCTTAGTAGAAAAATTAGTAAACTCACACGCAAAAAAATCCGGTGTGTAAAATTATGCAATCATGCTTGGTAAATTTTTTTTTCTATAGAGTTTTAACATTTTTCGCAAGCCTTGTTTTGTTTTCCTCTGTCAAAGCTAAAATTTCATATTTATGTTGTTAACAAATATTACCAAGCTTGCTTGGCACATTGCAAGTACTTTTAAATATTATGCTAAACGACTTGTTTATTATTTCCCGCTACTAAATTAATTTATTTTTGTTAAAACTTGGTAAATTTTTGCATGGGCGTGTACAGGAGACCTAATACACGAACGAAAAAATGTTCAGTTCATTTGAACTACACTCAACCAAAAATCATTGTATTCCCAAAGAAAATCGTTGTAAATTCAACAGAAATCATTGTTGATTTTGACCCTACAAATATTTATGTTGATTTCAATAAAAATTGTTGTCAGTTTTTGTAAAAGTTGATCAACACGTTTTTTTGTTAATCAACTCGTATTTTATGTAAATTCAACTCATATTTTTGTTAATGTAAGAAATTTTATTATTAAAAAAAAGCTTGTTGTTATTTGTAAATATTCTTTTATTAAGTATAAATCACAATAATTTTTTTTATTTTCGGCTTTTTAAGCTGCAATATTTGAAGATTTTCACACACACTTCGTTTATTCATGTTATGCACTCATTAGACATTCTCCAGTTATCTGATGATACCAAAACAAAATCCTAAAAAAAAACAAAAAACGTTTTAATATAAATAGTATGAATACATAAAGTAATCAATGTTTTTTATTACTTACCAAATAGTTACAGATCAGATCTTATTTTTATTTATTTTTATAATATTAAATAATTTTATAAGAAACAAACACATTAAATAATTTTATAAGAGACAAAACACATTTCACATTGCTACTAACTCACTCGTTCACTCGTTATAATAAAACAAAAAACGAACGAACAGGGTTCTTTTTTCTTTTTTGTTTTATCTATTGAATTCATTGTAAAAGTTGAATCAACTATACTGATTATTCAACGACATCAACATTAATTTTTGTTGAATACGGCATTATTCTGTAAAACTTGATCTACAATGGGTTTACTAATTTTTCTACTAAGATATTTCTATGAGTGTAGTTCATTCAATAACACTATTTTCAGGCGTCAATCCAAATGAACGTGTAAAAAAAAACTATACATAAATAAACAAATACATTCCAAAAAGGTTAGTATAAAATTTTGTTTGTTTTTGTTTAATATTTTGTAAAATTAATTAACTTAATTGTTTTTTTTTCTAGGTATACGACTTTTTTTGATCAACGCCCGAAGGAAGATGCAGTATAGTTAATATCTAAATATTAGATATGTAAGTTTTGTGTATTTTATGTTTAATATAATTGTATTTTTATTGTATTGTATGTATTTTATTGTATGTGTTGTATTGTTTTTATTGTATTTAATTTTAGTAATATTAAATAAATAACGAATAATAATAAAAATAATAAAAAAAAAAAATATTACTAAATTTCTTTTATTTTTTATACAAAACAAGATTGGGTATTTTTATAAAGCATTTAAGTTTTTTTTTTTTATACGACACGAATGGCAATATTTACCAAGCACTTTTGTGCAAATGTAGTTAAAATTTTGTTTACTGGGATGTTCCTAAGCGTTTTGGCAAAATATCAAAATATATTGTTTAATGGGATTCCTCCCTATCTGCTTGGTAAAATTGGAACATTTTATTATAAAATCGCACGCAAGTTTTTTTTGCGTGCATTGTAGATAAAATTTTACAGAATATACACTCAACCAAAAATCATTGTATTCCCAAAGAAAATCGTAATAAATTCAACAGAAATCATTGTTGATTTTGACCCTACAAATATTTATGTTGATTTCAACATTAATTGTTGTCAGTTTTTGTAAAATCTGATTAACTCGTATTTTTGTTGGTTCTATTCGTATTTTTGTTAATCATACTCGTTTTGTATATTCATGCAATTTTATTTATAAAAATGAAATTCTTATTTCTGTTGTAAATGTTATTTTATTTAATTGAATATTTTCACAATATTTTTTCGTGGTTTTCATTAACTCATTATTTTCGCATAAACTTATTTTGTTTTTAGATGATATTTTTTTTTTCCTTGGACTGTGATGTATTTCGCTGTTGTTTTGCTGTCGGCAATCATTTTACGTGATAAGCTTCTGGAGTTTTTAGAAAGATTCCAAATCAAAAATTGCTAAACAAAAATAAAAAATTGCTTTATTAATGAATTAAATAACAAATATGAGGCATTCCACACCAAATGTCCAGCGAAAAAAAACATGTGTACCGTAAACTTCTGAATAGGTGATATGGATAGCCCTATATGGAACTTAGAAAATTGCGTTTTTGGTTTTTCAATTTTTCAAAAACTGCGCTTAGGAGGCGTGGTCAAATATTGGAAAAATGGTCAAATTTGTGGCGAGTTGCCTTGATTAAATATTTATCACATTAAAACAGAATGCACCACAATGTCAAAAATTTACGTTCTTATATAGTTTTGTATGGGCTATCGATTAAAATTTTTTTTTTTGGAAAATTTTCAGAACCCGTTCTGAAATTTTCCATTTTTTAAAAAAGTCAATTTATCAAAAATCCGGCCACTTTTTTTTTTCTTTTTTATTTATTTTTTTAAAAGTTTAGATGTTTGTCCATCCACACAAAAAAATCAGAAACACGTTCATCTTTTTTTTCGAGAAAATCGCATTTGAACTTTAAATTTCATAACAATTTAGTAATTTGCTTGTATTTTCTTGTGTCAACAGAGCGTATGACGAATATTTATGCAATTAATATTACTCATTCGCAATTTTAAAACAAAGAAATACAAGCAAATAACAAAATTGTTATGAAATTTAAAGTTCAAATGCGATTTTCTCGAAAAAAAAGATGAACGTGTTTCTGATTTTTTTGTGTGGATGAACAAACATCTAAACTTTTAAAAAAATAAATAAAAAAGAAAAAAAAAAGTGGCCAGATTTTTGATAAATTGACTTTTTTAAAAGATGGAAAATTTCAGAACGGGTTCTGAAAATTTTCCAAAAAAAAAATTTTTAATCGATAGCCCATACAAAACTATATAAGAACGTAAATTTTTGACATTGTGGTGCATTCCGTTTTAATGTGATAAATATTTAATCAAGGCAACTCGCCACAAATTTTACCATTTTTCCAATATTTGACCATGCCTCCTAAGCCCAGTTTTCGAAAATTTGAAAAACCAAAAACGCAATTTTCTTAATTACATATAGGGCTATCCAAACAACCTATTCAGAAATTTACGGGACACATGTTTTTCTGTAGCGGGACATTTGGTGTGGAATGCCTCATATATTTAATTACTCACCAAATATTTTCTAATAAAAAAGATTTTTTTGAGAAACATCCCTTCTCTACAAGACAACAAAAATTTACAAATGGCGATCAGCAAAAACAGTGCTGTACATTTCATGTACTTATATTTTATACAATTTTTTCCAACTATGTATTTTTCAACTATTGAATTTTGTAATATCAACATTGATTTTTGTTAAATTCTGTAAAAATTGATCTACAATGGGTTTACTAATTTTTCTACTAAGATATTTCTATGAGTGTAGGTGGGTAAGTTGCTCGGTTTTCACGTGAAAATCTGTCAAACTCCATATAAAAAAAAAAATAAATTTCACACTGGCTTTACAAAAGCGTAAAAATTTCGCTGAAGAGGTATTCTGTTCACTGGTGAAAAACCGGCAAAATAACCCGGTATATGTTGCATCAATACGCATCAACACTATAAGCAACATTTTTTTAAATTGTACAGACCATTTAAAAAGCGGTGAAATTTAACATTCAGGTGTAAAACGAAGTAATTATAAGTGTTTGGGACTGTAAACATTAATTATATCACATAAATTACCAAAAAAATATTATTTAAAGTTATTTTATGTATTCTGACGCGCAAAACATAACTAGACATATGACTGTCAAATTTTCGCTACAAATTAATTGATGTTTCGAAACATTTTTTTTCACCGGTGAACAACTTACTTAGCTTAAACAAAAAATACCAGAGTCATACACACAAAAAAAAGATGTGTGTAAAAATATCCAATCGAACTTGGTAACTTTTTTTTATATGGAGTTTATTGAATACACACCCGGCTTGTTAAAATTTCGCTAGATAATGTATAAAATACATATTTTAAACCTTAGGTAAAAAACCCACGACTTTTTAGTATAACACATGGACTTTTTTTTTTTTTTTGAATAATCAGTAAAGTTGAATCAACTTTTTACAACGCTTATACAGAATTCAATAGATAAAACCAAAAAAGAAAAAACAACCCTGTTCGTTCATTTTTGTATTATCAAGTTGGTAGCAATGCATTGCAATGTGAAATTTGTTTGTCTCTTAAAAATTATTTTATGTGTTTGTTTCTTATAAAAATATTTATGATTATGAAAATAAATAAAAATAGGATCTGATGATCAGATTCTGATCTGTAAATATTTGGTAAGTAATAAAATACATTGGTTACCTTATGTATTAATACTATATTATAATTTTTTTTGTTTTTTTTAAGGTTTTTGATTTGGTGTCATTACAAAACTGGAGAATGGCTTACGAGTGCATAACCTAAATAAACGAAGTGTGTGTGAAAATCTTGTTTAAATATTGCAGCTTAAAAAGCCGGTGATAATTCTAAAAAATATTGTGATTTATACTTAATAAAATAATATTTACAAATAACAACAAGTTTTTTTTTTTTTATAAAATTTCTTATATTAACAAAAATATGAGTTGAGTTTACAAAAAATACGAGTTGATTTACAAAAAAACGAGTTGATGAACTTTTACAAAAACTGACAACAATTTTTATTGAAATCAACATAAATATTTGTAGGGTCAAAATCAACAATGATTTCTGTTGAATTTACAGCGATTTTCTTTGGGAATACAATGATTTTTGGTTGAGTGTACCTTTCATTTTTTATCTTTTTTTATTAATCATTATTTTACACATAAACTTAGGTATTTTCCACAAAAATTACGTGCACAATAAATTATAAAAACGCTAAACATAAAAACAATGGCATACATGCAAAAAAACAAACGGTAGCTAGCATAACAACACGAAAAAAGTATTCTGGAACAAATTATATAAAATGTGATCAAATAATAGTAACTAAAATAATAAAAAATGGTAATAATAATTAAAGAAAGTCATATACACAATACAAAAGTGTTTGCAGGCCAAAGAAAAAAGAATTTAAATCTAAAACTAAGGATTGCACGCCACTTGCAACCAATGCTTTTTTGGACCCATAAGGAAGCCATAATTAAATTGATCAACATATTGTAAGTTGCAGTATTATAAAAAAAAGATATTATTATTGATATTATTATTAAATGCGTTTTTGTTTATTCAATGTCTTAAAAATATGATTAAATTCAATATTTTATAATTTAAATAAAAAAAATAATAAAAAATACAAAGGCGTCTTTCTTTTTATAGGGAAACCAAAAAACCTAGGTACTATAAAGCACTTTCCATATCAAAAAATAAACGCGTAATTTATTTATGTTTATTGCTTAATTTTCCTTTTCCTTAAACGGCAATATTACCTAAGGCTTTCTGCACATATATTCATTGTTTTTTTTTCATAAACGTTTTCCTAAGGGAATTGAGTAATTTATGCTTTTAACTTGGGTAGTAGGTCTGGTACCTACTTTCCTTAGGTATTTTATACCCCAATTTTGTTTAAATTCACCCTTTTTATTTTTTGCGTGTAGAGTAGCACAACAAATGGCGTTTGAAAAAGTAGTAAAGGGTACACTCATAGAAATATCTTAGTAGAAAAATTAGTAAACCCATTGTAGATCAAGTTTTACAGAATATTGCCGTATTCAACATAAATTAATGTTGATATCGTTGAATAATCAGTAAATTTGAATCAACTATTTACAACGCTTATACAGAATTCAATAGATAAAACCAAAAAAAGAAAAAACAACCCTGTTCGTTCATTTTTGTATTATCAAGTTGGTAGCAATGTTTGAAATTTGTTTGTCTCTTATAAAATTATTTTATGTGTTTGTTTCTTATAAAAATATTTAATATTATAAAAATAAATAAAAATAGGATCTGATGATCAGATTCTGATCTGTAAATATTTGGTAAGTAATAAAATACATTGATTACTTTATGTATTCATACTGTATTATAAATATTTTTTGTTTTTTTTTAAGGTTTTTGATTTGGTGTCATTAGAAAACTGGAGAATGGCTTACGAGTGCATAACATAAATAAACAAAGAGTGTGTGAAAATCGTGTGTTTAAATATTGCAGCTTTAAAAGCCGGGGATAATTCTAAAAAATATTGTGATTTATACTTAATAAAAGAATATTTACAAATAACAACAAGCTTTTTTTTAATAATAAAATTTCTTATATCAACAAAAATATGAGTTGAGTTTACAAAAAATACGAGTTGATTTACAAAAAAACGAGTTGATCAACTTTAACAAAAACTGACAACAATTTTTATTGAAATCAACATAAATATTTGTAGGGTCAAAATCAACAATGATTTCTGTTGAATTTACACCGATTTTCTTTGGGAATACAATGATTTTTGGTTGAGTGTATATGACACTACATTTTTTTTTATTAAATTGAAATTGACGGCATACTAATCACATTAGATCACAGTATTACCGACTCCGGTAATGCTGTTCTCTAATGTGATTAGTATGCCGTCAATTTCAATTTAATACAAAAAAAATGTAGTGGCATATACCCTTAAACAAAAACTATATGGTACACTCAACCAAAAATCATTGTATTCCCAAAGAAAATCGTTGTAAATTCAACGGAAATCATTGTTGATTTTGACCCTACAAATATTTATGTTGATTTCAATAAAAATTATTGTCAGTTTTTGTAAAAGTTGATCAACTCGTTTTTTTGTTAATCAACTCGTATTTTATGTAAATTCAACTCATATTTTTGTTAATATAAGAAATTTTATTATTAAAAAAAAAGCTTGTTGTTATTTGTAAATATTAAGCTGCAATATTTGAAGATTTTCACAAAGATTTTCACACACACTTCGTTTATTCATGTTATGCACTAATTAGACATTCTCCAGATACCAAAACAAAATCCTAAAAAAGAAACAAAAAACTTTTTAATATAGTATGAATACATAAAGTAATCAATGTATTTTATTACTTACCAAATAGTTACAGATCAGATCTTATTTTTATTTATTTTTATAATATTAAATAATTTTATAAGAAACAAACACATTAAATAATTTTATAAGAGACAAAACACATTTCACATTGCTGCCAACTCACTCGTTCACTCGTTATAATAAAAAAAAAAACGAACGAACAGGGTTGTTTTTTCTTTTTTGTTTTATCTATTGAATTCTGTATACGCCATTGTAACAGTTGAATCAAATATACTGATTATTCAACGATATCAACATTAATTTTAGTTGAATACGGCATTATCAAAGGTTCGAAAGAATTAATTCTTTAATTCAATTTCCTAATTCGAATTAAAAAAATAGAATTTGGCATTCCCTAAAATCATTCAACTTTCATAATCATTGAATTAATTCTTCAAGAATTCATTCCTTAAGAATGATCATTCTGTAGGAATGAACTATTTTTTTATCCAAATCAATCTACTACAAATTGAATTGTGAAATTTTCTTATCATTCAATTTAAAACAGTGAAGCGCAACACACTCACACACACATTTATGCTTGTGTGGGAAGCAGCAGACGAGACGTCAACAAAACAACAACCGATCGTTTACACACGAAGATGCTTAAAATGCACACAAGCAACACATTTTTGAAAATACAAAGGGAATGAAATAAAAAAATCATCATTCAATTTGTAATAGATTTGAATGATGAAAAATTTTGATCATTCAATCGAATGATTGCTTGCAAGGAGTTAATTCTCTTGGGAATTAATTCAATTTGATTTAAGCTTTGAGAATTAAGCCTTTGAATTAATTCGTGTTGAATGCTGGTAAGGAATGATAATTCAAAACTTATTAAAACAGAATTAAACTTTTGGTGAATTAATTCTCAATAGAATTAATTCGTTCGAAGCTCTGGGCATTATTCTGTAAAACTTGATCTACAATGGGTTTACTAATTTTTCTACTAAGATATTTCTACGAGTGTATTGTTTACGAAATTTTATCACAAATCGAAATGTGAGCGAGATGGAAGATACCAGTTTTACAGTGAGAATCCAGATTGTTTTTTGTCTCTCTTTGCTTTACGTTTGAACTTTAATTTGGCATTGCCAGAATTTTCCAATTATCTTTGGTGATGCCAGATCTACAAAACGGTTGATGGATTACTTTATAACTTTGAAAAATAATGTTGATACACGCAAAAAAAAATCTGTGTCGGAGTGAGCAAAAATCTGGCATAATTTTACCAAAAATATGCTAAAACTACAACCGACGAAGTAGTTTTCGCAATTTAGCCAAAACGCTCATGTAAAAAATTTTGAAGAAAATGCTAACGCTATTTAAGTAAAAACTTGGTAAAATATACCAAAAGAGATATGGTGAAATATACCAAAATTATTAGAAAAAATTACTAAAAATAATGCTAAAAATTACCACATTTATGCTAAAATAAATTTTCAATAAATTTTTGTAAAAATTTGTATATTTGTTGAATTTAAAATTTTCACAGAATAAATCCATATTAATATAATAAATGTTGTGTAGGATTTAATTTACCACCGACCAACTGACCCTTTTTGTACAATTTTCTCGAGTGATTGCTGCCTACGCTTCTTCTTGAAGTAAAGGATCCGCTATAGCTTCACGAATTTATTTAAAAGCATCCTGTAAAAATAGAAAATTATTACAAAACATAAAATTGGTAAACCCCATTGGTCTCTTGGTAAGGAGGAACACTTACTTTGTCATTCCATTTGTAACTCATCAAAACAGGTCTGGACTCCCTTGGCTTTGGGTTTTTAGGTTTTAATTTTATAACTAAAGGCAGGATTGGTGTCCACGCTCTTTATTGTAGTGAAGGATTCGCCATAGCTTCAAAAATTTATTTAGCAGTACCCTGTAAAAATAGAAAATTATTACCAAACACTAATTTTTAACTAAAAATCTATTAAACCTTATTGGTGTCTTCGGAATGCGGGTATACTCACTTTATCATTCCATTTGTTATTCATCGAAACACACGTCTGGGACTCCATTGGTTTTTCTTAATGAATGGTGTTTTTAGTGATGAAAGCAAAATTAACTTTAACATTCTTTTATCTTACATTTATTTATCTTTTAGAAATCTAATTATTTATTTTTATTTATTAATTTATTTTTATTTTATTTATCAATTTCCTTTTTACGTTTTTATAACACAAAAAATAAACGAACAACGCACACAAAAATACAAAATGAAAATGGCGGTCTGTATTTTTTTTTTTTTGTTGTTTTCTTTCGATAAATTTTTGTGCAAGTAATTTGCGTTATTGTGCAAGCTACTTGGTTATTTTACATAAAAAATGAATTATGTTACTTTAACATCGACAAGCATAATTTTAGCAAAAATTTGGTAAAAAATTTTTTTTGGTATGAAAAAAGTTTTACCAAGTAGGATTGCTCAATCTTACACAGATTTTTTTTTGCGTATATCATTGAATAATCAGTATAGTTAAATCAGGGGGGCCCCTGTAGGTTAGTTGGTAGCGTGCTAGCCTTTGAAACAGGAGGTCGTGGGTTCGATTCCCACCAAAACCCTTGGTCGATTTCGCTACAACGAGACGACGGTCATTGTTACCAGTTCTCGGTTAGGTTAAAATTATTTAAAATGAGTTGTAAATAAAAAATTGGAAAAATAAATAAAAACTGATCATTGGATCAATTATTATTATTATTATTATTATTATTATTATTATTATTATTATTATTATTATTATTATTATTATTATTATTATTATTATTATTATTATTATTATTATTATTATTATTATTATTATTATTATTATTATTATTATTATTATTATTATTATTATTATTATTATTATTATTATTATTATTATTATTATTATTATTATTATTATTATTATTATTATTATTATTATTATTATTATTATTATTATTATTATTATTATTATTATTATTATTATTATTATTATTATTATTATTATTATTATTATTATTATTATTATTATTATTATTATTATTATTATTATTATTATTATTATTATTATTATTATTATTATTATTATTATTATTATTATTATTATTATTATTATTATTATTATTATTATTATTATTATTATTATTATTATTATTATTATTATTATTATTATTATTATTATTATTATTATTATTATTATTATTATTATTATTATTATTATTATTATTATTATTATTATTATTATTATTATTATTATTATTATTATTATTATTATTATTATTATTATTATTATTATTATTATTATTATTATTATTATTATTATTATTATTATTATTATTATTATTATTATTATTATTATTATTATTATTATTATTATTATTATTATTATTATTATTATTATTATTATTATTATTATTATTATTATTATTATTATTATTATTATTATTATTATTATTATTATTATTATTATTATTATTATTATTATTATTATTATTATTATTATTATTATTATTATTATTATTATTATTATTATTTATTTTTTTTATTTAGCGTATGGATTCCAAAATACAGAGAGAGGATACATTATTTATTTATTTATATATATTTTTTTTTTTTTTTTTTTTTTTTTTTTGTTATGCAATTTTTAAAATAAATAGTTGTCACAAGTTTAATGACTTCAGCCAGGATATTGCTTCAGGTGAGATATTTTGAATTTTGTCGATTTCGCCTGGGAAGGATAGCACTGGGCAGTTGTATATTATATGGTCTACCGATTGAGATGGATGGCCACAAATACAGCTGGCGTCATTTGCAAGTCCCCACTTCGTTAGGGATTCCATTGTTCTTGCAGTGGATGTGCGGAGGCGGTTTAAGTTACACCAAGCTTTACGGGGTAGTTCAAACTCGGTGCTTCGTTCATCAGTATTGAATAAGGGACTACTTCGTCCTGAGTTATTCCACTGAGTTGTCCATGCGGTTTGGATATTAAAGTTTTCCTCTTGTAGTTGTTTAGCTAGCAGTAAAGGTGGATGTCTCGATTTTAACCTTGACTCATAGCGATTATAAAGTTCCGAGTTCAGCAGCGGTATGTTGGGATTTGTGCTGATTTTAGAATACTCCCGAAGGAGGGCTTGTCGTCTTCTAAGATGAGGAGGTTGGAGATTTGTTAGCATTGGGAGCCACTCAGTGGGAGTTGCCTTTAGGGTCCCCGAAATTATTCTCATTGTGGTATTCAGCTGGGTATCGATGCGCTTCACATGGTGACTATTCAGCCAGATTGGGGCACCGTATTCGGCGGTTGAATAAACTAGAGCAAGAGCAGACGTTCGAAGACAGCTAGCAGATGCACCCCAACTTGTTCCTGCGAGTTTTTGGATGATGTTGTTTCTTGTCTTTATTTTCTGTGCAGATTTGTCGAGGTGAAATTTAAATGATAACGTTCTGTCTAGAGTTATACCCAGATATTTTGGTGAAAAGTTATGTGTGAGCGTGGTACCGTTAAAACGAATTGTTAGTTTCCTGTTTGCCTCTATGTGGGTAAGGTGGAAACAGCATACCTCTGTTTTGGCTGGACTGGGTTTTAATCTCCAATTGCTGCAAAAGGATGATATTTTATGTAGGTCATGTTCTAGCACTTCTTCAAGCGTGCCAAATTTATCGTGTTGGAATGCGAAGGCCATATCGTCTGCGTAATTGAATTTTCGGGAGATGGTGGCAGGTAGGTCATGAATGTATAGATTAAAGAGTGCCGGGGCCAGAACTGAACCTTGTGGCAGACCATTGTTGAGCTTTCTCGTTTTACTGTGTGTATCGTTCAAATAAACATTGAAATGCCGGTCACTGAGCATCGCCAGTATTATATTGCAAATTCTGCTACAAGGGATTACCTTGTTTAATTTCAGGATGAGGCCCTTTTTCCACACAGTGTCGTAGGCTGCTGTTAAGTCAACAAATGCGACAGCAGTTTTTTTCATCTGGTCGAAGCCATTTTCAATGTGATTGGTGAGGGATAAAATTTGATCTGTACAACTGCGACCCTTTCTAAAACCCGCCTGTTCAGATGGGATGATCTTTTCTAGGTCTACTTCTATGCGACTTAGGATTAAACGTTCAAAAAGTTTAAAGCATACAGAAAGTAGGGCGATGGGGCGGTAATTTGTTGCATCTGCTGGATCTTTTCCTGGCTTTAGTAACGCAATAATTTTGGATTTTTTGAATAAACCTGGGAGGTCGCCAGATTGTAGAATGTTAGTGTAGAATCGAGAGAGCCATTTTCTAGTGTGGGGACCACTGTATTTTATAAATTCTGGGTAGATGCAGTCAACTCCCGCTGCTGTGCCATTCTTAATTTTTGATAGCGCTTCATTAATTTCGGATACTGAAAATGGGTGAGAGTATGAGTCATTCGGAGATGTTTGGCTTCTTAGGGTCTTAAGTTCCTGGTTGATCTTTCGGGTGAAAGGTTTATCTGAATCCGCTTTGGATACGTTGACTATATGGCGGGCGATGAGATTTGGGTCTATTGGTGGTTTTGATGGGGTGGATGGGTTCGCAGCCCCAAGTTTCCGAAGAAGACTCCATGCTTTCCGGCTAGAGTGCTTAAAATCTATTCGGGATACGGTGTCCGACCACTGAGACTTTCTTGCGTCGTCCAGACTTTTTATAAGTTCGTCAGCAACATCTGGGTTTTGATATTCACGAAACTCTTCGTAAAGCCTGTCGCTATCCTCGTTCCAGCATGGAATGTATTCTTTACGATAGCCTCTGGGGATGCATTTCTTGGCTGTGGCAATGACTAGGCCAACGAAACGCTCGAAGTTTTTTACAGTGGGAGGGATAAAACGAATATCGCAGTCCAGTTTAGAGGTGAATTTTGGCCAGTCAGCTTTTTTGAAATTCCACCTGGATTTTGGAGTAGATTTTACGATAGGTATTGTGACGCCGATGTTTACGAGTGCTGGACGGTGCTGGCTTTGTGGGAAGTCGGATAGAATAGACCTCGATGAGGGTAAGGGTTTGTCATTGACTGTTGAGACGAAGCAGAGATCAGGATTGGAGTCCCTGTTCCATCTGGCAGAATGGAAACTGCCGCGGTCTTTGGCATCGAATAAAAGTTGTAGTCTATTATTTTCAGACCATTGGACTAAGAATTCTCCATTATCGTCATCGGCTGCGTATCTCCAAAGGCTGTGATGGCTGTTGAAGTCGCCGCAGTATATAGCCGGGTGGGGAAGAGTGGGAATAACATTTTCGGGCCATGTAACTGCTGGAGGTTTATAAATGTTCGTAATGTATAAGCCGTGAACTCTGCTTACAATGATAGAGATGTCTTCTATATTGGAGCTTGAAATGACTTCTGCGTCGTGGATATTGTTGTTTATATACGTAGCAATTCCGTATCTAGGGTGGTTTATGGCTGCTAGAAGCTTATAGCCGGGGATATTTCCTCTTTGTTGTAAAATATCTTGAGATGATGTGTGAGTTTCCTGGATTAGGACTACGTCTACTTTTTCATCTATCAGTAGTCTTGATAGATAGTCGGACTTTGCTTTGCTTATGCCCTCTATATTTAATTGGAATATGCGGACCTGGGGTCCTATTGATTTTGCAGTCTTTACCATATTCATTATTATTTTAGCGTAATTGTAGCTTGTTTACGTGTTAAGATTTCCTTGTAGGAATCGGAGCGATGTATAATTTTCTTTTCAAATAAGTTGTTTGATGATTTTCGTATCTTTCTCTGTATTCGATAGCCAGGAGGTTTTATCTGGTATAGTTGATTAAACGTAAACTTTGGCTTCCGATTCGCAGTAGTTCATTTAGCGTTACCCAGGATACACCGCGAGGAGGCGAACTACGGTTGTATCCCAAAATAATTCGGTATGAAAAAATTTCAATATTTTTTTATATAAGTAAATTGTTTTCTAAAATTTTAAAGTCTTAAAAAGCGTTTAAGTTGGTTAATGTGTGCACTGAACATTAAAGTCGTTTTTGCCGACTGAAATAATTTTAAAAGAAAACTGTTTTCATTTACGTCCCTAACCCGTGTTCTTCACGTACCAGAAAAGCATAGATTTTTCTGTTAACAAACGTTGTTTTATGTTAACGCATCGTAGACATAATTGTTAAGCATTTTCCCTTAACAGTTATGTTAGAGAACAATCAAAAAGTAATGTCTACAGTATTTTTTAAATTAAATCGATGTAAATTCATTAACAAAAAATCAAGTGACATTTGTTAACACACCGATTCAAATACGGCAGTAATATTTACGAAAAAGCATGTTGATTTGACGAAAGAGCAATCATTATACAGCTAACAAAACAGGGGTGTTGATTTGAATAAAATTTCGTTAATTTATATTTGAGATAAATTTGACGAAATTTCGTCAAATTAACAGAATTATTTTCGTCAATTTGAATAAAATAGTTTATTCAATTTGAATAAATATCATCAATTTAACAAAATAATTTTCGTCGATTCAACGATATTTTATCAATTTTACTAAATTTTTCAACCCTTTCAAAAAATAAAATATCCATAAATATTATTTTTATTTCTGAAATTATATTTTTGTATTAAAAGGAATATGTTATTATTTTAAAAACTTAAAAAATGCTTACTATAATAAACCAAAAAAAAAATACAAAATAGTAAATAATAAATAAATAATAATAGGTACAAAAAATAATTTATATATAAACTTACAAAAAGGGAATGAATTTATTAAAGACGAAGAACTGCTGCCGTGTGTTCATATTTCCAATGTGTTAATTTAAGTTTCGGACGGAAACCTATTTATCTTTGCCTAAACCTTGGTCAATGTAATGTATAGAATACCTAAAAACATTAATAAAAATAAAAATTAGTTTATAAATTTAATTATTATATTCATATATCATTACTTACATCAAGTTTTGTTTTCACATGAAGTTTTGTAAAATTTGAAGACGCTTTTATAATGTCAAAAAAACACGGTAAAAACTTTAAAGCTTTAGCAATTCTATAAAATTGCATAAAAAATAAATAAATTTTAGCAAAACATAATTTTTTTATGACACTGAACAAAGCAAAAAGTAATGGCGTCCAAACTAATAATTTTAGTCAATTTGACGAAATTTTGTCAATTTGATGAAATTTCGTCAATTTTACTTTTTTAGAGGATGTAAAATTGACAAAATTTTGTTGATTTGAATAAAATTTGTTGAATCTTAAAAAAAAAATTGACAAAATTTCGTTAAAGATCTACAAAATTTTTTTGTTGATTTTACTTACGCGATTTGGTTCGGTGCAGAAAAATCTATGCATTTCTGGTACGGTAGAACATGTGTAAAATATTACCTTATATAAATCTACACGCAAAAAAATCTGTGTCGGAGTGACCAAAAATCTGGCATAATTTTACCAAAAATATGCTAAAACTACAACCGTTGAAGTAGTTTTCTTAATTTAGCCAAATCGCTTATGTAAAAAATTTTTAAGAAAATGATTGTGCTATTTAAGCTAAAACTTGGTAAAATGTACAAAAAGAAATATGGTGAAATATACCAAAATTTTTAGAAAAGGTGACTAAAAATAATGACAAAAATTACCACATTTATGCTAAAATAAATTTTCTATTAAATTTTTGTAAAAATTTGTATTTTTGTTAAATTTAAAATTTTCACACAATAAATCCATATTAATATTAATATTAATATAATAAACGTTTTGTAGGATTTAATTTACCACCGACCAACTGACCTTTTTTGTACAATTTTCTCCAGTGACTGCTGCCTACACACAAAAAAAATTTAAAAAATTGTGCCAGTTTTTGGTTTAATTACAACCTATAAAGTGTTTTTGGATAACCAAAGTTTCTGCTCTAAAAAACTTAGGTAAATTATCCAAAACCACCTTATAGGTTGTATTATCCCCAAAACGTACACAATTTTTTTATATTATTTTTTCTTGAAGTGAAGGATCCGCTATAGCTTCACGAATTTATTTAAAAGCACCCAGTAAAAATAGAAAATTATCACCAAACACAAATTTTTAATTTAAAAAAATAGTAAACCACATTGGTCTCTTGGTTAGGAGGAACACTTACTTTGTGATTCCATTTGTAACTCATCAAAACAGGTCTGGACTCCATTGGCTTTGCTATATAAATGAGTTTTTAGGTTTTAATTTTATAACTAAAGCTAAGTAAGTTGTTCACCGGTGAAAAAAAAATGTTGCGAAACATCAATTAATTTGTATTTTGACTTTTCAAAATAAAAAAAGTGTTGGTAAGTGATATAAACGAAAATTTCAAGATTTGGCACCACTTTTTTTAAATACTTAACTTTTAAGAATATATAAATATCCCTACTTATCAAGTGTATACCTACTTAAATTTGTATGGGAATTTTATAACAAACTCGAAAAAAACACACCTCATATTACTTTTGGTACATTTTACCAAGTTTTTGCCTAAATAGCATAATCATTTTCTTCAAAAATTTTTACATAAGCGTTATGGCTAAAAGAAAAGAAAACTACTTCGTCGGTTGTAGTTTTAGCATATTTTTGGTAAAATTATGCCAGATTTTTGCTCATTCCGACACAGATTTTTTTTGCGTGCAGGGTATAGGGTTGTAAAAGGCTGCTACTTTTCAGTACTCAATACAACTCAATAGGGTTGTAAAAGTCTGCTACTTTTCAGTACTCAATACAACTCAATACTTTTTGAATTGGGTACTCGATACTACTCGATACTTTTTGTTTAGTATACGCTCAGTATGTTTTTTAAGCAAAATTTAAAAAAATTATATATACCCGGCTAAAAATAAAGTGTACTAACGCATGTACGATCATATATGATAATGCATGTTAAGGATGGATCAATATATCATCGCATATTATCATTTGTTCTTCCATATATGGTCATGTATTGAATAAGCGCCAATTTTAATATATGTTCATATATGATCATATATGTTTCCGAATTAATGATGTATGGTCAGATGTGTTCATATATGCTCATATACAATTCATTTTTAGCCGGGTATTACATTATATTTATACATTATACATTATTTTTATACATTATTCAGTATTTTTGACACTTATTTTATGCAAGCGCCAATAGCTAACGTATTTTTTAAAATATATTTTAATAAATCTTATACGATTTTTGCACTTTTTAGATAAATTTATTGCTAAAATGTAAAAAATACAACCCTAAAAAGTATTGGGTAGGGACTTTTTGGTAGTGGGTACCCGGAAAATTTGTTGGTACTCGATACCAAGTACCCAAATACCCGGTACTTTTACAACCCTACAACTCAATACTTTTTGAATTGGGTACTCGATACTACTCGATACTTTTTGTTAAGTATGTTTTTTTTTAGCAAAATTTTAAAAATTATATATATTTCATTATATTTATACATTATACATTATTTTTATACATTATTCAGTATTTTTGACACTTGTTTTATACAAGCGCCAATGGCTAACGGATTTTTTTTAAATATATTTTATAAAATCTTATACGATTTTTGCACTTTTTAGATAAATTTATTGCTTAAATGTAAAAAATACAACCCTAAAAAGTATTGGGTAGGGACTTTTTGGTAGTGGGTACCCGGAAAATTTGTTGGTACTCGATACCAAGTACCCAAATACCCGATACTTTTACAACCCTAGCAGGGTACTGATAAATAAATGTTTGAAGCTATGGCAATTCCTTCACTACAATAAAGAGTGTGGGCACCAGTTCTCCCTTTAAGGTGGGTAAGTTGCTCGGTTTTCACGTGAAAATCTGTCAAACTCCATATAAAAAAAAAACATAAATTTCACACTGGCTTTACAAAAGCGTAAAAATTTCGCTGAAGAGGTATTCTGTTTACTGGTGAAAAACCGGCAAAATAACCCGGTATGTGTTGCATCAATACGCATCAACACTATAAGCAACATTTTTTTAAATTGTACAGACCATTTAAAGCTAAGTAAGTTGTTCACCGGTGAAAAAAAATGTTTCGAAACATCAATTAATTTGTAGCGAAAATTTGACAGTCATATGTTTGGTTATGTTTTGCGCGTCAGAATACATAAAATAACTTTAAACCACCGACCAACTGACCTTTTTTGTACAATTTTCTCCAGTGACTGCTGCCTACACACAAAAAAAATTTAAAAAATTGTGCCAGTTTTTGGTTTAATTACAACCTATAAAGTGTTTTTGGATAACTTACCAAAGTTTCTGCTCTAAAAAACTTAGGTAAATTATCCAAAACCACCTTATAGGTTGTATTATCCCCAAAACGTACACAATTTTTTTATATTATTTTTTCTTGAAGTGAAGGATCCGCTATAGCTTCACGAATTTATTTAAAAGCACCCAGTAAAAATAGAAAATTATCACCAAACACAAATTTTTAATTTAAAAAAATAGTAAACCACATTGGTCTCTTGGTTAGGAGGAACACTTACTTTGTGATTCCATTTGTAACTCATCAAAACAGGTCTGGACTCCATTGGCTTTGCTATATAAATGAGTTTTTAGGTTTTAATTTTATAACTAAAGCTAAGTAAGTTGTTCACCGGTGAAAAAAAATGTTGCGAAACATCAATTAATTTGTAGCGAAAATTTGACAGTCATATGTTTGGTTATGTTTTGCGCGTCAAAATACATAAAATAACTTTAAATAATATTTTTTGGTAAGTTATGTGATATTATTAATGTTTACAGTCCCAAACACTTATAATTACTTCATTTTATATCTGAATGTTAAATTCGCCGCTTTTTAAGGTGGTTAAGTTGTTCGGTTTTCACGTGAAAATCTGTCAAACTCCATATAAAAAAAAAACATAAATTTCACACCGGCTTTACAAAAGCGTAAAAATTTCGCTGAAGAGGTATTCTGTTCACTGGTGAAAAAACGGGAAAATAACCCGGTATATGTTGCATCAATACGCATCAACACTATAAGCAACATTTTTTTAAATTGTACAGACCATTTAAAAAGCGGTGAAATTTAACATTCAGATGTAAAATGAAGTAATTATAAGTGTTTGGGACTGCAAACATTAATAATATCATATACCTTACCAAAAAATATTATTTAAAGTTATTTTATGTATTCTGACGCGCAAAACATAACCAAACATATGACTGTCAAATTTTCGCTACAAATTAATTGATGTTTCGAAACATTTTTTTTTACCGGTGAACAACTTACTTACAATTAGCTTTAAATGGTCTGTACAATTTAAAAAAATGTTATTTTGCCGGTTTTTCACCAGTAAACAGAATACCTCTTCAGCGAAATTTTTACGCTTTTGTAAAGCCAGTGTGAAATTTATGTTTTTTTTTTATATGGAGTTTGACAGATTTTCACGTGAAAACCGAGCAACTTACCCACCTTAAAGGGAGAACTGGTGCCCACAGGGGGGGTGAAATAAAGCCATAGGCAATAAGGCCATATGGCCTTATTTCCCAAAGAGTTGAGAAATAAGGCCATATGGCGTAATTACCAACCACTGTTGGAAATAAAGCCATATATGGCTTTGTTACTCATTTAAATATTTTTTAAAAATGTTCATCATTATTTTGCGGAGAGTGTGGAAATATATTTCCACGTAAATCCTGCTACCAAAAAAAAAATTATTTAGCGAAGCCTCTAAATTAATTTATGGAGTTTGAAATGGCGTACGGACATAGCGCCAAAGGTCTTATCGCCCAAAACCGTAAATTTGATATCGCCCAAGCTGCGACATATAGCCCAAAATGATAGGTCTAAAAATGTTACTTCTCGCAAAACAAAATTGTCAAAAAATCCAAAATATTTTTTTTGGGCGAAATGTCGAACTTACGACTTCTATGATTTGTGTTTTTGTAATAAAGGTTTTCTGCGTAGCCGGCCTTCGGCCGGGCTTAGGGATTACATACTCCATGCATTAAACCCACCCTCTCTGCAAACCAAAGCTATTTTGGTTATCAAGCCTTTTTGAGGCATAAAAAATTTGATAGCGCAAAGGCCGGCTACCCTAGAAAACTTTACTTTGCGGAGAGGGTGGGTTTAATGCATGGATCTTGTAGTCCCTAAGCCCGGCCGAAGGCCGGCTACACAGAAAAACTTTTTTTGTTAAACAATCTTTAAATTAAAAACCCTGCCAATAAAAAATTGGTGCCTCTAGTTCCCTCTAAGTTCCGAGGTTCCTGGTATATGTGGTTTTTTAATTTAAAGATATTAAAAAAAAAAAAAATTTTCTGCGTAGCCGGCCTTCGGCCGGGCTTAGGGATTACAAACTCCATAAATTAATTTAGCGGCTTCGCTAAATAATTTTTTTTTTGGGTAGCAGGATTTACGGGGAAATATATTTCCACATTTTCAACTGATATGGCTTTATTTCCACTTTGGTTGCAAAATCTATATGACTTTATTGCTCAATCGTGTTGGTAATAAAGCCATATGGCCTTATTTCCCATTGAATTGAGAAATAAGGCCATATGGTCTTATTGCCTATGGCTTTATTTCACCCCCCCGTGCCCACACTCTTTATTGTAGTGAAGGAATTGCCATAGCTTCAAACATTTATTTATCAGTACCCTGCACGCAAAAAAAATCTGTGTCGGAATGAGCAAAAATCTGGCATAATTTTACCAAAAATATGCTATAACTACAACCGACGAAGTAGTTTTCTTAATTTAGCCATAACGCTTATGTAAAAATTTTTGAAGAAAATGATTATGCTATTTAGGCAAAAACTTGGTAAAATGTACCAAAAGTAATATGAGGTGTGTTTTTTTCGAGTTTGTTATAAAATTCCCATACAAATTTAAGTAGGTATACACTTGATAAGTAGGGATATTTATATATTCTTAAAAGTTAAGTATTTAAAAAAAGTGGTGCCAAATCTTGAAATTTTCGTTTATATCACTTACCAACACTTTTTTTATTTTGAAAAGTCAACAAAAAAATAAATAAATTACAAAAATTAGTTTGAACAATTTTTTTTCACAACAAAAAAATAAATATTAAAATTCCTTTATAAATTCTATTAATTAAATAAAAGTATCTTCAATAAAAATTAATAAATAATAAAGTGATACCACACACAAAAAAAATTTAAAAAAATTGTGCCAGTTGTTGGTTTAATTACAACCTATAAAGTGGTTTTGGATAACTTACCAAAGTTTTTGCTCTAAAAAACTTAGGTAAATTATCCAAAACCACTTTATAGGTTGTATTATCCCTAAAACGGACACAATTTTTTTACATTTTTTTTTGTGTGCAAGTACATTCAACAAAATAAAAAGAGTTGCCAAAATTGTAATGTTAAGTAGTGATATCGTTTTTTTATAAGTACACTCATAGAAATATCTTAGTAGAAAAATTAGTAAACCCATTGTAGATCAAGTTTTACAGAATTTAACAAAAATCAATGTTGATATTACAAAATTCAATAGTTGAAAAATACATAGTTGGAAAAAATTGTATAAAATATAAGTACATGAAATGTGCAACACTGTTTTTGCTGAGCGCCATTTGTAAATTTTTGTTGACTTGTACAGAAGGGATGTTTCTAAAAAAAAAATCTTTTTTATTAGAAAATATTTGGTGAGTAATTAAATATATTTGTTATTTAATTCATTAATAAAGCAATTTTTTATTTTTTTTAGCAATATGTGATTTGGAATCTTTCTAAAAACTCTAGAAGCTAATCACGTAAAATGATTGCCGACAGCAAAACAACAGCGAAATACATCACAGTCCAAGGAAACAAAAAAAAAAAAATATCATCTAAAAACAAAATAATTTTATGTGAAAATAATGAGTTAATGAAAACCACGAAAAAATATTGTGAAAATATTCAATTAAATAAAATAACATTTACAACACAAATAAGAATTTCGTTTTAATAAATAAAATTGCATGAATATACGAAACAAAACGAGTATGATTAACAAAAATACGAATAGAACCAACAAAAATACGAGTTAATCAGCTTTTACAAAAACTGACAACAATTAATGTTGAAATTAACATAAATATTTGTAGGGTCAAAATCAACAATGATTTCTGTTGAATTTACTACGATTTTCTTTGGGAATACAATGATTTTTGGTTGAGTGTAGTTATAGTTGTATATAAAAAACTCGAAAAAACACGCCTATGGTGAAATGTACCAAAATTATTAGAAACGGTGACTAAAAATAATGCTAAAAATAACCACATTTATGCTTATATGGAGTTCACACTACCGCCTTTAAACATCTCATGAGTGTTTAAGCGCTAAAGGGTATATGACACTACATTTTTTTTGTATTAAATTGAAATTGATGGCATACTAATCACATTATAGAACAGCATTACCGGGGTCGGTAATAATGTGCTCTAATGTGATTAGTATGCCGTCAATTTCAATTTAATACAAAAAAAATGTAGTGTAATATACCCTTAAACAATCAAAATTTGACTTGTTCCCCCATACATTTGGTTGTTCAGCTAAACACTCAAATTCGACTTGTTTCCCTGTTGAACATTTCGCTAAACATTTCAAAGGCAGGGTTCGGTATATTTCCTTTTAATTTTTCTTTATTCTATGCCAAAAAAAAATATTTCATAGCAACCAGCTTCTGTATCTGTCTGCCATTTTCTTAGCAAAACATTGGAAAATTGAGAAATTATAAATATTTAAAAAACTAATAAAAACTACTGAAAAATCAGAAAAAAGTGTGTGTTTTATTTATAATTATATTGGAAAAGCTGCACTAATAGTGAGTTTTGCCTTCCATCGCAGTATAAATATGCAAACAGCTTCGGACAGGTCCGGAACAAAAAACAGAAAAATCTTCCTATTTACTTGGAATGAGTCAATAAAAAGGTGTTCCGTGTAGTGGTGTTATGTAAATGTTATAAAAAAATTAAATATCTTGTCTTCCGCCAAAGTTTAAAAGGTTTTTAGAAATATTTTTGCAATTTTTTTCAGAATTAGGTTATGTGCGTTTGTTTACAAACGTTAAACACTCAAAGTTAAACGCGCAAAATGTAGTGTGAACGATTTTGTTTACTTTTTTAAACAAGTGGCTTAAACGAGTACAAATTCTCTAGTGTGAACTCCGTATTATTTTTTATTAAATTTTTGTACACGCAAAAAAAAACAGGTGTAATATTACACAAAAATCTGGCATAATCTACCTAAGTTTATACGTAAATATACAACTTAACAAGTTATAAGACTATTTAGTAAATATACTTAGGTAAAAAATTGTCTTATAAAAAATATGACATTTATAAAAGAAAACTTTGTAAAAATGATCAAGGAAATTTATCAATTTAATCAAGTCAAAGTTACCACTTATTCAAATATATTATTCAATTTAACAAATTAATTCCGACACAATAAACCAAATAACTTATATCAATTAATACATTCACCTTTATATTTTTAACATTCTTTACTACATAAATGAAACAAATCACCAATAAGGTTTTTATTTATTATTTATTATGGTTAAATTATACATTCAATTAAAAAAAAATCTGCAAACATTAGAAAATAAAATTTAAACCTATTACTATATAAATTATTTTATCGATTTTTAATTTTCTACACAAAATTTTTTATCGATTTTTAATTTTCTACAGAAAATTTTTTATCGATTATAAAATTTTCTACAGAAAATAATAAATTTTGTATAGAAAATTTTTAATCGATGATAAATTTTCTATAGAAAATTTTTTTTTCATTATAAATTTTTTATAGAAAATTTTTTATCGATTACACATTTTCCATTTTCTACAAAAAAATTGTTATCTATTATAAATTTTTAGCGAACATTTTTTATCGATTTTAAATTTTCTATAGAAACTTTTTTATCGATTACAAATTTTATATCGAGAATTTTTTATCGATTATAAATATTATATAAAATGTTTTTTTTTTCGATTACAAATTTTCTATAGAAAATTTTTATCGATTATAATTTCATTATAAATTTTCTATAAATTTTTTTTTTATCGATTATAAATTATATTATAAATTTCGTTTATAAAGTTTTTATCGATTTTAAATTTTCTACAGCAAATTTTTTATAGAAAATTTATAATCAATACAAAATTTTCTATAGAACATTTAAAATCGATAAAAGTTTTCTATACGAAATTTAAAATTTTATTTATAATCGATAAAAAATTTTTTATAGAAAATGTATAATAAAATTTATAATCGAAAAAAAAATTCTATAGAAAATACTAATCGATAAAAAATGTTCTATATAATATTTATAACCGATAAAAAGTTTTCTATATAAAATTTATAATCGATAAAAAAAAAAAATCTATAAAAAACTTCTAATCGATAAAATATTTTCTATACAAAATTTATAATATAATTTTTAGCCGAAAAAAATTTTCCATAGAAAATTTAAAATCGATAAAAAATTATCTATATAAAATTTATAATCAATAAAAAATTTTTTATTTAAAATTTATAATCGATAAAAAATTTTCTATAGAAAATTTGTAATCGCTTTTATAGAAAATTTATAATCGATCACAAATTTTTTATAGAAAATTTATAATCGATAACAAATTTTCTATAGAAAATACATAATCGATAAAAAATTCTTTAGAATATTTATGATCGATAACAAATTATCTATCGAAAATTTATAATCTATAAAAAATTATCTTTTGAAAATATACCAACGATAAAAATTTTCGATACAAAATTTATAATCGGTAAAAAGTTTTTTGGAAAAATTTTAAATCCATAAAAATTTTCTATAAAAAATTTATAACAAAATTTATAATCGATAAAAATTGTTTTTAAAGAAAATTCATAATAAAATTCAAAATTTTGTTAACGATTTTTTCCAGAAAATTTATAATAGATAAAAATATATGTATATGGGTGAAATCAAAAAATGTCAGTGTTTTTGAGCCAAAATTGTACAAACAAAAAATTTTAATTTTTGGTAAATTTTTTATTAAAATCGATATGTTACATCACTACTAATATAATTATAAAAGATCTCTTCTACAAACTGTTTCAAACAAATTTTATCGACATTTTTATGATTTTTTTGGTGACGGAGTTTACATTCACCTTAGAAAAATACATTAAATTTTTTGAATTTTCTTTGAAAACATTTTATTGTAATTTAAAACACTTATTTATGTAATTGCTAACAATTTTTGTAATTAGGATTTTTTTCTGGTTTTTGTTATTAAAGACTTTACAATTATTTTTTATTTTAATAGGATTTTTCTAAGGAAATGTAAAATAAATTTATTATTATTTCTGTTAAAATAATTTTTTTTTACTTTTTTGAATGACTAGTGTTAATATTTGCGTCGGTTTTAACAACTTCATAAGGTTTTTTAATGCAATCTGCAAAAAAAAAAAAAAAAAGTGGACGGAGTTTACAGAGACGGAGTTTACATTTCGTCACTTTTTGCCCTTTTTTTCGAAAACTATTTGTCGGAAATTGGTTTCCGAAAAAAATTCATTAGATGTCAACTAGATACGTCAAAATATGACGATATTTCAGATGCACGCTAATTAGTTTTGTTGTAAACGTGGAGACGGAGTTTACAGCATTTTTCGATTTTTCATTTATGATTTAGCTTTTCATACAGGGAAATTAATATGCAGGGAGCAAACTTGAAACCAATGATGCAAAATGATACTTTATAGCCTCGCGTTTAATAAATGGGGCAATAACCTATTATTTTTCTAAACACAATACGTCAAAAACAACAAAATTGTCAGGTTCCATAATGTCTAAAAAAAGTGTCGAAAAATCGTTACACAATTGAAGCCGTGTTTGTATGGGTAAAAGAGATAGTTATGACCAAGGATGGGTACCAATTCGATAAAAGTATTGGTATTGGTATTGGTTTTTAAAATTATATTAGTATTGGTGTAGGTATTGGTTTTCATTTTTTGTTGAATTGGTATAGGTTTCGGTATTGGTTTTGAGTTATTTAGGTATTGGGTATTGGTATTGGTTTTAGCCTCGAATCGGTATCGGTTTTTAATAAGTATTGGTATTTATCTTATATCGGTTTTGGTATTTGTATGCAAAAGGTTTTGTCGTTAATATTAATTAATTTAAGGTAAGTCGTCCTTCTGTCCGGTTTTTCCTTCTGGTAGGTTTTTTGGCCAATAGTCTCTACAGGTCGTAAATGTTAACCGATTTTTTTGAAATTCAGAATATAAGCCTATATTAAGGTAATAAATAAGTGCCTTGAAAGTTTTTGAAATCGGACCTACAACGAAACTATTTCAGGGTGGACACTTCATTTTTAATAAAATTTACAGATGTTATAGATCAATGGTTCCCAACCTTTGATTCTCGCCCCACTGAGGGGCAATTTGAAGGTTCCAGGGGCATAAGCGTAGCTAGACCAATATTCTGGGGTGGGCAAAAGCCACCCCCCTTCTCAAAAAAAAACTTAAAAAAAAATATTAAAACTAAAAAACATATAACAAGAAATCACAAAAAAAAGTATTTAAAAAAATTAAAGTTAACTACTATTTTCGTTAAAAATATATAAATAATAAGCAAAAACTGTGTAGAGCAGACGGTTTTTGCACAGACATATTGAATACATTTTCTAAAGTATTTTGGCCTCCTGAACACGAATCTGTCATCAGAAAAGTTGTATCAAATCGCCTTCTCGAGATTTAATATTAATATTTTTTTTATTTGAACATGGTCCACAAAAATTGAAAATGGCTATATCTCGAGAAGGCGATTTGATACAATTTTTTTGATGACAGATTAGTGTTTAGGAGGCAAACATTTTTGGGAAATGTGTTTTAATCTTTTTTTTTAATTTTACCAAAAAAAAATCATAAAAATTGGTACGAAAAAATTTATGAAAAACATATGCAAATTTGGTTCAAAACTTTGATTTCTTTTGCAAATATTTCTGGTTATACTTAATGGATTTTGGATTTTAAACCCAGGTTATTTTTATTGGAGTGTTTACTTTATATATCTGCTTTGAACAGGATATTTATTGCAAAATTCGGATACTTTTAAGGATGTAACCATAAAAAGGACATCTTGAACTTCCTTAGAATGTCCTGATGATATCCTTGATCGCACCGAGTCCGGATTTCTTGCAAAATTTAGGTAATTTTATTGGGAATTTGAACAAAAAAAATGTGAATATCTTTTACATAAAATTTTCAAATATTAAAAAATTTGTCGGATTTGAAGGCTTGGTCCATAAAAAATGAAAATGCCTATATCTCGAGAAGGCGTGTTTAGGAGGCCAAAATAATTTAGAAAATGTATCCTAAAACTCTGTGCAAAAAAAATTGATTTAATTAAAGTAGTGTAATTTGTATATTAAAATCAATTTATAATGGAAAGAGTTAAAAAACGTTATATTTTTCTTTTTTCATTTATTTCATTTTTAATATTTAAAACTACTAAATTTGAAAATCATTCCTGAAGCAAAAGTTTGAATAAATATTCCTGACAATTTTGGATTTAAGCATATCAAAGTTTAAATAATTAAAAAAAAAGAAAATTTTCGGGGGTGGGCTAAATGCAAAAATGTCTGGGGTGGGCTAAATCGAGTCTAGGGTGGGCTTTGCCCACCCCAGCCCCCCCGTTTCTACGCCTATGTCCAGGGGGCAACGAGCAAGATTTGTTTAGTCAAATTAACTACAAAAACTATTTTTTTTACCAAAATTAACTACAAAAATTTGTTAATTGGTAAAATTTTTACTAAAAATTTAGTTTAAATTCTTATATTACAAAAACTTTGTAAGTAATTTTTTTTTTAGTAATTTTTCATTAAAAACAAAAACTTTTTGAAATCGGACCTACAAGGAAACTATTTCAGGGTGGACACTTCATTTTTAACAAAATTTACGGATGTTATAGATGAATCAAATGAAGAGACACTTGCCTTTTGTTTAAGTATTTAATTTAGAGATGGTCGCTGGTCCCGTTATTCACGCGTGAGCGTGAGTGATTTTAATTTAAATCATTTGGTTACAGAGTGATTTTCATTTAAGTCAAGTGACTATATTAAGGTAATAAATAAGTGCCTTGAAACTTTTTGGATTCAGACCTACAAGGAAACTTTTTCAAGGGTGGACACTTCATTTTAAATAAAATTTACAGATGTTATAAATTAAACAAACGAAAAGACACTTGTCTCTTGTTTATGTATTTGAATTGGAGATGGTCGCTGGTCCCGTGATTTGCGTGACTCAAAAAAGTGATTTTCATTTAAATCTCGTGATTGTGAGTTGAAAAATTCTGAGTGAGTGTCTAGAGAGTGAGTCGAATTTTTGGTTGAGGGATGTTTTTTTTTGAAAAACCGCTTTTAAAAATAAAATATTTTTTAGCAGTATTTGCATTCAGAATTAAGTCAAACTTTAAACTAAATAGTACATGCTTAACCCATTGTGGACAAAGATTCTTTTTTTTTTTTGGAAAAAGGTACCTATTTAGTAAAATTAGCACCAACTAGGGCTGTCAAACGGGATCGGTTTTTTAAAATCCCGGGATTCGGGATTTGAAAATCGAAATCCCGGGATCCTGGGATTTTTCGGGATCACGGGATTTTTCGGGATCCCGGGATTTTTCGGGATTCCGGGATTTTTTGGATTAAATTTCTTTGATTATAAAAGTAAAAAAATAGTAGACTCTTTATGTTTCAATTTTATTGTGCATATTAAGGGGCTATTGTGTGTTAGTTGGTAGCGTGCTAGCCTATTAAGCAGGGAGTCGTGGGTTTGATTCTAACGAAAACCTTTGGGTCGATTTCGCTACAACAAAATTACTAAAAAAAATGATTTCTAATTATTCTTATTGTTATTTAAAGGTAATTAAAATATTAAGTATACGCCACTTATGCAGTTTTCAAGTAATTATTAATATTAAATATTTAGCAATGAACTAAAAAAAACCTTAAGGGGTTTGTTATGGAAAATGACAACTTTTATTTGCTTTTGGTTTCATCCCATTCCGATTTTGGTGTTGCACTGTATAATTTTAAAACTAATTTAAAGAAAATTTAAAATAATAAAAACATTTATAGGGGAAATGTAATAATATAATACATTACCCGAGTAAAAAAAATTATATGACGCAATATATAATTTAATATGGGTTCGTGTCTATTTTGATATAATCTTATACGAAAAATGGTTTCATAAGATTTGATCGAATATTATCTAATAATATCAGTTTATATAACTTTATATCGACTTTGATACGAGTTTTGGTCTAACCCAATGATATAAAATTATATCCAATTATATTAAAATTTATACAATTTTATAAATCGGATGTTTTTTTAGTTTTTAATAAAAAGTTGAAAAATTAAAATAATAAAAATTAGTTGTTCTTGAAAAAAACTTAGAAAAGTTTCAAAAAAATTGAGACATGTTAAATTCTATATAATCCACTTAGAAAATATTGTCATAAAGACTTTGTCCTTATAAAAACTTAGAAAAATTTTAAAAAATGGAGTCATATATAATTTTATATAAAACACTTACAAAATATTTGCGATAAAAAAAATTTTCCTTGAAAAAAACTTAGAAAAAATTTAAAAGATGGAGTCATATAAAATTTTATATAAAACACTTAGAAAATATTCGTGATAAAAAAGTGGTGCTTGCAAAAATCTTAGAAAAATAAAAAAATATGAAGTCATATGAAATTTTATAAAAAACACGTTGCAAATATTTGCGATAAAAATATGTTCTTGGAAAAAACTTAGAAAAATTAAAAAAATAATGGAGGCATATAAAATTTTATATAAAACACTTAGAAATTTAGAATGATGCATGCGACCAGATGTTACAACATATAATTTTGTATGGCGATATCTTAAAAAAATCGCATATCAAAATTTATTATATAAATTTATCTCGCAAGACATAGTGTCACACATGATCATATATGAAATAATATGACTATATAAAAGTATATAAATAAGATCATATTAAATTATTTTTACTCGGGTAGACTTGCATTTTTTTGTATAAAAAAAGTTTTTCTTCCAATTTTGAACGTTCCGGAAAATTTTTTTTCTCCTAGACCTAAAAATTTGAGGCCAATCGGATTAAATTTACCCGTAGCGCTCTTTGATCAATGTTTTGGTTTTTTAGAAAATTTTCGCCAAGATCTGCCAACTTTGGTCAAAGGGCTCCGTGACTGTGGCTTAATGGTTAGTGCGTTGGACTATTATTCAGCAAGTCTGGATAGAATTCTCAGCTCAGCAAAAAATTTGTAAAAAAATTGTAATGTTCCGTTATTCCAGAAAAGCCTGTATTTCAACTTTTTTGCAATTTTAATATTTGGGTTTATTTGCTATTTTATTAATTTATTTCGTTATTTTCAAAATAAATAGTTTCAAAATGTTTAATTAGTGGAATTTGATAATAAATTAAATCTAAAAAAAATTAATATTTATTAATAAAAAAATAAAAAGCCTAAACTAAAAAAAATAAAATGTTTCGTTTTTGCTTGAAACAATTTCTGTGCTGATGCACATTGCATTTAATGCACATATAATTTCCGGTGGTCAAGGGGAGATATTTTTTAATTGCAGAAAGATGAGACTTAACATTTGTAACAAAATATACCTGAACTTCATCCTTTTCATATTTTTTTGAAAAAGGTGATCGAAATGGGTTATCATGCAGGGGGCCCCTTTTTCGATTGTAGATCTTTTGCCAATTGCGATTACACGGGTAAATTTTTTTCTTATATGGGGTTCACACTAACGACCTTAAACAAGTTGTTTAACAAAACACCAGTAACAGAATAAAAACGTAATGGATACAGAAAAAATAATTTTTTAAACACGTAGTCCTTAAACTCTCAAAAATAGCAAGTGTGAACTGCACATTATGCGTTCTTAAATTCTTATATAACATGACTGTGCCTCTAATAAAACAATAAAATTTTTTTCTGGATTCTGGATTTTGTAACGTCTGCTTGATTAAAATTTTGGAATTTCCAAAAAAGGACATTAGTATTTTTTTTTTTACAACGCAAAGAAGAGTGCAGTGATATTCAATGTACATATATCAAATATTAGCAATGTTTGCAAAAGAAAAAATTTCATCACAGAAAAGGTTTAAATTTTTTAAGATCTACTTTTATTAGGGGTCATAAAAACTGTGACAAAAAAAATATTTCTTTTATGTTTTTATGGCTTTTAAAATTCAAGTAGCTAACTCCTTTTTGTTATGTGACATTGCATGCAAACGATTACTGATCGATGTAACATCTTTTGCAATTCGTTAGTCAGGTAAAACCTAATAATGTGATGGAAAAAAAATGTTTGACGTCACAACTAAAACAAACGAAAATAAGAATACAGAAAACCGAAACAAAACCGAAACGAAAGTAGAAAAAAATGAATTGGTATTGGTTTTTTATTGGTATTGGTTTTGAAGAATAAAAGTATTGGTTTTTAATTGGTATTGGTAGTGGGGAATCGGTATTGGTTTTTTATCGGTATTGGTATCGCACAAATAAAGGTATTGGTTTTTAATTGGTATTGGTTTTCAATTTGAATTGGTATTAACGGGTATTGGTATCGAAAAGGTATTGGTACCCATCATTGGTTATGACTATACAAAAATATTTTTTAAGAACGTCAACATGCCCTCTTTAAAAATGTAGTCAATTATTAAGAGTTTGGGTTATTGGTTTTTAAGATATAACCGGTTAAAGTTTAAAAATTGAAAATGTTACTGGCGACGGAGTTTACATTTGGCCTACAAAAATGAAAATAACTTGTTTAAAATAGCTTACTAGTATCCGGATTGTTGTTAGTTATGTAGAACGCCAATCTATGCGACGTTGTGCATTAAAAAATATGCGAATACTTTAACCCATGTATGAGATATTACACGATTACATGGTTTGGTTGACATTTTTTGATTTCACCCATATAGGAAATTTTTTATCGATTATAAAATTTTTTATCGATTATAAATTTTCTTTAGATAATTTTTTATCAATTACAAATTTTGTACCGAAAATTTTTTATCAATTACAAATTTTCTATAAATTTTTGTAAATTTTCTATAAAATTTTTTTATCGGTTGTAAATTTAAAAAAAAAAAAAATTTAATCGATTATAAATTTTCTTAAAAAAATTTTTTGTCGTTTATAAATTTTCTAAAGAAAATTTTTTATTGATCATAAATTTTTCTATAGAAAATTTGTAATCCATAAGAAATTTTCTATACAAAATTTATAATCGATAAAAAAATTTTCTATAAAAAATTTTTAATCGATAAAAATATATATCGTTGAAATTCAATTTGAGCTATCTGCTGGTTAATAACATAGATAGCTAAAATTGAAATTAGCTCAACAATATAGAAAAATTTTTAAAGATTATAAATTTTCTATAGAAAATTTTTTATCGATTATAAACTTTCTTCTGAAAATTTTTTATTGATTATAAATTTTCTTCAAAAATTTTTTATCGATTATAAATTTTCTTCAGAAAATTTTTTATCGATTGTAAATTTTCTTTAGATAATTTTTTATCAATTATAAGTTTTCTATAGAAAACTTTTAATCGATTATACATTTTCTATAAATTTTTGTAAATTTTCTAAAAAATTTTTTTTATCGGTTATAAATTTTCTATAAAATTTTTTTTATCGATTATAAATTTTCTATAAACAATTTTTGATCATAAATTTTTCTATAGAAATTTTTAATCGATAACAAATTTTCTATAAAAAATTAATCGAAAAAAAAATTAAAAAAAGTTTGTGAATCAATGTAAAATTTTCTATAGAAATTTTATAATCGATAAAAAAAATTTTTATAGAAAATTTATAACCGATAAAAAAATTTTTTTAGAAAATTTACAAAAATTTATAGAAAATGTATAATCGATTAAAAGTTGTCTATAGAAAACTTATAATTGATAAAAAATTATCTAAAGAAAATTTATAATCGATAAAAAATTTTCTGAAGAAAATTTATAATCGATAAAAATTTTCTTTAGAAAATTCATAATCAATAAAAAACTTTTCTGGAAAAAAAATTGCGATTTTTTTTTCGTGGCACATTGATAAGACTTTGTAGGTAAATAACATTATAAATAAGTAATTCAAATCCGTTCGCGGTGGTTTAAAGTTAAAATTTTTAAAAAAATTGTCAAAATTACATTTTTTATCCGAAGTTAACCAAACGTACCATTTTGTATGATGCTTAGCCAGAGCTAAAATACATATTCAAACATGCATAAAATTTTTGCTAAATATCGAGATATTTGCATTTAACCAATTTTTTTTCGGCACATTTTCCAATATTTTGGAAATAAAAATGTTTCCAGCGGTTTTATTTTTTTTAGAAAAATATTACCAAATGCGTTAACAAAATCTCAACAAATTCTTAGTTAACACCATTATTCTATCTCTAATAGGTTAAAAACAGCAGTGGTTTAAAGGGAACATTTTTGAAAAAAAAAAATTAATAATTTGGATTTTTTTTTTAATATTAAATGTCTGATTTTACAGTGTTGTCCTTCACTGAATATTGAAACTATTCAAAGTATGATCAATAATGCTAATATTAAGATTATTACGAAATATTTTAACGTTATTACTAATTTTATCAAGGTTATAAAAAATTTTAGCGATTTTTCGCGATTTTCGCGACTGAAAAAATCAATGGACTAAGTAATTTCGAAATATTATTTGAATAAGACATGTCAAAATCTATCAAAATACATTTCTTTTCTACTTTATTTAAGTAATGTGAGATTTTATATAACCATTAAATTTAAAGGTATCAAAAATTTAAAACCACCGAAAAACCGCTTAAACGTTAAATTTTTTCGGGTGCGAATTAATTGAAGATAGAGAATTAAAAAGACTACCAAACGCGCCTTTCACCGACCAATTTCTATAAGCGGCCTGGATGTGCCTTACAAAAAAGTGAAAACTGAAAAACACCGCGGAATTCGCCAATATTAACTTTTGATCAATGTTGCTTTCCATGATTTATTATATTTGCACATACCATTGTTTCTACATGTTCAACTTTCAGCCATGCATATTTGGCTGTCAAATAATGCAAAACTAAAATATCGAAATTTTGCAAAAAATTTAAAAAGTTTATAAAATTTTTGCAATTGAATTTTTTTTGGGTGCGTTTGTAAGTCAAGTGGGAAATGGTAAATTATAAAGTTCACAAAGCATTCGGAACCATTCGGAATAAAACTGGGAGTGTGCCTCGCAAAAAACAGACTTTTTAAAAAATTCACGTTTTTTCTTCCCATCTTTGGAGAGCTGCAGCTTCGTAACCGTTGAGAGCACATCACTCGAATCAGTCTCAGATTGTGCATATTTACAAGGGCTTTTACCATGTGTATTTCAATTTTAAAATTACAGTTTGCACCAAAAGCTACAATCAAAAAACCTCGAAAAATTGAAAAAAATTGGTATCAAAGATTTAGGTCCATGTAACTTTTTTCTTATTGGTGGCACATACACTGAACCTACACCAAATAATTGCCCAAGTCTACTGATTAAACGGTATTAAATTTGGAGCAATAGCTTTAACGCACCCAACAATATGGAACTTTGAACGAAAAATTTCATGAGAGTATCAAGCGATTTTTTTACATTTTTCAACTTTGCACGTTCCTTACCATGAGATAATGAGACTATTTGCGCTGTGCCTTTGCAGAATTACTCATTATGGTTCCCTTAACATATCTACATTCACAGGTACCACCTGGTTTACAAATAAAAATGTTATTGCGAAATTAGTAAAATATCACAAGCGTTAAAAGTTAATGACAAAAGTCCATATATAGAAAATTTATAATCGATAAAAAATTATCTATACAAAATTTATAATCGAAAAAAAAAAATTATCTATAGAAAATTTATAATCAATAAAAAATTATCTATAGAAAATTTCTAATCGATAAAAAATTATATATAGAAAATTTATAATCGATAAAAAATTATCTATAGAAAATTTATAATCGAAAAAAAAATTATCTATAGAAAATTTATAATCAATAAAAAATTATCTATAGAAAATTTCTAATCGATAAAAAATTTTCTATTGAAAATTTATAATCGATAAAAAAAAGTGTATAGAAAAATCGATAAAAAATTTATATAGAAAATAAAAAATTTTCTATTAAAAATTTATAATCGATAAAAAAGTTTCTAAAGAAAATTTATAATCGATAAAAAAAAATTATAGCAAATTTATAATCGATAAAAAATTTGTTATACATACATAATTTATTTTTTGATAAATAATTATCTATAGAAAATTTATAATCGATAAAAAAATATCTAAAATCGATAAAAAATTATCCAAAGAAAATTTATAATCGATATAATTTTTTTTATAGAAAATATATAATCGATAAAAAATTTTATATTGAAAATATATGATCGATAAAAAATTTTCGATTGAAAATTTATAATCGATTAAAAGTTTCTATAGAAAATTTATAATTGATAAAAATAAATTCCATAGAAATTAATAACCGATTAAAAATTTTCTATAGAAAATTTTCTATAGAAAATTTATAATCGATAAAAAATTATCTATAGAAAATTTATAATCGAAAAAAAAATTATCTATAGAAAATTTATAATCAATAAAAAATTATCTATAGAAAATTTCTAATCGATAAAAAATTTTTTTATTGAAAATTTATAATCGATAAAAAAAAGTGTATAGAAAAATCGATAAAAAATTTATATAGAAAATAAAAAATTTTCTATTAAAAATTTACAATCGATAAAAAAGTTTCTAAAGAAAATTTATAATCGATAAAAAAAAATTAGAGCAAATTTATAATCGATAAAAAATTTGTTATACATACATAATTTATTTTTTGATAAATAATTATCTATAGAAAATTTATAATCGATAAAAAAATATCTAAAATCGATAAAAAATTATCCATAGAAAATTTATAATCGATAAAATTTTTTTTATAGAAAATATATAATCGATAAAAAATTTTCTATTGAAAATATATGATCGATAAAAAATTTTCGATTGAAAATTTATAATCGATTAAAAGTTTTCTATAGAAAATTTATAATTGATAAAAATAAATTCCATAGAAATTAATAACCGATTAAAAATTTTCTATAGAAAATTTATAATCGATAAAAAATTTTCTATAGAAAACTTATAATCGATAACATATTAGCGGTTCTCACCCTTGATAGAAAACAAGAAAAGAATAGGAGAATCGAAGAAAACAAGAAAATGTTTGACAGATACAACAACAAAATACATGACGGCTCGTTTTTCTCATTTTCTTGGTTTCTTCTTTTCTACATAGAAAATTTCTTCGACTTGATGCTTGAGTAAGTTAAAGTATAGAAAAAAATAAAAGTTTCTAGACCAACAAAACAGCTGATTAGAGATGCATTTAATTAATTTGTGATATTTTCAGACTTTTTGTACGAAATTTAAAATGAAACTTAAATGATTAATTATATTTTTACTAAAAATCGCGTTGTTTATTTTTATTTCGTGGTTTTAATTATGTAAAATAATTTGAGGTTATAGAAAATGTTAGTGTGAGAAAACTTGTTTAAATAGTTGTTCACTCTTTAGTGGAAAAAATCGGTAGAAAATTTTCTTGTAGGAAATTTCCTCAAATGTTTTCTATCAAGGGTGAAAACCGCTATTATGTATAGAAAATCGATAAAAAATTATCTATATTAAATTTATAGTCGACAAAAAATTTTTATAGAAAAATATTTTCTATAGAAAATTTATAATCGGTTAAAGAAATTTTCTATAGAAAATTTATGATCGATTATAAATTTTCGATAGAATAGTTAAAATCGATAAACAATTTTCGATAGAAAATTTATAATCGTTAAACCAATTTTATCATGCTATATTATAAATTTTCTATAGAAAATTTTTTATCGGTTATAAATTTTCTATAGAAAAGTTTTTATTGATTATAAAATTTCTACAGAAAACTTTTTATCGATTATAAATTTTTTATCGATCATAAATTTTGTATAGAAAATTTATAATCGATCAATTTTATTATATTACAAATTTTGTTTAGAAAATTTTTTATCGATTACAAATTTACTAAAGATAATTTTGATCGATTATAAATTTTCTGGAGAACTCGTTACATCTAAACAACAACAACTGAAACTTTGGGAAGAATTTTATGAAACTATGTTATCGTCTTCTCTACCCATACAACAGACAATATGCAGTTGTGAATCACACACTTCGAACACAAATATCTCCACCGACTCTCCCAATATTATTGAAATTTGCGAAGCAATAAAATCGCTTAAAAACAACAAATCGCCTGGCATAGACAATATTTCTCCAGAGATGTTAAAAATTGATGCAACAACTAGTGCTAATTTGCTTTCCCCTATTATTAACCAATTCTGGAGTACGGATCTTCTCCCAGAGGAAATTTCTGAAGGAGTTATCATAAATTTGCCAAAGAAAGGGGACCTAACAGCCCGTAAAAATTGGAGAGGCATTACGCTTCTGAGTATGATTAACAAGGTGATCGCACACATAATAAATAAAAGACTTTCAACCTCTCTTATTCCTGAGCTTAGAACGGAACAAGCCGGTTTCCGCGCACACAAATCCTGTGTCGATCACATTAATAGTTTAAGAGTGATAATAGAGCAATCTGTAGAATGGAGATCACCGTTGTACCTAACTTTTATAGATTTCGAAAAGGCTTTTGACACCCTAAGCCACGCAGCCATATGGAGCGCTTTGGAATGTAAAGGGGTACCTGCCAAGCTAATAAAACTTATTAAAGGTCTATATGAAAACGCCACCTGTCGAATTCTGCACGAAAAACAACTGAGCAACAAGATAAGCGTTAACTCCGGTGTTCGTCAAGGTTGTGTTTTATCTCCCTTGCTATTTAACTGCGTGCTCGACGTAGTAATGAATAAGGCAACATCCCATAGAAGAGGAATCACTTGGGGTCTCCAAGGCAGATTGGAGGACCTTGACTACGCGGATGACATTTGTCTACTTACGCACACCTTTTCAGACATGCAATCTAAGCTGGCACTGGTCCAAGAAACTGCATCGCATGTTGGTTTGAAAATAAATATAGGCAAGACAAAAACAATGCGAATAAACGTAAACAATGAGCGAGTACTAACCGTTCAGAATCAAGCGCTTGATGAAGTAGAATCATTCTGTTACCTAGGAGCCATACTGGACAAAAGTGGTGGTTCCAAAGCCGACATATCTAGCCGAATAAACAAAGCCCGGCAATCATTTGGCCAACTCAAGTCAGTGTGGAACTCATCATATATGTCAAAAAGGACGAAATTAAAGATTTTTAACTCGAATGTAAAGTCCACACTCTTGTATGGATGCGAGACGTGGAATGCAGCACCACGTGACATACACTCCATCCAAGTTTTCGTAAATAAATGCTTGAGAAAGATCCTACATATATTCTGGCCTAGAACAATCACAAATTACCGTCTCTGGTCAGAAACTAGTCAACGGCCTATCCAAACTGAAATCCGTAAACGTAAATGGAATTGGATTGGACATACATTGCGTAAACAACCCAACGATATTGCTAAACAAGCTATAGACTGGAACCCGCAAGGCAGTCGACGTATCGGAAGGCCATCACACACCTGGAAACGGCAAATTGAAACCGAAATATCCCATTTAAACCTGTGTTGGAATGAAGTCAAACACCATGCATCAGATCGAATTTATTGGAATAACCTTGTGGCGGCCCTATGCTCCTTGCAGGAGTAAAAGGATCAAATATATATATATAAATTTTCTATAGAACATTTTTTATCGATTATAAATTTTCTATAGAAAATTTTTTATCGATTATAAATTTTATAAGGAAAAATTTTTATCGATTATAAATTTTCTATAGAAAAATTTTTATCGATTATAAATTTTCTACAGAATTTTATTTCGATTTTAAATTTTCTTTATTGATTATAAATTTTCTACGGAAAATTGTTTTTGTAATAAAAAGAAAATTTTTTAAAGATTATAAATTTTCTATAGATCATTTTTTTTAACGATTATAAATTTTCTATATAAAATTTTTTACCGATTATAAATTTTCTTACCAATTGGCAATTATATTTTTATTGTTCTCACCTATTCAAAACGACCCTGTTACAACTGTTCTAATACAATATTGTGGTTCTTCTTTTCGACATTCCTTCATGGCCGATTTAAGAATACGATCACATATTTCATGTTGACATCTAATCCCTTACATAAAGCATCCAAAGCTTGCAGCATCTTTTCAAGAAATGTGCGTCCCTGTACGCCACTGATTAAGTTATTAAACGAATGCGATCACTTTCGTTTACGGTCGATTTCAAACTTTTAGCTATTCATATTTTCCAATTAAGGGGGTCATTTATTTGCCTAAATGAATGCTAATCTAAACGCTTTTATCGTTAAAAAACAATTTGTTAAAATTCTCGCAAAAAAATATCGGCAAAATTGCAGTTTATGGGGCACACTGAAATCGAAAAAAACTAAAAACGCCATCCGCTTTAGAATTAAAAAAGAAAAAAAAAAAACAAAATTATTTATGACTGGCGCCGGGAACTTGTTTGGGGTCCTCTTTAATAGGGACATCCAGGAAAGGGGACATCTTAATTTTTTTTTTGCGACATCCGGCCTTCGGATGTCGTTTTTAGTTTTTTTAATTTCCGTGTGTCCCATATACTGCAATTCAGCCAAAATATCTTACCAGAGATATAAATTAGCGCATGCAATTTTAGTACCCAACTTTACACTGCTCCTAATGAGATTCAGGACATCTGGTGTCATTTCCTCTAAAGCGGTATAGTCCACGGAACCAGCACACTAAAAAAATAGGTTAGAATTTTTGGAACTCATAAAGATTACTAAACTTGCTTACGATAGGTATTATAAAATAAGAAGAATAGTAAAATATGTACTTACTTATTTTACTTTTTTTTATAATAAGTTTTATTTTACAAAACATATAACAAAAAAACTGCAGCAATAATTATAATAAAAAAACAAAACAAAAAAAAAATAAATGGATTGAAACAGCTGATTGCCGTAAACACATTAGGTCGATTTTACACGTGTATTTGGTAACTTTTAAGCCGCATTCACAATGTTGGAGTACTCCAATCTGTGGAAAATTTTATATCTTTCCCTTTTGCACTTTCATATTTTTGAATTTGACTATCCCTTTTCAATCCACTCCAGAGTCAAACATGTTCTACTCTGGAGTTTCCAATCTGAGTTAACAGAGCTATGTTAACCGTTAAGAGAGAAAAAATACACCTCTGAAATTGGCAATTCTAAAAATGTCATTAAGAAAAAAATAAAAAACAAAACAAACATGTAGAATTTTCATGATATTTAGAAAAAAAAAACATTCAAAAACTTTAAATTTAAATTAATGAATAAAATACACAAAATTTTAAGACAAAATTTTGTGAAATTGTGGGACAGGTAAGTTAAATGACATATACAATGTGACAGAACTCCACTCTACATTTTGAACAGTTAACATTTCAATCTTTAACTGAGAGTGGATTGACTCCGACATTGTGAACGTAGCTTTACAGTTTTTGAAATATAAGGCAACCAAGCGAACATTTTTTAGTATGTTGAGGTAACACTTAGTATATTATCACACTAAACTTAAGATATTTTTCAAATATCTTAGGTAAAATTATAAAGTTTACACATGGAAAAAACAATAATGTCAAATATTTAAAAATTAAAAAGGAATTTGAAAATAAAAGGGGCTACAAAGTGAACTTTGTTATAATACTAAATAAATGCCAACGGTAATTTTTATTCAAACTTTGGAAATTTAAATATGACTTGTACTTTTTTTTGAAACCATATAAAAAAAATGTTACCTAAGCTACAGTAGTAAATCTTACACCAGTGTTTTTTTTGCGTGTATATATGTTATTTCGTTTTTTTAACTCACATACTATAACTGAAAAGACTTTGTCTTGTTGTATGTGAAATCAAATAAATAAATCTAAATCTAAATTGTTTCTACATGTTCAACTTTCAGCCATGCACATTTGGCTGTCAAATAATGCAAAACTAAAATATATAGTTTTGGACACATTACTGGATGAAGTAACCGAGAAACTCAAAAAGTTGAAGATAAACATAAAGTTCTTATCAAAATACGTAGATGACATGTTCGCAATCATAAATAAAGATGAAGAAGAAATAATTTTGAAAACATTAAATGCACATCACAAAAAATTGCAATTCACAATTGAAAAAGAAAACAACATGGAATTGCCGTACCTGGATATGAAAATAATAAAACAAGACAAAATGCTTATTACGGACTGGTATACCAAACCAACTGCTTCAGGAAGACTCATCAATTACAACTCGACACAACCAAGAAACATGAAAATAAATACGGCAACAAACTTGATTCAAAAGGTACTATACATAAGTGATGAAAAATTTATCAACAAAAATCTTTCCAAAATAAGAAACATGCTAACGATGAATAGTTATCCAATTTTTATTACTAATAACATAATCAACAAAGTCCTAAAAAACAAAAATAAGATAACTGAAAAACAAACTTTGGAAGACAAACTTTTTATCAGTGTACCATATGTGCCAAGATTAACGGAGAGAAAAACGATCAACAACATAATAAAGGATGAAAATATTGCAGTTGCTTTCAAATCAAACATTACACTGAGACATCTTTTTACACGTGAAAAAACAAAAATTGACAAACTGAAAAAACATAATGTTGTGTATGAAATACCATGTGAGGGTAACGAGAGGGAGATATGTAACAAAGTTTATGTAGGGACAACAAAACGAACACTTGGTGTAAGAATATCTGAGCATGAAGCTGATGTTAAGAAGGGAAGGGAGTCAACAGGGTTATCTCTCCACGCAAAAGAGTGTAACCACAATATTAATTTTCAACGAGTAAGAATACTCGACAACGAAAGTTCTGAGAGTAAACGTTATACTTTAGAAAGCTTACGAATTCAAGAGAGGATTCATAACAACATTAATACCAAAGAAGATCGTGACAATACAAAACTCCAATACTCCGTTGCAATATACAATAAATAAAAGATCTGTGATATTAGTTTCTAAGTTTTTGCTGTGTTTTTATTGTTAATTGTGTTTGAATTATTTATTTATATTTTTTAAATTAATTGTGCCGTGTTGTCCATTAATTGTACACATATATGTAAATGAAAACGATGTAATTAACAAAAAACGTAAGTTCAAAAACTGTGATATTAATTAGTTCTTAAATTTAGTAAAAATAATCTTGTAAAAAAAAAAATATTTTTGTTAACAGAATTTAATAAAACATAACTCCTGAAGATGTCGGAATAAAACTGACGAAACGTCGAGGAAACATGATAAAATAAATTGTTTTTTATTTATATCAAACTTTAATCACTGACCAAAATTAGCCCACAATAAAATAACTAAAATATCGAAATTTTGCAAAAAATTTAAAAAGTTCATAAAATTTTTGCAATTGAATTTTTTTGGGTGCGTTTGTAAATCAAGTGGGAAATGGTAAATTATAAAGTTCACAAAGCATTCGGAACCATTCGGAACAAAACTGGGAGTGTGCCTCGCAAAAAACAGACTTTTTAAAAAATTCACGTTTTTTGTTCCCATCTTTGGAGAGCTGCAGCTTCGTAACCATTGCGAGCACATCACTCGAATCAGTCTCAGATTGTGCATATTTACAAGGGCTTTTACCTTGTGTATTTTAATTTTAAAATTACAGTTTGCACCAAAAGCTACAATCAAAAAACCTCGAAAAATTTAAAATTTAAAAAAAATGGTATCAAAGATGTAGGTCCATGTAACTTTTTTCTTATTGATGGCACATCCACTGAACCTACACCAAATAATTGCCCAAGTCTACTAATTAAACGGTATTAAATTTGGAGCAATAGCTTTAACGCACCCAACAATATGGAACTTTGAACGAAAAATTTCATGAGAGTATCAAGCGATTTTTTTACATTTTTCAACTTTGCACTTTCCTTACCATGAGATAATGAGACCATTTGCGCTGTGCCTTTGCAGAATTACTCATTATGGTTCCCTTAATATACCTACAGTCACAGGTACCACCTAGTTTACAGATAAAAATGTTATTGCGAAATTATTAAAATATCACAAGCGTTAAAAGTTAATGACAAAAGTCCATATATCCCTATTAATATTATAAATCTGATTGTTGGTTTGTCGGTCTGTCTGTCTTTCTGTCTGTCTGTTCCGCATAAGTACAGAACGGCTTAACCGATTTTCATGAAATTTTCACCACAGATAGTACTAACCGAGGCGGGAACTATAGGCCATAAGCGAACGCGATCGGACAAAGGGGCGTAAAATGCCACGCCCCTTTGTACCATGCTAAAGCTATATCTGCCTGTCAGACAATAACGGAAAAACGACTAAACCGATTTTCATGAAATTTTCACCACAGATAGTACTAACCAAGGCGGGAACTATAGGCCATAAGCGACCGCGATCGGAAAAAGGGGCGTAAAATGCCACGCCCCTTTGTACCATGCTAAAGCTACATCTGCCTGTCCGGCAATAACGAAAAAACTGCTGAACCGATTTTCATGGAATTTTCACCACAGATAGTACTAACCGAGGCGGGAACTATAGGTCATAAGCGACAGCGATCGGAAAAAGGGGGGTAAAATGCCACGCCCCTTTGTACGATGCTAAAGCTATATCTGCCTGTCCGGCAATAACGGAAAAACGGCTGAACCGATTTTCATTAAATTTTCACCACATAAAGTACTAACCGAGGCGGGAACTATAGGTCATAAGCGACAGCGATCGGAAAAAGGGGGGTAAAATGCCACGCCCCTTTGTACGATGCTAAAGCTATATCTGCCTGTCCGGCAATAACGGAAAAACGGCTGAACCGATTTTCATCGAATTTTTACCACAGATAGTACTAACCGAGGCGGGAACTATAGGCCATAAGCGACCGCGATCGGAAAAAGGGGCGTAAAATGCCACGCCCCACAGTGAGACAACCCTATAGTAACTGCGGCAATAAATGGTTTTTGGTGCGTCGTCCAATTTAGATGAAATTTTCACAGTATATTAACAGATATATGAGTAACAATTCCCTGAAATTTCAGCCTCATTACTTTATTACTTTTTGGTCTAGAGCAAGTCAAAGTTGAGTTATGCCAACGCGCTTGAAATATGTTAGTTCAATATGTACACTCAAAAAAAAAAAACTGTAAAGTTGGCAAAAAATTTAGTTAAATTTAACTAAAAAAACACCTGATTTTGAACCTACTAAATTTCTAGTTAATTTAACAAAAAATATTTAGTTAACTTTTTGTAGAATGAATGTAGCAAAAAAACAGTAATTTTAACTAAAAATTCAGCTGAAAATTTCGTAACATTTTTTATTAGGTGAATTCAGCTAACCTTTTTTTTTAAATAAAAAAAAAAAAATATTTTTCACAGCGTTAAGTTCAGCTTAAGTAGGACTAATGAGATTTGCATAGGAGGCTACACAAGAAATGTTTAAAATTTTCGACTTGACAAAAATGTTACAAAAAATCAGCAAATTAATTAGTAAAAATTCGTAAACTCAGTTTTAAAGTCAACAAAAAAAATTAATTCCAAATTTGTACAAAACTAGTATTTTCGTAAATCGAACTTAACTAAAAAAAGTAGTTAAAACGCTGATTTTAACTAAAAATTTGCTAAAAAGCCAGTAAACTCGAGTTAACAAAAAAAAGTTTGTTAACTTTACAGTTTTATTTTTTTGAGTGTAATATTCAAAAGCTTAGTAATAAAAAAGTATATAATAAATATAACTTTAAAGTATTTTTTTAATTAATTTAGTTGTTGTAGAATGAGTAGATGAAAAAATAAATTAAAAAAAAAAAAACACAAAAAAAAATCTTAAAAACAGAATTGTGGTGTAAAAATTGAACATTTTGCATTTTCAATGGACTAGGAAATATAGAGCACCCCCTCGCCCTAGGTGAAGACTTATATCAAATGAAAGATTGAAGTCTCAGCTTTCATTTAAAGTAATGGAAATATAGCAAAAGTTTGCAAAAGTACTTTAAATATACAAAAAAATACAAAAAAAGTACTTTAAATATACAAAAAAATACAAAAAATAAGCAACGCGCACATTCTGTCGCTATACGTATGCTAGCATGCAATAGCATGTTTACAACTTTTTACTTTTATTTTTTTTAATTGTTTACAACTATTCACTTATTGTTTATTATTATTTTATTTACATTATTCATTTGTTTAATAATTTTTTTGAAGGTCATTGACTTTGGGTAAGATATTTGCATAATTTTTAATTTAAATTGATAGTTCAAGCTGTTGTTCTTATCTAAGTTGTGTTATGCTCACTTTCTAATGTGGTTAGTTTAATTGTTATACATTGAATTTAGTTGTTGCATTATTTATTGGGTTAAGTAATAATGAGTGTTCTTGTAATGATCTCTTTTGATAAGAGATTAGCATTTCTCTACACTCAAAATAATCACTCTGTTAAATTACAGAGATACTCTGCTGAGCCAGCAGAAAATACCATAGATTTCCAACCAGCAAGATTTTTTGTTATTTTACGAAGAAAACTCTGTAAAATGATTTCGATAAAAAAACTGTAAATTTACAGAATTATCTGTAAAATATTGATAAAAGCGACCAGAATTTGACTATTTTATTTACTATTTGATTTCTGATTAATTTATCTTTCCTTAATGTGCAAGTAGTGTTGACAATTGGAAACTGCCATCGAGTAAATTTACCCGCTTTAATGCTTCCAAAATCTAAATTTACTTTTTTTTTTTATTTTTGTGAAAGTTTTTTTACGAGTACCTCCAATTTTACACGACATCCTTGTAAAATTTACCTGGTTTTATTATTACAGAGCAATAAGTAAAATTACAGTTGAAATTTTGTATTTTGGTTACGAGAAAAAAAACACAAGTTTTTTATAAAATCTGTATTTTAACAAAAAACTCTGTTTATTATCTGTAAAATAGAGATACAAAGTAAAAAGTCAGATTACAGATAAAATTTTGTTTTTCGGTTACAAGAAAATACAAAGTATATTCTTAAAATCTGTATTTCGACAGATAACTTTGTCAAATATCTGTCGAATTGAGATTACAGTCATTTTACAGAGTTTTTAACAGAGTAATTATTTTGAGTGTAACATATTTGATATTTTATTTTGTGCTTACAAATTTTTTAAAAACAAACTGTAAAATAATATTACATTGTTGTTGTTTTAAATATTATTGATCAAAAGATAATAATTGCAATTATATGTTTAATTTACAACCTATTTGAGAGTGCAAGTTAATACAAGTTTATATAAAGTGTTAAAAAAAAAATTACAAGGTCATGGATAATTCAACAATTTCTTATAGTGCAATTTCTGATATTTGGATCGATAGCAATAAAGATATTGATATTGTTGTTGGTGTCATATCAACAAATTTCAATGAAATGTCAGATTTAATTATTAAAAAATTACGTGATTTTTTAATAAAATATTTCATACCAAAATTTAAATCCAAATGGAACAAATCTGGGCGCATAAAAAGTAAGTTTTTGGCTGATAATGAAGAATGGCTTGCAAAGCTTTACACCATACGTGAAGAAATTTTGGATGATGAACAACCAAGCACTTCGCATTCCGTTAAGCGTGGACGACCTGTAATAGCTTTCGAAGAAAGTCAGGAAAGGTCTAAGAGAAGTAAAATATCTCAATTTTGTGAAAGTTTTCCAAAAGACTTGATAGTGTCTGCTGCAAAAAAATATGAAAAGAGTGAACAATTCAAATCATTTACACCAGAGAAAGCACTCAGCCTTATAATTGATGCTTCATTATCAAGACACCAATATGATGTTTTAAGAAGCTCTGCAAAAGAAATTGGTATCCTGCTAATATTAAGGTTGATGAACGTTTTAGCAGTGTTGGATTACAAGAATTACTTGATCACACTGTTTCAAGAATTTTTCAAACAAAAACAAAAAGTGAGATTGATGAGATTCCAAATGAGTTAAATTTAATAAGTAAATGGGGTTGTGATGGATCATCAGAGCACAGTGAATATCATCAACGTTTCACCGATGAAAATGTTTCTGATAAAAATATGTTTTTAACATCTCTTGTTCCGTTAAAGTTAACTGATCTTTACAATGATTTTTATTCGTGTTGGACAAATTCAGAACCATCTTCAACAAGACTTTGTCGGCCTATGAAATTCGAATTTGTGAAAGAAACAGCAGATGTTATTAACAATGAAGTAAATCGTGTAAATACAGAAATTCAAAGTTTAAAAACGACAGAATTCGAAATGTTCAACAGGAAGTTTTCGATATCTCATAGTTTAACTATGACGATGATTGACGGAAAAGTGGCAACAACAGTCAGTAAGAACTGCTCGATGGCTGTTTGTTTCATATGTGGAGCAAAACCTACTGAAATGAATAATTTGGATGCAGTTATCTTGAAAACAAATTCAGCTGAAGCATTGAAATTTGGAATTTCGCCGCTACATGCTCGAATAAAATTCATGGAATGTATATTACATATCAGTTATAATAAAAGTTTTAAAGCGTGGAGGACAAATAAAAACACAAAAGAACAGAAAGAAGCTGTTAAAACAGAAATACAAAAAAATTTCAAATTAGTTCTGGGTTTAAAAATAGATGTGGTGAAACAAGGCATGGGAACAACCAATGATGGTAATGTCTCTAGAAGATTTTTTGAAAATCCAGAACTAACCGCTGACATAACTGGTGTAAATGTAGACTTAATTCACCGCTTTAAAATTATATTAAATACTATAAATAGTAGTAAAAATATAGATGTTGGTAAATTCCATACGTATTGCATGGACACTGCAAAATTGTATGTAGAGCTTTATGGCTGGTATTACATGCCTATCACTGTGCATAAAGTTCTCATTCACGGCAGCAAAATGGTATCTGAAGCTATATTGCCAATAGGTTTGTTTTCAATTTTTATTTTTGAAAGTATTTTTTTAAATTTTATTTAATATTAACTTTTTTTTTTGCTACAGGAATGTTATCCGAAGAAGCGCAAGAAGCAATGAATAAGGAGTATAGAAACTGTAGGCTATTCCATTCTCGTAAAAATTCACGTATTTCTACGAATGAAGATGTAATGCACTATTTGCAAATATCATCAGATCCTTACATTAATTCATTTAGAACGAGAATGAAATTGAAAAAATTAGAATACCATGATGATATTAAAAAATTATTGATAGAATGAACAAATTTTTTTTTCTTTTTTATTGCATTTCAATGGGAGGTGGGCGTAATAGTGGGAGTGTTATTGTAATTTTTGCATGAAACATTTTAAATGATATAAATTACAGTAATATCAAATTTAAAGGTAGTACCGAAAATATTTTAGAAAATATGGCACTTTTTATGTTGAGGTTGTATGGGGGGTGGGGGTAAAAGTGGGCCAAAGTTAAAAATTTTTTCCGATAATGTTTGTAACAATATAACATTCAAGTATACCAAAATTGAAAGTTATACCTAAAGTATTACGGACAATACGGCATTTTACAAATTTCGATTGTATGGGAGGTGGGCGTAAAAGTGGGCGGATTTTCTCATTTTTTTTTTTTTTAAACTTGAATTGTCTCAAAAATAACCTGTGCAAAATTTCAGAGCTCTACAATGACTCCTTGTATTTAATGCCGGCGTTGTCTCACTGTGCGCCCCTTTGTACCATGCTAAAGCTTTATCTGCCTGTCCGGCAATAACGGAAAAACGGCTAAACCGATTTTCATTAAATTTTCACCACCGATAGCGAAAACTATGAGCCACAATAGAGGGCGATCGAAAAAAGGGGCGTAAAATGCCAAGCACATTTTTGTTACACTGAAAGCTATTTCTGCCTTTTCCGCAATTACGCTTAAACAGCTAAATTGATTTTTATGAAATTTTCACCACAGATAGTATTAACCGAAGTTATGTGAAGTTTTTACCAAAGATAGTATGTACTAACCGAGCCGGAAACTAAAAATTATAATAGAAATAATGTCGCGCCCCTTTTTACTATACTGAAAGTTTTTTCTGCATGTTCCGTAATCAAGCTTAAACAACCATACCGATTTAAAAAAAATAAATAAAATAGCACGCCCCTTTTTATTTAATTGAACGCTATTTCTGCCTGTTCCGTAATCTAGCATAAACTGCTAAACCGATAGCATGAAATTTTTACCACAGATAGTAAGTACTTACCTAGGCGGGAACCATTGAGAAACATAGAGGCGAAGTTGAAAGAAAAAACAATATTGCTATCATTTTCTAATTTCTCACGCGTACGTTGTCGATGTGAATTCACCACATGTTTACCAGTCGTACTTTGACAACAAATACATGCATACAAGTTGTACTTTGACAACTTAGTTTTTGACACCTTCGCCTCTATGTATACTCTATGGCGGGAACTATAGATTAAAATAGAGCGCGTTTGGACAAAGGGGCGTAAATTGACACGCGCCTTTGTACTATACTGAAAGTGTTTCTGTCTGTTCCTTAATAACGCTTAAACGACTAAACCGATTTTAACAACATTTTTTCCATAGATAGTACTAACAGAGGCGGGCACTTTAGTATGTGTCAACTGCCACGCCTTTTGCAATGTGCTGAAAGTTTATTCTGCCTTTCCATAATCACGTTTAAACGGTTATTATAATTTTTACGACAGTTAGTTAGTACTTATTGAGGCGGAAACTATAGACCCGTCCAGACAGAGGCGTGAATTGCCACGTCCCTTTGCAATACAATCAAATTTATTTCGGCCCGATCCGTACACACGCGTTGACGGTGAAACAAATTTTAATTAAATTTTCACCACAGATGATATTTACCGTGGCGATCGGGAAACGGGGCTTAAAATGCCGCACCCCTTTGTATTAAATTAAAAAATATTTTTTCCTGTTAAACGATATGCCATATTAGCCCGCGATTAGACAAATGGGAGTAAAATGCCACGTCAATTTGTTATATACAGAACGCTATTCCAACTCCTATAAACACTACTGTTAGAACTAACTGAATGCGAATTATTTGCTATACCAGAACCTGAAAACAGTTGAGCCGATTTCAATGAAAATTCTAACACAAATTGTGATATAGCCAATATTTAACAGCGATTGATAAAAAGGCATATAATGGCACGCATCTTTGTACTTTAGTGAGAGTTATGTCTGCTGAGAAAATTTAGTTGCAATTTTCTTCACGTGCTAACCAATAGGGGAACTATATATAGGTCACATGAGACCAAAATTGAACTAAATGCGTTAAATGCCACACCCACTTCAACTACAGTGAAAGTTTTGCCTTTATTGATGTTTTCACTACATAAAGTTCTAACCGCGGAGGGAACTATAGGTTCCTTCTAAAAGCCATTAATGAAATACATTAATATTAGGTTTGTTCCCATGATGGAGGAACACTTACACACCATGTTCCCGACGCTAAGCAAAATCGAAAAAAAATCGACCAAACCTCATGAATAGGTTTATATTAACCAGTGAAAAGTCACGAAGAAGTAAATAAATTGACTAATAAAAAACTCATTCATTACATAATATTTTTTAACCCGGGCAACGCCGGGTGCAAAACAGCTAGTATATATATATATATATATATATATATTCCCTTCGATCATATAAGGAGCATAGGGCCTCAACAAACTTCCTCCACTCAGATCTATCAATCGCTATGTTTTTTACTTCGCTCCAGCTTTTACGCATTTTTCTTATCTCGGAGTCGATTTGTCTTCGCCACGTATGAGCTGGTCGCCCCGTTCTACGACTTCCCTGAGGGTTCCATTCAATAGCATTTCGGGCAATATCGGACGGTTGTTTGCGGAGTGTATCTCCGATCCAATTCCACTTTCTTCTCTGTATTTCTACGCACAGCGGTGTTTGCATTGTTTCGCGCCACAGGTTGATGTTCGAAATAGTTCGTGGCCAGAAGATTCGTAGAAGACATTTGTTAACGAAAACTTGCAAGGATTTAATGTCTCGGGAGGCAGCGTTCCAAGTTTCGCATCCATATAACAACGTTGATTTTACGTTGGAGTTGAATATATTAATTTTAATACGACGTGATATTGTGGACGATTTCCACACTTTATTGAGCTGACCAAAGGATTGTGTGCCCTTTTTTATTCGACTAGCAATATCTTCGCTAGATCCTCCAGTTCGATTGATAATGGCTCCGAGATAGCAGAATGTATCGACTTCTTCTAATGTTTCATTATTTACCAGGAAGGAATTTACGTTTTCGGAGTTAATACGCATGACTTTTGTCTTTTTTATATTTATCTTGAGCCCCGCCTTCTCTGATATGTCTATAAGTCGTTTCAATTTTGTGGACATATCAGTGTGGCTGTGAGAAAGGAGGCATATTTCATCTGCGTATTCGAGGTCCTCCAATCGCTCGTTAAACCCCATACGATTCCTCGGTTGCCCACCATTGCGTGCTGCATTACAATATCTAGCACGATATTAAAGAGCAGTGGTGACATTATACACCCTTGACGAACGCCTGTACCAACCTCAATCTTACGGCTAAGCATGCCATCGTGTAGAATTCGGCAACTTGCTCCTGTGTATAGGCATTTTATAAGTTGGATAAGTTTACGTGTGACGCCTTTACACTCAAGAGCATTCCAAATCACATCATGTGCCAGGGTGTCAAATGCCTTTTCAAAATCGATAAATATAAGGTAAAGAGGAGATCGCCATTCAACTGACTGCTCTACTATTACTCTTAGTGAGTTAATGTGATCAACGCATGACTTGTTGGGGCAAAAACCAGCCTGTTGTCTTCTTAAATCTGGCATTAAAGAGTCCGATAACCTCTTAGTTATAACGTGGGCTAAAACTTTATTGATCATACTTAATAGTGTGATGCCCCGCCAGTTGTTACGATTTCTTAAGTCGCCCTTCTTGGGGATCTTCACTATAATACCTTCTTTTAGCTCGTCTGGAATTATCTCTGATAACCAGATTTCCTCAATAATGGGAAAAATAAGTTCTGCGCTCATTCTGGAGTTTAACTTAAGGAGCTCTGGAGATATGTTGTCGTTGCCCGGACTTTTGTTGTTTTTAAGCGCTTTTACGGCTTGTACAATATCAGACATTACTGGAGGGGTAATACTGATATTTGGTCGTGTGTTGTGATTGACGCAGCTACATATAGGTGCAGTTTCTTGTGGGCGTGGGGCGAACATTTCAGAGAAGTGTGTAGCCCAAAGTTCAAGCTGTTCGTCTTTGGACGTGATTAGTGTGCCAGAGTTGTCTTTCACTGGTTTACCTGTGACTGAGTAGCTGTTACTTGATAACTTCTTGATGAGTCGGTACAAGTCACTGGTGCGGTTCGTCTCTGCCGCTGCTTGAGCCTCTTTGGCTATGGCATTCGTCCATGCGCGTTTGTCTTTGCGGGCACTGCGTTTTGCTTTACGATCTAGGCTTGCATGTTGGTTTTGAAGAGTCGACTTTTCACTTCGCGTTTTTGCAGAGTTAAGTGCAGCTTTAAGTTTCTTTCTTTAATTAATTATTGTCCATGTCTCTTCAGATAGCCATTCTTTACGTTTATTTTCTTTGAGACCTATATGTTCAGTGGCAGCATTCACTAGTATATTTTTTGTAACTATCCAATCCCTTCGTTGATCTTGAGGTGTTGACGTCAACGATTCATTTATGGCATTAGAAAAGTTCGATGCGACTGATGGGATTTTCAGTCTACTAACATCGAATCTCTTAGATATACGTGGGTCTTTCTTTTTATAGCCGCTATCTTTATGCGCACACTTGCGATGAGTAGATGATGGTCACTGGCTACATCAGCACCTCTTTTATTTCGCACATCCAACAAAGAACCACGCCATTTTCTAGAGATAGCTATATGGTCTATTTGGTTCTCTGTAACATGGTCGGGTGATACCCATGTTATTTTGTGTTTTGGTTTGTGTGGGAACAGTGTGCCCCCTATTACCAGATTATTTTCTGCGCACATATTCATAAATAATTCCCCGCTTTCGGATCTTTGGCCCAAGCCATGTACACCCATGATACTTTCCAGGCCGGTGTTATCTGAGCCTATTTGAGCATTGAAGTCGCCCATTACTACCAGTATATCACCACGATTTGAAGATGTGATTGCTCGATCAAGAAGGCTATAGAATTCTTCTTTCACGTCAAAATCGGAGACTTCTGTAGGTGCATAACATTGGATGCATGTAAGGTTTCTGGCGCGTGTGCGTAATCTAATGGCAATTATGCGGTCAGAGTATGGTTTCCAGCTAATAAGAGCTTTATGTGCTTCCCTGGAGAGAAGAAAACCAACACCAGATGATCGTTTTTCGTTGGCGGGTTTACCAGAATACAAAAGGTGAAGTCCGTTTGTTGTTGTAGTTTCTCCTGAATCAGGCCATCTCATTTCACTTATGCCCAAAAATAATAAGTTGTAACTCATAAATTCTTTGCTCAATTGAGCCAGGCGTGATTCCTCCATTAGCGTTCTAACATTCCATGTTCCAAATCTTGTCCGGGTTTTCATGCTAAAGGTTTTCATCGGTAGATCATATCGTTTTATTTCATTTGTTGTGGTTTCGTTAATCAATTAGTTTTAGGATGAAGTAGCTGATTAGGCTTCCGCAACCGATCCTGGTGCTTGGGTTGCCAGCTATCCTCCAGGCAGGATGCCTTCTCACATTCGCTAGCTTTGGACGGGTGTCCAAAAGCCATTGCCCGGGGAATACCTGGCCTAAAGCCGGAGGTCGTGAGCTGCATTGACAATGCAACAAAGGAATCGTTCCTGGCCACTCCCAAGTGAATGGCAATCAAGAACTTTCCACCTTTACTTGCAATGCAAATTCCCCTAAATCCTCCCTTATAAATTAAACTCTCGGCAATATCTAACTGCTTCTTAAAAATGTTGTCATATGCATAAATCGGCAGCTTACTCTATATTAGGGTGAAAAAAAATTTCCTTTGTTCGAATTTCAAAATCGTTTGGACCTGTAGGGTTCCTTTTAGACATGAAAATAGAAAAGTTTCAAACAAAGTAAAAAATGATTCAATTTGTTCGGATTTTCCGATTTTCAAGTCAAAAAAGAAACCCTGACTCCGACGATTTTTAAATTTGAAAAAAGGAAAATTTGATTCACCCTTCTGTATATTAAGTAATACGCTCTAAAAATTAAATTATACTACAAAAGAATAAGAGAAATTATGCCCAACTTGCCTTATTTGAAAGATATTTCAAACACCTTTCAAACGATATCCATTTTGTCAACACCGGACAACGAGCACTGGAGAAATAATATATTTTGGCTACAAAATTTGACAAAAAATTCCGAAATCTCGGGATTTTTCGGGATTTGTCAATCCCGCTAAAACCCGAAAAATCCAGGGATTGAAAAATTGAAAATAAATCCCGGGATTCGGGATTTATCAATCCCAAAGAATCCCGGGATTTCGGATTTCCCGTTTGGCATCCCTAGTATACACCCATACTGTGGTTGGAGGGTATAAAAACACAATCACACAGCCACACCACAGACTAATACAGACTCGACATATATGACAGGTGTCAAAAAAGTATTTTTTAACCATATGGTTAATGTTTTCAAATTATTCTACGATTAAGGTTAGAAAGAGAAAGCTAATATAACGCGCCATAAGAAAAATGGATGCCAGATCGGTTTTTGTTGTTTCACTCACTCCTAAGTCGTAGAAAGTGTTGCCATGTAAGCGTAAAACGGACTAAAGACCGCTGTGTTTTCTCCTAAAATCGCTTAGTTTTTCCCCATTTTTTCTTATTAAACTCTACTGTCGAGTCTGTATTTAGTCTGTGGCCACACTTCTGCTAACTAGACTCAAGAAAAAACAAATAAACATGATTTTTAATACAGAAATTCTACGTATGCAAGCACATCACACACATAGCATGTGATTTTACCTTCTCTGCTACTTATATGCCAACCCCAAATATTTTAAATGAGCAAATGTGTCAAAAAAATATCAATTATATTATTTTTTTTAAGTATTACGACTGGACTTAAATTTTTTCCACATTTTTTTTTTTAATTGGTCATGAATGGGTTAAATAAAAAATAATTTATTAGATGCGTTTTTTGCACCAATACATGCGATTAAGAGAAAATTGGTTTATATTTTATTTCTAAAATTTATTTGCACATACAAATTCCGAAATAAAAATTTGACCGGGAAAGTTTTACACGTAATTATTATTTGATAATTATAAGCACGTCTAGATAAGCAAAAACTTTTTTTATTTTATTTTTTTAAAGTATTACAACAAGCTTTCAATAATTTCGGCAAACAATTTTTTAAAAATGTTTGCCAAAATATTTTGATCATGCATGGGTTAAATTAATTGTGGACAAATGTATTTATGCCTTTATGATACTTGCTTGTTTCAAGTTACTTGTTGCTGCATTTATTAGGGTTTTTCTATGGGAATTTCGATAAATTCAAAATTTTTGGTTTAAGTTATCGAAATTTTTATAGAAAAACCCTAATAAATGCAGCAACAAGTAACTTGAAACAAGCAAGTATCATACGCACTTAAATAAAAGTGTTTCCTGCACAAATATACGCTTTTTTTGGTTATAAAATGTTTTTTAATGATGTCGAAGTAAATGTTATAAAAAAGTAAGACAGTGCAGTTAAGGACAGTGCAGTTAAATTAGAAGTGAAAATCGGGCAAAAAATACCAAAGTTATTTAAGTTTTCAGTAAAATCGAATTGAAAAGCATCAAAAACTGACACAAACATCTCGTTATCTCGAGTCTGTGGTTAGATTTTTAAAATGTTTTAATGCAGAATCAAGGAATTCCTAAATATCTATTATATTTGGTCATTCATTGGACAACAAAAAATTTACTGAATTTTTTATTCATGAATAATACCATTTTTGGACCCTTTTTTGACGCGGTTTAGCTCACGGGAGATCACGGGAGATCGCTAGAGCCCAAAGATTTTGTAAATCTTCATAAAACATGTCAAAGTTAATTTTGAGGGGGGTACATCATCAACTTTTTTTTTGATTCACTCTAATATACATATTAGACTTAATTTTGAAAATTTGATCTGCGGGTATCATTATTTTTTTGAAGGATTTAGAGGAGCTAAAAAGAATGGCGCTATTTTTTTGGAAAAATTTTAGCTCTTTGGGGTGGTTCAACGCATTTGAAAACGAGGATTTTGAGCTGCTTTTTATGCAGAGCAAAAACGGCTGAATATATCGCAAATCTGATATCACCAGTCGATTCTACAGCAAAAAATAATACAATGACCATTTTTAGAACTCTTAAAAAAAGTTCCAAAAACCCACCACAGAGGGCGGAAATATAAGATTTTTCCATTTTATTTTTAATTAATTTTTTAAATATGCACGATTAAAGGACATTTTCAGCTTAACAAAATGGTACCAAAATTTCCGTTCTATCACAACCCGTTAAATAGTTATAAGCTCTCAAAAATGGCCAAAAACACGTTTTTTGAGAACTTTGACCTCAATTTTCTCGAAAACACAACGTGATAAAAAAATTTGAAAACCATATTTAGAATCAGCATCGAAATGTTAATCGAAAACGAAATGTACGATCTTAGAACATCATCCAAAAATATCACAAAACATGCTCTCAATAATGCAGCAAAATGCGTTTTTTGTGAACTTTGACCTCAATTTTCTCAAAAACCTGACATTATGGAAAACTTTGGAAACCAGATTTGGAATCAGCATTAAGAGGTAAATCGAAAATGAGTGTCCAGACCGCTGACCCATCCAAAAAATTTTCAAATTTAGGTCAGTGTTTTATAATTTTGGCATTAGAAAAAAAACTTTGAAGCTTTATAACTTGTTAATGGGTTGTGATAGAAAGGTGCTTTTTGTACCAATTTTCTTAGCAAAAACTGCCTCTTCATCGTGCACAATTAAAAAAATAATTTAAATTTTTTTTAAAAAAAATCGATTTTTCCGCCCCCTGCTGTTGCTTATTGGAACTTTTTTTAAGAGTTAAAAAAACTGCTATTGTATTTATTTTTGCTCTAGAATCGACTGGTGAAATCAGATTTGCAATATATTCAGCCGTTGTTTCTCTGCAGAAAAATCAGCTCAAAATCCGCGTTTTCAGATGCTTTGAACCACCCCAAGGAGTGAAAATTTTTCCAAAAAAATACCGGCATTCTTTTTAGCTCCCCTAAATCCTTTAAAAAAATGATGATATCCGATAAACAGATGAAGTGACATAGTCGCCAAACGAACTCTAATACATATATATTAGACTGATTTTTTAATTTTTTTTTTTGGAATTTCAAAAAAGTGTAGGTGGAATATAGTAAAACTAGATCAAAAAATACGATTCTGAAATTTTTGGCCAAATCGGACCACGGGATCACGAGGCGCATCGCGGTCAAAGTTTCAGAACCCTAGAGTAAATCGAAAAAAAAAAAAAAAAATACATACTTAAGACTTTTTATATCACTTTTCTGACTAATTTCCCTGTGCTGAGTTCAAAAAAGTTAAAGTTTTTAAAATCGAATAATTAGTTTTTGAGATATCACGATTTTAATTTTGTTAAAATTTTTTTTTTTTTATTTTCGATTTGAGCGACATCTCATTACCATATTATTAAACTACACAGTTATTCTAGACAACAACCTCACTTCAGTTTGTGCAGACATGGTTTTAGTGAATTTATGGAGTGTTGCCGGATTCATTTTTATTCATATTCCCAAATTTTAAAACGGAAATCCCCAAAATTACACAAGGAAATTTCCAAATTCTTTTATTTTTTGCCGATTTGTTATTCTAAATTACTAAAATTACCGAAAAAAAATAGTTTTGAGATATTTCTGAAATATTTACCTTTTTAAACGAATTCTTAGGTTTTAAAACAATCTCTTAATCGAATCAGCAGAAAAAGCTTTATAGTGCCTTTATACTGGTCCTCTAAGCTAGCTTAAAGTAGATTGTGGCTCCAATCCAGTTTCAATCTATTAGATTGCCCATACAAATTTATTTTTTTCAATCTAGTAGTTTAGACTCTAATCGGCAAACGCAATCTTGTAAAGTTAAATACAACACTGTATTTCTATTATTTCCATTTTCCAACACTGAAAAACACCAAAAGTATGTTTGTGCCGCCGATATTGTTATTTAAAAACGCCGTCGCTGGCCTTCTTAATCATACGACGACTAATTACCGTCGCTATCTTTTGACGCAGTCACACACATTTATTACCAACTTGTTATTAGAAATGCCAATCTTAATTTTCTCAAATGTAGAAAATGCCAATGTAAACGGTACAGATTACAAAATAGATTAAAATCGCAATTTACTAGATTAGAATTCCAATGTAAACGCACTATTAAAGACATCAGAATTTTCTGCGGATTTCAGATTGAAAATCTTCTGATTTTAGCAGAAAAATCTGCTAATTTCAGATAAACAATCTGAACTTCTGAAAAAGAATCAGTGAAATTATAAGAAAATTTCTATTATTATCTAAAATTAAATGACAGTTAATTAAGTTAAAATATTAATTAAAGGTGTGTTTTTTCGAATTTGTTATAAAATTCCCATACAAATTTAAGTAGATATACACTTCATAAGTAGGAATATTTTTATATTCTTAAAAGTTAGGTATTTATAAAAGTGGTGCCAAATCTTGAAATTTTCGTTTATATCACTTACCAACACTGTTTTTTTATTTTGAAAAGTCAAATAAAAAATAAAAACAAATCCAAAAATAAGTTTGATTAATTTAAATTTTCAACAAAAAAATAAGTGTTTCAATGATGTAATCAATTTTATAAATTAAATAAAAATAAGTTTAATAAAAAATAATAAACATAAAGTGATACCAAGTACATTTCAAAGAAAAAAAGTGATGCCAAAAATAGTAAAGTTAAGTAGTGATACCGTTTTTTTACAAGTAGTTACATATAAAAAAACTCGAAAAAAACACGCCTTAAGTTAAAATAGAAAAGTGATATGAAAAGACTTAAGCATGTAATTTTTTTTTCGATTTGCTCTAGGGTTCTGAAACTTTGACCACGAAGCGCCTCGGGATCCCGTGGTCCGATTTGGCCAAAAATTTCAGAATTGTATTTTTTGACATATACACTCAAAATAATACATTAGTAGATTTACTAATTTTTTTTTGCTAATGCTGGTTAGCTAACTTTTAGGAAATTTTTAGTTGAGATTGGCATGTTAGCAAAAATATCTTTTAAACTTCATTTAGCGCATTAGCAATTTTAAACAAAATTTGAACTAATTTTTTTTGCTAAATTTAAAATTGAGTTGACCAAATTTTTAAAAGCTTTTTTGCTAATATTTTGCAAAAATAAATGGTAATTTTTTTTTTATTTTCAGAAAACTTTAAATGGCGCTATCTCAGAAACTAAGCCAGATAGAGCAAAATGGAGGCCATTTTTGGTTCTCGGGATATCCGTAGTATCGCCGGTCCTCTTCACATGTGTGGACCCTAATGGGTCCTAACTTTGGACCCAAAAAAGTTAGCATTTCCGAAAATTTTAAAATGCTCATATCTCGGTAAATATTGCCGACACAACAAAAAGTCCAAAAGCATTTTTGTAGCTCTCAACACGTAGAACAAGACTGCAAAATAATCAAAAGCTCTCCGAGTAATATTTTTGAAGTTATCGAGTTTTGTAATTCTCAAAACCCCGGTGGTCCCCTAAAATCACGTATCTACACTCAAAAAAATACGTTAGTAGATTTACTAATTTTTTTTTGCTAACGCTAGTTAGCTAACTTTTAGCAAATTTTTAGTTGAGATTAGCATGTTAGCAAAAAATTATTGTAAACTTCATTTAGCACATTAGCAATTTTAAACAAACTTTAAACTAATTTCTTTTGCTAAATTTGAAATTGAATTGACTACATTTTTACAAGATTTTTTGCTAATATTAGCAAAATAAATGGTAAATTTTTTTTTATTTTCAGAAAACTTAAAATGGCGCTATCTCGGAAACTAAGCCAGATAGAGCAAAATGGAGGCCATTTTTGGTTCTTAGAATCTCCATAGTATCGTCGGTCCTCTTCACATGTGTGGACCCTAATGGGTCCTAACTTTGGATTCAAAAAAGTTAGCATTCCCGAAAATTTTAAAATGCTCATATCTCGGTAAATATTGCCGACACAACAAAAAGTCCAAAAGCGTTTTTGTAGCTCTCAACACGTAGAACAAGACTGCAAAATAGTCAAAAGCTCTCCGAGTAATATTTTTGAAGTTATCGAGTTTTTTATTTCTCAAGACCCCAAAGGTCCCCTATAATCACGTATCTCAAAAACTAAGCAAGGTAGAGCGAAACGGACACAAATTTTGGATCAAAAACAATGACGATTTTTAAGGAACCCAACTAGGTCTAGGCCCATCGGGGTCTGGACCTATCGGGTCCGAACCCAATGGGGTCCTCAGATGTGTATAAACTAAGTTAAAAAAAAATATTTAGTTAACTAATTATTGGCAAAACATTTTTGCTAACTTTAGCAAAAAAATTGTGGGTTCAAAATCAGCAAATTTTCTTGTAGGTTTACAAACATTACAGTTTTTTTTTTTGAGTGTAAAAAACTAAGCAAGGTGGATCGAAACGCTCACAAATTTTGGATCAAAAACTATGACGATTTTAATGGAACCCAACTAGGTCTAGGCCCATCGGGGTCTGGACCTATCGGGTCCGAACCCAATGGGGTCCTCAAATGTGTTAAATCATTTTTGCTAACTTTACCAAAAAATTGTTGGTTCAAAATCAGCAATATTCTTGTAGGTTTACAAGCTTTTTTTGCTAACATTAAAGTTTTTTTTGTGAGTGTAAAACAGAGAAATAAGGTTATGAAAATCGGCGATAGTAGGCTCTCACTTTACATGATTTATTTTAAGCATCTGGTACTCCTTGACTTTGATTATTAAAATCCGTTAAATTTAAATAATTGACATTATTCATACCTGACAAGAGATGGCAGTAGCAAATACTAAGAAAAAATCGTTTTTAGAGTTGTATTTGCTTTACGGTTGTTGTCTATGATAATTGAAATTGTTTGACAAGGCAATTACAATTGGTTGACCAAGTACAAATATAGATGTCGCACATAAAGTGGATATGAAACAAAATTTTTTAACAAAATTTAAATCGTGATATCTCAAAAACTTATTATTCGATTTCAAAAACTTTAACTTTATTGAACTCAGCACAGGGAAATTAGTCAGAAAAGTGATATAAAAAGTCTTAAGTATGTAATTTTTTTTTCGATTTGCTCTAGGGTTCTGAAACTTTGACCGCGATGCGCCTCGTGATCCCGTGGTCCGATTTGGCCAAACATTTCAGAATCGTACTTTTTGACCTAGTTTTACTATATTCCGCATACACTTTTTTGAAATTCAAAAAAAAAAAAATTTCATACAAACAAAAAATCAGTCTAATATACATATATACGACAAACAAAGAATTAAAAAAAAAAATAAATAAATAAATTAAAATAAATAAATTACTTTAAATAAAACGTTATCAAAGAACTATTTTACACTTCTAACGTTTTAAAATTATTAAATTTCCTAAGCAATCATTACTTTTGTAAATAAAGTGCTCCTTAAACGCTTTTTGAATACGCTTGAAAGGCGTTCGAAAAATATTGCTTTAGAACCCTTGTTTTTTGCTTGGCTCAAAAGAAAACCTGTTATTGTGTTTAAACCCATAATAATCTTTATATTCCTTTTAGATTCGTCCATCCACCATTCTGGTCATTTTGGAGTATGCGCTTGGAAAATCAGCGTTTATATTAACAATAACCCTCATATGTCTCTTTTCAAGATTATGCGCACACAAATAAATCAATAGACAAGAATTCAATAATAAAACAAAGTTGTATTAAGTTTTTTATATAAAATAATAAGACATAATAACACACATTTACAAAAGTGAGTTAAAATTATTTAACATAAAATAAGGTAAAATTGAGTGAAAACGGACATAAATTTGCTAATAATCTGTTGAGATCAGTTTTCAAGGGACACATATCAAAATAATCTAAAATTAAGTTTATTGATTTTATGTAATTGTTATGTGTTTTTTTTTGTGAAATTATTATGTTTCATTTAAATTTGTTTTATTAATTACTTTTTTACAACATTAATGTATTAAAAAAATCATACAATTCATAGGTATTCGTCCCACTTTTTGTAAAAAACTGTGTTGAAAAATAATAATTCCGATAATAATATTGAAGAAGGTGTGTATTTACAAAGAATTGTGTTGTTATATTTTACTCCACAGTAACAATCAATTATGTATTTACTAGCTTAAAATCCTGGTTAGGGTGATTCTTAAAAACAAAAAGTTGGATTTCTGCACGGGACGCCCCCTCAGTTAATTAAGATTCATGAAAAAGTTATACCAAATTTTTTTCAAAATTTTCGAACAGGTTCTTAAGGTCGCACCGGGCTCTTGAAGCTCGGGCCCTGGAGCAAAATAGACCTTTAAAAAAAAAGTTTTGTAAAAAAAAATTAAATAAATCATTATGAAACCGATTTTGTTTAACAATTAACCCTAAGTATTTAATTAAAAATTTATAGATTTTTCGGATATAGTTAACCCTTTACTACGTAAGTAGTGTTTGGGAATTCCCGGACTTTTCAATTTCCCGGGAAACGGGAAAAAAATAATTTATTAATAAATTTTCATTATTAATGTAAATCATAAAAAACATTAAAATTTGATTATCTTTTTATTAAAAACTGTTTTATTAGAGATAAACAATAAACTAAAACATAAAAAATCAAAACATAAAAGTTAAAAATCCTGAAATACAATAAAACAAACCAAAAAAAAAAATATTGCAACTTTTTCCTTCACAAAAAATCGCAAAAAATAGCTAAAAATCGCAAAAAAAATTAAAACTGCGTTATTCGAGAAAAAAACTAATATAGTTGGCAGCACTTTTAATATTTATTCAGGAAATGTTAATTCTGTTCATAATTTTTATATTTTTTTGAGAGTCTTATTGGAATAACTTTAGTTAATTTTTCCCAAAATTTTGGTCAAAGCATTTCTTGAAAATCGCTAAAAATTAAATCGCTACGTGTGCTAAATGGAAAGAGCGAAAAATACCCAAAATTGAACATTGATTCTCCAAGATGTATTCAACAAAATTTAGCAATAGAACTTGGAGATTTTTAAATTTATGGGAATACAATTTTTAAATCCAGGAAATTGTGTCTTTGGGCGTGATCTCAAAAAAACGAAATATTTTTGACCTTACGTAGTAAAGGGTTAATTATGTCCGAAAAATCTATAAATTTTTAATTAAATACTAAGGGTCAATTGTTAAACAAAACCGGTTTCATAATGATTTATTTAATTTTTTTTTTTACAATTTTTTTTAAAGGTCTATTTTGCTCCAGGGCCCGAACTTCAAGAGCCCGGTGCGACATAAGAACCTTTTCGAAAATTTTGAAAAAATTTTGGTATAACTTTTTCGTGAATCTTAATAAATTGAGGGGGCGTCCTGTGCAGAAATCCAACTTCTGTTTTTTAAGAACCACTCTAATCCTGGTACTTCGTTAACGGTTGTATTCATTACCGAAAAATAGAAGAATCAGGATTACTCTATCTATTTCAAAAAAATTCTCCTACGTAGTCTTTGTTTTATTTACTTGAGGACATTTAAGTCTTTCATAAAATAATATTTCAATGAATAATTTAAACAATAAAATTTGAATTACTTCGTTGGTAAGTTATCATGTTCGTTCCGGTGAAAAAAAGATATTGACAATTTTTGAGCCCTTATATCGGGTTTTTGGATTTTGAGTAAATAAATATTTCAATGCAAAAAGAAATTGGTATAAAAATAAGTTTGAGTGAAAAAACATATAGAGAGAAAAAATATGGAGTAAAAAGTATCATTCCATATTGTTCCCTGCTCTATTCCATTTCGTTCCCCGTATTACTCCATTTCATTTCCAATTCCATCTCCTTTGTTCCAATGTAAGTTTCATTCCTCTCCGTATAATATGAGCAACTCCATGGGAAATTTAACTGACGGATCACCGATTTGGTGTATTTTTGGTTATTTGTAGGGTTGTAAAAGTCTGCTACCTTTCAGTACTCAATACAACTCAATACTTTTTGAATTGGGTACTCGATACTACTCGATACTTTTTGTTTAGTATACGCTCAGTATGTTTTTTAAGCAAAATTTAAAAAAATTATATATACCCGGCTAAAAATAAAGTGTACTAACGCATGTACGATCATATATGATAATGCATGTTAAGGATGGATCAATATATGATCGCATATTATCATTTGTTCTTCCATATATGGTCATGTATTGAATAAGCGCCAATTTTAATATATGTTCATATATGATCATATATGTTTCCGAATTAATGATGTATGGTCAGATGTGTTCATATATGCTCATATACAATTCATTTTTAGCCGGGTATTACATTATATTTATACATTATACATTATTTTTATACATTATTCAGTATTTTTGATACTTATTTTATGCAAGCGAACAAGTCTAGTTGGCAGACATTGCTCCTTTTTTTTTTATTTTTTTTCAGAAATAGGGATGAAATAGGTGAGTCCAAAAAAAAAAAAACATTTGTCGGAGGCCCATGGTTTCCGAGTTATGGGCCTCCAAAGATTGGAGCTATAATTGGAAATATCTTATGAAATAATGCTCCGATCTGGTCGAAATTGGTTTCATTCGAAAGCTTATTGAAATACCCTTAATATGACATTAAAAAAAATTGGTTCCATTAACCCATTGGGGAGCAACAGCAAATTTAAGATTTTTAAACTGGACTTTTTGCAGTAAAATAATTTCATTTCAAATATATGCCTTATTAACCTATATATTTATGGAACTAGGATTAAAGCTTAGATATTAAGCTTTAATTTGACATTTTGTTCGACCCATTAACCCTTATAGAACCGGAGATATCAAATGTTGAACATTGATAATTTATTTATTTTTTTGAATATTATTTTGATTTAAGTGTTGAAAAAGTTCCATTTTTAAAAATCGCTCATGTTGCTTAAAAAACAGCTTGTTTTCATTTCTAAGCGTTCACATTTTATGAAAAGTTTACCTCATTAAGCTGAAATTTGTAGGGAATTCGGCAACTATGATAATTTGTTTCACTTATTGCCGTTTTTTACAAGTATATTAAGCGAATTCTGGAAATTTGCTGGCCAATTATATGATCCCATGAATCCGTGCACCGAATGTCACACTGTTCGAGAATCAGCCGAAGAAGATCCATTGGAACTAGACTCTGGTGATGAGAATTTATTAGACTCTTCCCTATCATCTTCAACAAGCCAAGAAAGTGAAGATCATATTGAAGAAGATATAATTTTAATAGATCCTCTAATATAGTATTAAAACTGTTTCTAAAACATTATAGGAAATAATGTTTAGAAAAAATAATGCCATTAATTGGAAAAAAATCGCGCGAGCTTGCGAGCGCGGCGAAAATCAGCCATATCTGGAAAGAAAAAAAAAAAAAATCGCGCGATTTTTTTTTTTTCTTTCCAGATATGGCTGATTTTCGCCTTTTTGGGATTTTGAAAATATGGCATTATTTTTTTAAGAAATCTTTCCGATTTCTACTTGTAAATATATAGTATAAGATTATTAAATGCGAAAAAATGAAGTACAAATAAAAAAAAATAAATTTTATCAATGTTCAACATTTGATATCTCCGGTTCTATAAGGGTTAATATATCGAACTTAATGTCAAATTAAAGCCTAAGCTCTAAGCTTTAACGTTGGTTGCATACATATATAGGTTAATAATGCATAATTTTGAAATAAAATTATTTTACTGGAAAATGGCCACTTAAAAAATCTAAAATTTGGTGTTGCACCCCAATGGGTTAATGGATCCAATTTTTGTAAATGTCATATGAAAGGTATTTGAATAAGCTTTCGAATGAAACCAATCTCGACCAGATCGGACCATTATTTCAGAAGATATATCCAATTATAGTTCCAAACTTTGGAGGCCCATAACTCGGGAACCATGGGGCGCCGACAATTTTTTTTTTTTTTTGACTCAACATTAAAAGATCTATCTGTAGTATTTTTTTTGTTTGGATCAGAGCAATGTCTGCCAACTAGACTTTAGCCTTTCTTTTTTATAGCCCACTGAAGTTTTTATATTTTTATCAAAGGCGTTTGGAAAACGTCAAAAATTCTATAGTAAGAACACATTTATGATGATTCTTTTTTTATGGTGGTTCTTTTTTTAGAATATTTTAACCCTCTAACTGCCATTTTTGGTGGTCATTTTAGTCCTTTTTCAAAAACTAAATACAGAAGTCTAATAAAACGTCCAATTAGAGGGTTAAAATGTTCTACAAATATTTTACTCATAAAATTTCACTAGGGGTTGTCAAATGTTCATCGTTTGTGCGACATGCGCAAAATGCTTTAAAAAGGGTCAAGTATAAATAATCAATGTTAGCTATTATACCCTACATACTGTTTTTTAAAGCGTGTACTGTTTTTGTACTGTTTTTTTATACTCATCACCAAAATCTAACATTTTTCGAAAAATGTTTCATATTTGACAAAATTTTAATTCAATTTTTAAAAAGGAGCTAAATGCAATTTAATTTTATACCACACTCAAAAAGAAAAATTATTTAAAAAGTGGAAAACTTAACTAAAATCAATAATGATTTAGCTCCATTGCCATGTTTTCCTTCTTTTTATCTAAATTTTTCTGAAAAATAAGAAAAAGAAAAAACTAGAAAATGGGAAAAAAATTATTTTATGGAGTACATCTCATTTAAAGTTCCGATTGCTGGCAGACCCCATTAGGTTCGGAACCCATGGGTCCAGATCACCTTAGGCCCACTCTGGGTCTATTAAGGATCGTCATAGATTTTAATTCAACATCTTTGCCCTTTTCGCTCTACCTTGCTTAGTTTTTAGGATACGGGAATTTAAGGGCCCAAAAGGGTCTTAACGGGATAACTTAAAAAAATCTTAACGGGATAACTAAAAAACTATTACACGGGGGGATTAAAACGGTCGTGTAAAGGACTATAAAAATGTATTTGGCATTTTTTTTGTTTCGGCAATATTTTCTGAGAAATGAGGAACGCCCAAATTTTTAGATTCAAATTGAGGAGTCCATACATTGAAAGAGGACCGGAGATTCTTTAGAGATTTTTAGAATCGAAAATGAAATTTTTGACAACATTTTTTTTTGAAAAAAAAAAAATTATCCCAAATAGATCCCAGATGATGGTCAAAGAATTTGACCGAAATATCGGAAAATTAAAAATAAAATAAATAATAAAATTAAAAAAATAACTTTTTAGTTTTTTATTCACTCTGGTGATAGAGGGTATATATAAGTGTAACACATTGAAATATTGGTTTAGGACCCCATAAAGTATGTATATTCATGATCCTTGATCGATTTTAAGTCGATCTAGCGATGTCCGTCTGTCTGTCTGTCCGTCTGTCTGTCTGTTGAAATCACGTTTTTGGCAATACTCCGAAACCGATTTAAACGCTTGGGGTAACAAAAGTTGCGTAATTTTCCCAGGCAAAAACTGATGTATTTTCTTTTAAAATCGGTTAATTATTTTAAAAGTTATAAGTGAATTACTAAAAAAACTCTTAGTGGTTTTCAACATAACCCTAAATTAACTCATATTTTGTGTGATACATAAGAAAGAAAACGGAAATGACAAAAAAAAAACTGACAAGGGAAGTATCTCAACCCTTATGAACCGATTTGCCTGAAACTTAAAATATATATTAAAGAGACGATTTTAAGGTTGGGGTGTCTCGGCTTATCGGCCATATCGGTGTTTAAAAATTTCGTTGTCCCCTTATGAAACCATGTGGACTTTCGGGAAAATTTTGATAACTTTCGAACTAACAGGAATATCATCTAGGGCAAAAATACGGGTCGACTTAAATTTAATAAATATTATTTCTTATCCATATGGATATCGTAGGTCTATGTCTTCACATAAGTACCCCCCAAAATTTACACATTTTCCTGAAAAAAATATTTAAAGAAGCCGAATTTTTACAATTTTATTTCACCGTTAGATAGGCATTAATTAAAAAAACCTTTCTTCTCATATGAAAACATCATATAGTTTCTTTAAAAGAAATGGCTGAAAAATCCAAAAAACGATTTTTTCGCCATTTTTTGATCCATGTTTTGAACCCCTAAATCCCCGATATGGCCGATAAGCCGAGACACCCCGACCTTAGAATACCTTGATATATATTTTAAGTTTCAGGCAAATCGGTTCATAAGGGTTGAGATACTTCCCTTGTGAGAAAAAAATCTTTACAAAAAAGGTTTAAAATATGTAAAACAATATCTAAATTTAATTTAAAAAAGTTCTTTAAGAAATAATAAAAAAAATATCTTTGAAGAAACTATAAGCTTTTTTATAGTTTAAGTTAGATGTTTAATAAAAAATCTTTTTCTAAAAACGTGAAAACTTTTTGAAGTTAAAGTCTTTACTCTTAGAAGGTTTTAAGATAAGTGATGTTTATTCAGTATATATTAAAAAGGTTGACAATTCATTTCATGTGTTATGTATACATTATACTAACAACTTTACTAAGTCTAAAATTAATAAAGATGGCTGAATACCGCGAAATTCATAATATCATAGTTGATTTCAATAATTCAATTCAATAAACTATAAGTAGTAGTTAAGAAGTAATTAAGTAGTAGTTGATAGTAGTAAAAATAATTTCAGAATTAAGTACACATTACTTGAAAAGTGTAGTACAAACTACTACTGGAAAAATACACTTAACGAAAAATATATCAGCTTGGTTGCCATAACTAAAGTCTCAACACCGGCCGCGTTGACAGACTGCAAGGCTTCAAACTTCTGGTAATGGAGCAAGTCGATGAATAGGGCGTCTGAATACCCCTTTACTGGTTTTTATGTCTGCCACCCTTACTTTGTTGTCTTCTCCTGCTATGACGTTGATTACTCGTCCGAGAGCCCACTGTTGTGGAGGCAGATTGTCTTCTTGAATTACGACCAGTTTGCCTATGGCTAGATTGGGTTGCTCGACCAACCATTTGCCCCGTTGTTGTAGTTCTAGCACATAATCTTTGGCCCACTTGCGCCAAAAGGCTTGCTTGACGGCACATAATTGTTGCCACTTCTTCAATGACGGAATTTTGCAATCTGGCACGTCGTGATCTAATTCGGGCGGTAGCGAACCTAATTGCTCGCCGAGAATCAAGTGAGATGGGGTTAATGCTTCGCCGTCGTTCGGATCGTTGGACATTGGGGCGATAGGACGAGAATTCAGTAACGCCTCTACTTCTATTAGAGTGGTTTGGAGCTCTTCTGTTGTTGGTAATATACTGCCTAGAGTGCGGACGAGATGGTGCTTGGCGGACTTGACTGCCGCCTCCCACAGCCCGCCGAAATGCGGTGCTCGTGGTGGTATGAAGCAAAATTCGATTCCCTTCTCTGACGCGTACGATTCGAGATCTCCTTGTTGCCGATGGAACGCCTCCCGTAGTTCGTCCAGCTTCCGTTCTGCTAACACGAAATTCGTGGCGTTGTCGCAGTATATTCGTTTGGGGACACCACGTCGACCTGCAAATCGCCTAAGGGATGAAATAAAACAATTAGTAGTGAGTTCACCAACGAGTTCAATGTGCACAGCCTTTGACGAAAAACAAACGAAGACAGCGATATACATCTTAATTGGTGCTCTACCCCTAATTTTTAAAGTTGCATAAACCGGACCGCAGTAATCGACACCACAAATAACAAATGGTCTCATGGCCCTCAACCTGTCGGCTGGTAAATTACCCATTATTTGTGTAATAAGTTGAGGCTTATATCGAAAACATCGGATACAATTTCGAACTATTTTGTTACATAAATCTCGAGCTCCTATAACCCATATATTTTGCCGGAGAAATGCTAAAAGTGCCTTTGATCCAGCATGACAATTCATTCTATGCAAATGCGACAAAAAAATTTTAACAAAGTGAGAGTTTTTCGGCATAAGCAATGGGAATTTGGAATCATAAGCAATAGGTGCGTTCGCTAAACGACCTCCGACCCGTATTAACGAAAAAACAAAATCACCTTCCGTTTGTTTGTGTATAAATGGGTTAAGTTTTTGTAGCATGGGTGCTAATAATGTTGACTTTTGAAGATTTCTTTTTTCATCAGCAAAGTCATTAGATTGGACTACTTGCACAATGCGTAGAAAAGAGAGATTTAGTTCATGAGCAGTTGGTATTAAAGATTTATATACATTTTTGAGCTTTTGACATAATCTCACAAATCTGTGTACATAAGCTACTATTCTTAAGAGTTTGTGATAATTAGAATGTTTTTCAACCAATAAAATGATTTGGTTACTACATTCCTCAACTGACAGAAACACATTACGCTCTTTTTTCTTTTCTAATGATAGTTGTTGCTCAGTCAGGTTAAAATGGGAATTAATTGGCCAGCAACTTTCAGGGAGTGTTAAAAAATCTGGACCGTTGAACCAAAGAGAATTAACTAGTTCCTCTACTCCGCAACCTCTAGAAACAACATCGGCAGGGTTGTGTTTCGTTGGAACATGTCTCCATTTAACCTTAGGTGTCAATTCCTGAATTTCTGCGACTCTATTAGCCACGAATGTTTGTAGGCTTGAGGGATGGGTTTTTAGCCAATGGAGACAGATCTCTGAATCAGACCAAAAAAATACTTTTTCAAATTGTAATATATTTTCTACTTTGGACCATAATTTTGCTAGAAGATGTGCAGCGCAGAGCTCTAATTTTGGTAACGATTTTTTCTTTAGCGGTGCAACTTTTGACTTTGCTGTTAATAGCATAGTCCTATATTCGTTTTTATCGTAAGTACGGATATAGAGACAACACCCATAAGCTCGTTCTGATGCATCCGCGAATCCATGGAATTGAGCCAGAAAATACGGAACCTACAAATCGAGGGATTTTAATTTTATGAATTTGAGTAAGAGAATATTTAAAATTAGACCAACTAGTCTCCAAGCTTAGAGGGACAGACTCGTCCCAGTCTAACTTTTTTAACCACAGTTCTTGGAGCAGTATTTTAGCACGGGTAATTATAGGACTTAGAAGTCCTAATGGGTCGAACAATTTAGATGATATGGAAAGAATAGTCCTTTTTGTTACCTTTGTTTCGTTTAGATTCTCGAATTGGAATTTAAAAATATCACTCGATGGTACCCACTGAATGCCAAGTGCTGTTGTGGAGTCGTTGCTGTTAAAATTTAAATCTTTTTCCACTTGTTCATTGCTTTGGTAATAAGTATGGTTCGAATACCATTTTGCCAGAACGAACCCAGCAGACTCAAGAATGGAAGAGACTTCAATTCGAATTTTTTCTAATTCTTCAAAAGAATTAGCTCCAGACAATAAGTCGTCGACATAAAAATCCCTTTTTATTATTTCTGGGCCAACTGAATATTCTTTTGACATTATATCGCTTAAATGGGTTAAACAGCGGATTGCAAGAAACGGTGCAGGGGATGTACCGTAAGTTACGGTATTGAGCTGATAAATGCTAATCGGCTGAGAAGGATTTTCTCTCCATAGAATCAGTTGAAACCGCCGGTCAGCCTCGTCAATTTGGATTTGACGGTACATTTTTGTAATATCCGCTGTTATTGCATATTTTTTGAGACGAAAGCGAAGTAAAATGGAATATAAATCTTCTTGAATGGTTGGTCCGACCATAAGAATTTCGTTTAGGGAAATACTAGTCGACGTACGACAAGACGCGTCAAAAACCACCCGCAGTTTTGTTGTACTGCTGTGTGGTCTTAAGACGCACTGGTGAGGAATAAAATAATGTGGGATTAGAGGGATTTTGCTTTCAATTAAAGACATATGTCCAAGTGCTATATATTCCTTCATAAAGTCTAAATACATTGAGTAAGACTGTGAGTCTTTACTCAAACGTCGTTCTAACGATAGAAAACGTCTTTTAGCGACTTCATATGACTGCCCAAGGCAGTTCGGGTTAGACTTAAATGGCAAAGCTACAGAAAATCTTCCAGAATCTAATCGCTTTATCGAATCAGAAAATGACTTTTCGCACATTTTTTGTTCTGGGGTATATTTTACATTAGGGACATTCTCACTAACCTCTTCTAACTCCCAGAATTTTTTAATAGTGGAGTCGATTGTACAAAGATCTTCGGATGTTGTACCTATATTACAGACGGCCGATTTTGAATCCGTGCCATATCTCCCTGCGACTACCCAACCAAGAAGTGTTTTTTGAATTGTAGGCAAATTAGGACCTGGTTTTATTTGTCCGATAGATAGCAATTCATAGAAAATTTCGCTTCCTATTAACAGGTCCACTTTTTGAGATACTGAGAAATTGGGATCCGCTAACACAATATTTTGTGGTATAGACCAATTCTCGATAGGGATTGTGGTATCAGGTTGATATTTTGAAATATTTTTAAGAATGTAAAATTCTGATTCAAATTCATGTGAATTAACTCGTGATTTAACTAAAAGGCTAGCCTTCTGCTTAACGACGGTTTTTTGCCCTCCGATACCTACTAAATTTAGTTCTGTTGTGACTCTATCAATTTTTAATCGTTGTGCCAACGACTCTGTCATTAGGTTTATTTGGGACCCTGAATCTAAAAGCATTCGTGCAGGCACATATTGACTACATTTTCCCTTCACGTTAACTAAAGCTGTGGCTAGAATGACTCCATCCTCAGAAGCTAATGCATGGTTAACAGCAGCACCTGAATATGAAGGCTGCTCATTCAGTAGGTTCGCTACAGGTTGCTGATTTGCTTCTCCTACAGAATACTGGTGTAGTAGGGTATTATGAGGTCGACTACATACCCGGCAACGTGACGAGTTGCACTTGGTAACAGTATGACCTTTTCGCAAACAATTGATACAAAGTGGTACCCCTTTAGCGAAATCAAATCGTTTGGTAACAGGCAAAGCTGTAAATGAAGGGCAAGAACTTATCAAATGGTCTTTAGACTTACAATAGAAGCATTTTTGTTCTTTAGAAGAAGACTTCGAACACGAAAAGGACGATTTTGGGACTTTTTTATGATTCTGATCCTTTTCTTGATCATTGGATTTGACTTTTAAATTAGAGCTCTCATCAGCAGCGACGTGCTGGTAACGTTTGTTCAGATGGGTTTCGCAATCACTCCAAGATGGTAAATCCACATAATCTAAGGATTCATCCCATTTTGACTTGGTTATCTGGTCTACTTTGGACATTACTATATATAGTACATATATAGTACATATATGTATTAAGAAAGCGTTTGTGATTTTCTTATGGTCACCTAGTGATAGGAGTGAGTCATAAATTGCGGACACCGTGTCAATCCTTTGTTCATCTGATGGATCCGCAGTCTCAATTTTTGATTGAATTGTCATCACTTGGTCGGTATAGGTGGAGAGAATTTCCAGCCGACACTGGAGCTCAAACGGATTGAAAGAAATTGATTTTTCCACCAGCTTTTTCCTAATACGTTCAATATTATTAAGAACTGCTTCCCTTTTTTGGTGTAATTGGTTTAATGCTTCGTCCTTACTTGGAGAAGGTTGTCTCTTTTTCCCTGTCATGGTTATGCACTTAATCACAAACACACTTTGCAATAAAGTTGTGAAACAAATTCAATATTTGCCGGTTAAGAGATGGCTATGGGGAAGTATCGAAACGATATTGACAACTTTTATACCAGTCTGGCAAAATAAATCGAGTTTCTGTATTAAAATACTAAACTCACGTTTTATATTTTTTGGCTTTTCATAAAGAACACCACGGTTTAATAGCAATTAAATTTGCTAAAACAGCTGGTACATATGTATGTTCTCTAAATGAAACGAATAGTATAGAACACAAAGAGTAATTACAAAAATCTGCGATAGGAAAATTAACAATTTGTTAGAAGATGTTTCAAGATGATGATCAGAAATGCAAAATGTGATTCTTGGAAACACTTCTGTGGAAACATAGAAGACGTTTCTGAGGCATCCAGGCTGCGCAAGGTTCTGGCTTCTTCTCCTTGCACCCTGGGATACCTGAAAGATCCTAATGGGGTGTGGTCTTCCTCCAGTGGAGAGTCGCTGGATCTCCTTTTAAACACGCATTTTCCGGGAAATTCCATGACGCCGTTTCAAGCTTTGGAACGTTCTGACGCCCAAGCATCTGAAATTGCTTCGGAAATAATAAATATGCCAACATTAATCTGGGCGATAAAAAGCTTCAGGCCCTATAAATCCCCGGGACCTGATGGTATAATCCCGGCTGAGTTGCAGCAAGTGTCGGACTATATAGCCCCGTTGCTGTATAATCTATACACAGCATGCATCAACTGGTCGTATATTCCTTTAAAGTGGAGGGATACCAGAGTCGTATTTATCCCGAAGGCTGGGAAAAGTTCCCACACAGCTCCGAAGGATTTCAGACCAATTAGTCTGTCTTCTTTTTTGTTAAAGACAATGGAACGAATGATAGACTCATATTTGCGTAGAGTGATTGACCCGAGGTTGCTTTCGACAAAGCAACATGCATACAGCAAGGGACGATCAACGGAAACAGCTCTTCATGAGCTCGTTGGTACCATCGAGAGATCGCTTTCGGTAAAGGAGTACACTATGGTGGCCTTTCTTGATATTGAGGGGGCTTTTAATAATGTCATCCCAGAATCGATAATATTGGCATTGTCTGGTCTGGGAGTAAAGCGTGAAATCGTTTTAATGGTGGAAAGCCTACTTGCCAGTAGACGTATAACGTCTGAATTGGGAGCGTCCCTCATATCTCGATTTGTCAATAGGGGCACACCACAAGGAGGTGTTCTTTCGCCGCTTCTTTGGAACCTGGCACTGAATTCAATGCTACTATCTTTAGAAGCACGTGGTTGTCATGTTGTCGCATATGCTGACGATGTCGCGATAACGGTAAAGGGGAAGCATCTGCCAACATTGCGGGACATTCTTCAGGGTTCTCTGAAAGATCTGTCTAAATGGGCAAGAGACTGTGGTCTAGGAGTTAATCCTAGTAAAACAGAGCTTGTTTTATTTACAAGGAAAAATAAGATTCCTGCTTTTGATCCTATTTCTCTGGACGGTACTGAAATCACCTTCTCAGATGGAGCCAAGTATCTTGGAGTATTTCTAGATAGGAAGCTGAATTTCAGACGTAATATTGAGGAACGGGTGAGAAAAGCAACGATTGCTTTGTATTCCTGTAAAAGGGCCATTGGAAAACGATGGGGTTTTAGCCCTCAAGTCGTTCATTGGATCTATACAGCAGTGGTGCGTCCAATTTTGCTGTATGGAATCATTGTCTGGTGGCCTGCTTTAGAAACAAAATCGAACTGTGTCTTTATCACGAAGGTACAGAGAATGGCGTCAATGTGCATCACTGGTGCTCTTCGTACTACACCTACGGCTGCATTAGAAATCCTCCTTCACCTGATACCCTTGGACATATTGGGTAGGCAGTATGCAGCTGCGTCGGCAATTCGACTTAATAGCACGCTGCAATGGAGGAGCAGCGATTGTGGCCATAGCGCGATCTGGACAAAGATAACAATACCACAAAATGTGGATTGTGCTCCCTCTTTGAGCCTCTTTGAGCGCCACTTTACCACTATGATACCATCCAGGGAGTCTTGGATGGGGGATACTCCGGGAAGTGGAGCTACCATAAATTTTTACACAGATGGATCGAGGCTGCACGAACAAGTGGGCTTTGGGGTCTATTCGGAAGAGCTTGGATTGAGCCTGGCTCGTAGATTGCCAGATCATTGCAGTGTCTACCAGGCAGAGATGCTGGCAATAAAGGAAGTGGCTGACTGGTTGAGCTGCAATGTCTTGTCTACAACCGCAGTCAACATCTATACTGACAGTCAAGCCGCGGTCAAGTCCCTGGATTCAATGTTTCTGAAAACAAGATCTGCCCTTAACTGCCGCACGTCTTTAAATGAGATGGCCAAGCAGTTTAACATACGACTCATATGGGTCCCAGGGCACAGAGACATTCCAGGGAATTGCAAAGCCGATGAGCTTGCAAGACTAGGAACTACCTTACAGGTTCCAACAGAATTGGAATGTGTTGGTATGCCACTAGAAACTTGCAAGCAAAACCTACGGCTTTGTTCTGCGACGGAGACTAATCAAAGATGGGCAAATGGATGGACGTGTGAGACAACACGACTGATTTGGCCTTCTCTTAATCAGGGGCGCACAAGTGAGCTGATATCGCTTCCAAGAGGAGAGATTTCGACGGTGCACAGTGGCGCCTTTTGACTTTTTTCGTTGCAAAAATCATATCTTTTGAACTAATGAAGATATTTTAAAAATTTAAAGAGCATTTGAAAGAAGACTCCCCTAGCTTCAAAATATATGAGCCGCAAGGTAATAGGTCAGCCGCGGCACTGTGCACAGTGTCGTATTTTGACTTTTTTCGTTGTAAGCATTATAAATTTTAAAGTAATAAAGATATTATCAAGATTTTTAAAGCATTTGAAAGAAACCCCTTCAGCTTAAAAATAAAAAGCCCACATGGCCATTGGCCCCCTGCAGCACAGTGCCTCATTTTGACTTTTTTTCGTTGCAAAAATCACAAGTTTTGAAGTTTTCAAGGCATTTTTAATGTTTAAAACGCAATTGAATTTTATCTCCTTTAGCTTCAAGAAAAACGCATCCACATTGTAATAGACCCGCTTCGGCACTGTGACCAGTGACACCTTTTGACCTATTGTGTTGTGTCAAATTAGGTCAGTCCGCACGCTGATATTCTCGTGAATACATATTAAAAGTCTCGAAAAAAGACCACTCTTATATGACAGAGAAAAAATAATAAAAAAACAAGTAAGAAAAATATAGTCGGTCAAGACCGACCATATAATACCCTACACCAGAGTTTCCCGGAAAAATGTCCCGGAATATGGGTCCCATGGACCCATAGATCTATATTTTGTCAAATCTTTAATAAGTGTAAAAAACACTCACAAATCAAATTTGAGTGAATTAGGCTTCTATTTGTTGACAATAAACCGCTTTAACTGAATATCGGGCGAAATTTTTACATGGGGCCTAAGTCCAAAACTGGTCCGATGATAATCAGATTTTATAAGGTTATTAAACTACGCGTTTAACATACACAAAAAAAAAATGTAATTAAATATTTTCTATTTTCATGAAATTTGAGAGATTTATGTGAAAATCGGGAAGGTGGTTAGTATGGGGGCTACAAGAACAACTGGTCCGATTTCTTTAAAATTCGGAATGGAGATTGGTAGAGACAAAACAAGTTTACTTGCCCAATTTCGAAAAGATACCTATTATAATACGGTTATTAGAGCCATTTGACCCAAAACTAAACAGGACCTTTGTATGGGGGCTAGGTCTAAATATGGACCGATTTTTTCCAATTTTAATATTTAAAATTTAAATTGCAAGTCAATTGATTTAAAATTGCGACCTGTATCGTGTTTACACCGTTTACATGGACAGACAGACGGACGGACGGACAGACGGACGGACGGACGGACATCGCTAAATCGACTCAAAAAGTGATTCTGAGTCGATCGGTATACTTAAATGTGGGTCTAGGACCAATATTTCGTATAGTTACAAACATCAGCACAAACTCATTATACACTGTACCACAGTGTGGTGTAGGGTATAATTAGGGAAACGGTATTGAGTAAAATATTACTCAATTTTGCACCAGAAAACCATTTGATATTTATAATTTAATAAATGGTTACCAACAAATTTGAGTAAATTTTCAATTTATAAAATTAAAATTTTACTTGAATTTTTTTTTTTTGTTTTTTTTTTTTAAGTAATTTTTTAATTGTGTCAAGTAAAAGTTTACTTAAAGCTTATATATTTAAAAAAAGTTTCACCTTTTAAACTAACCAAGTATATTTATGTCTTAAAGACATAGGCAAATTTTAAAAATATGATTGGAAACTTTCAAATATATAAAAAAAGAACTATTAACTCAATGAGAATTTAAAACACTAATTTTTTTTTTGTAATTAGCTGTAGGTTCTATTTTAACAGATCATTCACTAGGGTTAAAAAAATTTAAGACTTTTTTAAAAACTTATTAAAAATCTTGTTAGATAACGTTTGTTTCTTTCTTTGTACATAAACCTTTGTCTATTTAAAAAATTCCTAAAATTTCCTAGATGAAACATAAGTTTTTCGCCATTTTTATGTTTGACTTTGTTTTATTAAAAATACAAAATTTTAACTTTTAAAATATCTTAATTCGCTCAGGAGTTTCAGCTTGTCAAAGTGGTTACTTATTGAAAAAAAATTCCGCTAGGGGGCGTTATAAGCAAATACAAAAGCCAAAAAAACAAAATAATAAATTAAAGACCATTACATCTACTAAGCTTGGTAAAAAATTCCATTGGATCTCAAAATTGCCCAAAATCAGTTAGGATATTTTAAAAATATCTCCTTTTCGTAGTAAAAGTTGTTACAGTTTCTTTATTTTTTCATGTACACGGGCAAGTACGGGCACCCAATTTTTATTGAATAAGTTAGAGTATTAAATACTAAACATCCCCTGTTTAATAGTTCCCGTCACAAACCGTCACTTTTTTAGTTCTATTCTATCAAATATAAAAAAAGACCGAAATATGGTGTGTTTGCAAAACTGCGCCTAAAAACAAAGTATTCAACCAAATTACCCGTTTTTTATATCCTTTCATTTGAATTAATATACCTTTCAAACGACACCAAAAAAATAATGATCGGTTGCATAGTTTGCCTGAAATTCAATTTAAAAGATGATATATTTTTTTAAAGTTTTAACTTTTTTCGGCAGACTGAAAAATTGCCAACTTTGGGTGGCTCTATAATTCATAATTTTCATCCGATTTCAAAAATATTTTTGGATTCTCAATCAGTGAGGAGTTTTCAATCAGATGTACTCATTGATTTTATCAAAATCTTCTGTCAATTTTTGGATTTTTGCAACGCTTTTAGGGAAAAGGCGCCACAGTGCGGTGGTTTCTATAATTACCGGACACTGTCTTATAGGGAAGCACGCAGAGCGGTTAAATGTGCCGTCGAATGACTTTTGCCGAAGTTGCATGGATGAAGAGGAGTTGGAAACTATCGAACACTTTATTTGCCATTGCCCGGCACTTTCTGGTCAGCGACTTGCTTCACTGGGATCTAGGGGGCTGTACGATCTTTCTGATTTGTCGGATGTCAAAATTCAACATCTAAGGAGTTTCATAAGAAGCTCAAACTGGTTTAACGACAGGGACTAGTAGGGAAACCTATTACGATCCCGTGGTATCACAATGGACCTCAGAGTCTACGTGTGTTGACGTAAAACGTCAGCAGCCACTTACAACCTAACCTAACCTAACCTAGAAGATGTTTTCCTATTTTCTTTTTATAAAAAATACCACGTTTTAAATGTAATTAAAACTGGTTCTTGTGTTCTCTACGTAAAAAAATGGAATAGAACACAAAGAGTACTGTCAAAAAATCTGTGATGGGAATATTACCAAGTTGTTTGTTATTTTTAATCAGCTGATGGCAATGTGGTAATCTGTTCTTGAAATAGTATTCGCAAATTTTGACTTGTTTGTTCAACGTTATTATACATAAATATTTTGGGATAAATGATTACTGGGCTCACTAAGACTTCTCCCAATGATCATACATTACGTCATACCTGGTGTTTGTTCTTTTCTGGATTATTTTTACACATAATGCAAATTTACTGTTATGTCTCTGGTTCGGCATGTAAAGCGGTTTCGGCACGACTTTTGTGCTCGGCAGCTCGTCGGCATACGGGTGTGGGAAACACACTTTACTTGCCCAGAATCCAAACAGAAAAAGATTGAGAATAGAAACAATAATATGAGAGATAGATAAATAAGAATACGTGCCATTATAAGTATGAAAAGAAAATAGAAGCCCGTCCAAAGTCTAGGCGTCCCTCCCCGTCTGTGTCCAATTTTTACTACACAGCCATGAATCACCGCCAAGGCCTATATACGCTGTGACTCCCTTGATACAGAAAACAGTCCAGTTAGTCTAATGGTCCTGATACCACAATGATCACCCCTCCCCCCTCATACTTACTTAGCAGCAAACCCCCTACATACCAACCTTTTTTAAAAAAATTAACAGTTCATGTTTGATTTTACAAACTTAAAAAAAAAACAATTCAATTCATTTTTATTTTTAACAACATTCATAGAACTCAATCCGTAAAAACTAACACCTACTTTACCATATTATAAAATAAAATAACCGTAAGTAAAAGAACAAAAAAAAACCTTAGAATATGCCACTGATTTTGTCTTAATTTAAATTTTGTCCACCCTTAGGCATAAGACTTTTTTTCCTACTTAAGTATTGGTGGTGGTTCAATGAAAAAGTGTATCAAAAAAAATTTATAAACTTAAACCCGATATCATTTTTGCGGTTAGAAAAAAAAAAAAATGCTCCACCAAACTAAGTTACAAATACTGAACAAAAAAAAAAAATAATAAAAATGTTTAGGACTGCGTGTCTCCAATTTCCCTTATTTTTCAATAAAGTAAGAGAGTTTTATTCACTCTTTGCTCTAGTTCCTCTCTTTAAAACCTGCTCTTAAGCTCTAGTTCTGCAAATCAAACACACTATTGCTATATTGATCCCTTATTGCGAATTCATAAAACATTCACTTACCCTTCTGGCCTCTCTGATGTTGGCGCCAGCATACAGAATAGGGTTGTAAAAGTCTGCTACTTTTCAGTACTCAATACAACTCAATACTTTTTGAATTGGGTACTCGATACTACTCGATACTTTTTGTTTAGTATACGCTCAGTATGTTTTTTAAGCAAAATTTAAAAAAATTATATATACCCGGCTAAAAATAAAGTGTACTAACGCATGTACGATCATATATGATAATGCATGTTAAGGATGGATCAATATATGATCGCATATTATCATTTGTTCTTCCATATATGGTCATGTATTGAATAAGCGCCAATTGTAATATATGTTCATATATGATCATATATGTTTCCGAATTAATGATGTATGGTCAGATGTGTTCATATATGCTCATATACAATTCATTTTTAGCCGGGTATTACATTATATTTATACATTATACATTATTTTTATACATTATTCAGTATTTTTGACACTTATTTTATGCAAGCGCCAATAGCTAACGTATTTTTTAAAATATATTTTAATAAATCTTATACGATTTTTGCACTTTTTAGATAAATTTATTGCTAAAAAGTAAAAAATACAACCCTAAAAAGTATTGGGTAGGGACTTTTTGGTAGTGGGTACCCGGAAAATTTGTTGGTACTCGATACCAAGTACCCAAATACCCGGTACTTTTACAACCCTAATACAGAACCCAAAAGCTGTAAATAAAAAAATATCAAAAGAAGTGTTCTGGGAGGGGGAAGAGTTAAGTGCAGGTTAGTTATGAGGCTTAACTTTAGCTAATTGTAATTAATATGTATGTTTTTATTTTTGTGTGGATAATTTTTTTACTCTCTTTTCTTTTTTCACTAATGCACACTATTTTTTTGTTTTTACGTACTTTAACACCGAAAAAAAAATTTGGCATAAATAAAAATAAGTTTTAAGGGGTTTTTTCTGTTCCTTTTTTTTAAGTTCAATAAAAAACAACGTAATAAGGATTTAAATAAAAAAATGTAAAACCGATTATTTAAAGGTAATTAGAAAAAAAAAATAATAATAATAAAAAAAATAAAAATAATAATAATAAAAAAAATAAAAATAATAATATAAAAAAATATGGAACGTAGGATTTATAATAAAAATAAGGAAAGAGAAAAAGAAATTAACTTTTAAAAATTAAATTAAAATAAAAAAAATGTGTTATGTAATAAAAAAAAACTGAAGTGACTGAATTTAAAATTTATCTTTTCGGCCTTTGATTTCTTGTAGTGTATTTGAATTTTATTTTTTTTGTTTTAGCGGTAACACTTTACTTATCTTGATGTATTGTCCAATAAAAAAAAACAATGTTTGATGCCTGGCTGTCTGTTTGATTTAGGTTGTGCTGCTGTTGCTCTATCAATTTCCCCGGCAAATATAATTTGTTGGCAGACGACAGAAAATAAAAAAAATCTCTCCTAAGACCATACACAAGTCTCCTTGTCAGGACGGGACCTATAAGGCCAAATTACAGGATTAGAATCTAACAATATTTAATTTTCACCTTTATGCCTCCTCACCTCCAACACTTAATTATTTTTCGATCGGCAATATATATTGACACCGTAAACAATAGAAGGGTTTTTTTTTTTATATCGAATCAGAGAATGTACCGAATCTACACATTTGAGTAAAAAAGTAATAAAAATATCACTGTCAATCTAAATATCACGGACAACTTTGTCACTCACTTGTATGTTAATTTTAATTTTTCCTATATACTTATACATATGTACATATATTTGAATTCTAATATATTTTGCATAAAAGAAATAAAATAAATTATTGTTTTATCCCGCACAAGAAAAAACCTTTGATCTATACAACTTCTTTCTAACGACAACTGTGCATGACGAACGAAGCAATATTCTCTCCCTTGCATTCAAACCATAATCTCATCATACATCTAACAATACTTTATACCAATATTAACCCTTATATGATGAGTAACTAATTACAGGGCCTAACAGATCACCGGCCTCGTTACAAACTCGCAGTCGTCGATATTGCGCGCAGTATGGAACGAGTGCGAAAAAAAAACAACGAGTTTACTGCGATCCGGACCTTAACGTGTGGCATCGACCCACGCCCTAATGGTCTCTACCCTCTAAGCCGGGCCCATTATCTATTTAATGCTCCTTACAAATTGTAAAGCTAACGTTTGAATATCACAGATTGCACACTACGGTTGCCAACTACACAAAAAGAATTGAAAACGAGTTTCATCCAAAAAAAGTGTACATTTATAAGTCGAGAATATAAATACAACAAACGTAATACAACCACAAAAAAATGTTTGCATCTCTCTATGCTACGAACATATCCTTCGCATGATATACCCCGAGTTTTTTCCCGGACATATCACCTAGTTCATATAATGAGTTACCGATCGTTTTTAAAATAATGCACTTGATATGTGCTGGCGCCAGTTTAGCATTATATCTCTCAATTCGATTACTTTGCTTAAAATTCTTCCTAAATACTACCTGTCCGACCTTGTATCGGATATCTTTACTGCGGGTGTTATATGTTTTTTTGCTTTTTTCATGCGCCAACTTAAGCTCCCTAAAGATCTTGTCCCGTAACAATTGTTGTTTATCAGGCCCAGATTCAAGGGTCATATCTGCCTCTTTAATGGATGACAGACGTCTTGTAAGCTCATAAGAGGCTCCGTGCTGCATCATCGGTAAGCCAAATAGAGCGTAATATGGTTCAAAACCTATAGAGCTATGTCGCGCACTACGTAACGAAAATGCAGCGTCGCTAACACATTTATCCCAGTTCCTCTGATTGTCACCCACAAACGCTCTTACCATTTGAAGCACAGATCTATTAACTCGTTCTGAGGCGTTTGCTTGGGGAGAATAGAAACCTGTTTTAATATGATTTACTCCATACTTCTCCAAAAAAACTCTAAAAAGCTCGGATACAAATTGTTTCCCATTATCGGAATGCAAGTACTCGGGGACACCAAAAACATGGAAGATACTTCGTTCCAAGTACTTCATAACATCCGCAGATGTAGCCTTACGCATAGGGGTCAAAAATACAAATTTTGTAAAATGGTCTAAACATACAAATATGTACGAGTTTCCGTCTACTGTCCTAGGGTAGGGCCCCATAAAGTCAATGTACAGACGCTGGAATGGCCTCTCTGTTATATGTTGAGCCCCCATTAACGGCCGTTTTACCATATTTTGGGGCTTGCTTTCTTTGCAAACGTCGCAGGCTCTCACGACCGATTGCACATCTGAAATCATACCTGGCCAATAGTACTTCACCCTCAACCGGGCCAATGTTTTGTGAATTCCCCCATGCCCTGCCGATGGAGAGAAATGTGCGGTTTCCACCAAACCTTTGTGCAATTCGGATGGGACCCAGAGTTTCCAAGCTTTATCTTCTTGGATCAGATCGCCTGTCCTAAATTGAGTCCTTTTGTACACGAATCCATCCGATACGCAAATTTCCGGAAGCTTTTCTTTATTTTCCTCAACAGTCTCCCGTAACTTTTGGTAAGCTTCGGATTCAAAATAGGGCGATTTTAAATCAATATCCAAAAACCTATCGGATAGTTTCAACTCCTCCATGCTAACACGAGATAAAGTGTCAGGAACTACATTTTGTGCCCCTTTTCTGTGCTCAATCCTAAAATCAAACGCCTGCAGCTTTAAGCTCCATCTTGCTAGTCTACCCGATAAATCTTTTTGTCCCATTAACCACTTGAGACTGGCATGGTCAGTAATTATGGTAAACGGCAGACCTTCTATATAAGGACGAAACTTTTTCACGCATAAAAAGGCCGCATAACACTCCAGCTCCGTAATGCTATAATTTCTTTGAGCTTTGTTTAACTTGGTTGAGACATAAGCTATTGGACGCTCACAACCCTGATTGTCTACCTGGAACAAAACACCCCCTACGCCTTCTGTCGATGCATCGTACTGAACAAAAAATGGCTTTCCAAAATCAGGATTGGTAAGGACTGGTGCCGTAGTGAGACTCGCTTTTAATTTTAAGAAAGAGTTCCTGGCTTCTTCTGACAAACTGAACTTTTTTAACTTCTCTTTAGCTAAACAGTCATTCAGGGGAGCCGCAATTGTGGCAAAATCTTTAATAAAGCGGCGATACCACCCTGCCATTCCCAAAAAACGACGTAATTGCTTTGGAGTCTTCGGTTCTGGAAAATTATCAATCGCCTCCACTTTTGCTCTATCTGTTCTTATAGTACCATGTCCCACCACATAGCATAAGTACCTAACTTCTTTAAAACAGAACTTACTTTTTTCCACATTTATCGTGAGGTTAGCATCACTCAAACATTTAGCTACCTTACCTAACAGCGACATATGAGAGTCAAAATCAACAGAACACACCAACAAGTCATCTAAATAGACAAACACATTCTCTCGAAGACTAGCAGGAATTACCTTATCCATCAGGCGGCACATTCTTTGAGCCGCGTTACACAGACCAAATGGCATTACTGTGAAGTGGTACAGTGGTCTACCAGGCACTGTGAACGCGGTTTTCTCCCTTGATCTAGCTTCTAGCGGGATTTGCCAGAAGGCATCCTTAAGGTCTATTGCTGAGATGTAATTGGTATCTTGCAGTCTACTTAGAATTCCTTCAATATGAGGTAATGGGTAGGCATCCTTGATCGTCCTATCATTAACCTTTCGCGCATCAAGGCATAGTCTGTTTTTTCTTGGCTTTCGAACTAACGATACAGGTGAGCTCCAACTACTGTTGCTCTCTTCTATTACACCCATAGCTATCATTCTATCAAGTTCCTCATATATTAGTCCCTGTATCACTGGAGAAACAGGATAAAAACGTTGTTTTACTGGTACATTCTCATCTCTAACTTCAATGATGTGCTCTTCCACACTTGTTTTTCCAAGTCCAAGAACGGCAAATGATGGAAATCGGACCTTCACTAGTTGCAACTCTTTTTGTTGCACTATTGACAACTCATGTTGAGCATCATCAAAAATCAAGTCTTCCTTTGTTGAAAGTAACTCACTACACATTACCTCTGTATTCCTATCTCCTGGTACTAAATTACTTATCTTACCTTTGCTTACTACTGACAGACCGAACGTATTCCAAAAATCAATACCAAAATAAAATTGTTGTTGCAACTCTGGTACAATTAAAAACTCAATTTCTTCAGTCACTCCGTCCCATAACACAGATAATTTTATTACCCCTACCACAGCAGTTTCTCCTCCATCAGCAGTTTTAACATTTTGTCCAAAGATCGGCATAGGTTAGGTTAGGTTGTAAGTGGCTGCTGACGTTTTACGTCAACACACGTAGACTCTGAGGTCCATTGTGATACCAAGGGATCGTAATAGGTTTCCCTACTAGTCCCTGTCGTTAAACCAGTTTGAGCTTCTTATGAAACTCCTTAGATGTTGAATTTTGACATCCGACAAATCTGAAAGATCGTACAGCTCCCTAGATCCCAGTGAAGCAAGTCGCTGACCAGAAAGTGCCGGGCAATGGCAAATAAAGTGTTCGATGGTTTCCAACTCCTCTTCATCCATGCAACTTCGGCAAAAGTCATTCGACGGCACATTTAACCGCTCTGCGTGCTTCCCTATAAGACAGTGTCCGGTAATTATAGAAACCACCGTTGAAATCTCTCCTCTTGGAAGCGATATCAGCTCACTTGTGCGCCCCTGATTAAGAGAAGGCCAAATCAGTCGTGTTGTCTCACACGTCCATCCATTTGCCCATCTTTGATTAGTCTCCGTCGCAGAACAAAGCCGTAGGTTTTGCTTGCAAGTTTCTAGAGGCATACCAACACATTCCAATTCTGTTGGAACCTGTAAGGTAGTTCCTAGTCTTGCAAGCTCATCGGCTTTGCAATTCCCTGGAATGTCTCTGTGCCCTGGGACCCATATGAGTCGTATGTTAAACTGCTTGGCCATCTCATTTAAAGACGTGCGGCAGTTAAGGGCAGATCTTGTTTTCAGAAACATTGAATCCAGGGACTTGACCGCGGCTTGACTGTCAGTATGGATGTTGACTGCGGTTGTAGACAAGACATTGCAGCTCAACCAGTCAGCCACTTCCTTTATTGCCAGCATCTCTGCCTGGTAGACACTGCAATGATCTGGCAATCTACGAGCTAGGCTCAATCCAAGCTCTTCCAAATAGACCCCAAAGCCCACTTGTTCGTGCAGCCTCGATCCATCTGTGTAAAAATTTATGGTAGCTCCACTTCCCGGAGTATCCCCCATCCAAGACTCCCTGGATGGTATCATAGTGGTAAAGTGGCGCTCAAAGAGGCTCAAAGAGGGAGCACAATCCACATTTTGTGGTATTGTTATCTTTTTCAAGATCGCGCTATGGCCACAATCGCTGCTCCTCCATTGCAGCGTGCTATTAAGTCGAATTGCCGACGCAGCTGCATACTGCCTACCTAATATGTCCAAGGGTATCAGGTGAAGGAGGATTTCTAATGCAGCCGTAGGTGTAGTACGAAGAGCACCAGTGATGCACATTGACGCCATTCTCTGTACCTTCGTGATAAAGACACAGTTCGATTTTGTTTCTAAAGCAGGCCACCAGACAATGATTCCATACAGCAAAATTGGACGCACCACTGCTGTATAGATCCAATGAACGACTTGAGGGCTAAAACCCCATCGTTTTCCAATGGCCCTTTTACAGGAATACAAAGCAATCGTTGCTTTTCTCACCCGTTCCTCAATATTACGCCTGAAATTCAGCTTCCTATCTAGAAATACTCCAAGATACTTGGCTCCATCTGAGAAGGTGATTTCAGTACCGTCCAGAGAAATAGGATCAAAAGCAGGAATCTTATTTTTCCTTGTAAATAAAACAAGCTCTGTTTTACTAGGATTAACTCCTAGACCACAGTCTCTTGCCCATTTAGACAGATCTTTCAGAGAACCCTGAAGAATGTCCCGCAATGTTGGCAGATGCTTCCCCTTTACCGCTATCGCGACATCGTCAGCATATGCGACAACATGACAACCACGTGCTTCTAGAGATAGTAGCATTGAATTCAGTGCCAGGTTCCAAAGAAGCGGCGAAAGAACACCTCCTTGTGGTGTGCCCCTATTGACAAATCGAGATATGACGGACGCTCCCAATTCAGACGTTATACGTCTACTGGCAAGTAGGCTTTCCACCATTAAAACGATTTCGCGCTTTACTCCCAGACCAGACAATGCCAATATTATCGATTCTGGGATGACATTATTAAAAGCCCCCTCAATATCAAGAAAGGCCACCATAGTGTACTCCTTTACCGAAAGCGATCTCTCGATGGTACCAACGAGCTCATGAAGAGCTGTTTCCGTTGATCGTCCCTTGCTGTATGCATGTTGCTTTGTCGAAAGCAACCTCGGGTCAATCACTCTACGCAAATATGAGTCTATCATTCGTTCCATTGTCTTTAACAAAAAAGAAGACAGACTAATTGGTCTGAAATCCTTCGGAGCTGTGTGGGAACTTTTCCCAGCCTTCGGGATAAATACGACTCTGGTATCCCTCCATTTTAAAGGAATGTACGACCAGTTGATGCATGCTGTGTATAGATTATACAGCAACGGGGCTATATAGTCCGACACTTGCTGCAACTCAGCCGGGATTATACCATCAGGTCCCGGGGATTTATAGGGCCTGAAGCTTTTTATCGCCCAGATTAATGTTGGCATATTTATTATTTCCGAAGCAATTTCAGATGCTTGGGCGTCAGAACGTTCCAAAGCTTGAAACGGCGTCATGGAATTGCCCGGAAAATGCGTGTTTAAAAGGAGATCCAGCGACTCTCCACTGGAGGAAGACCACACCCCATTAGGATCTTTCAGGTATCCCAGGGTGCAAGGAGAAGAAGCCAGAACCTTGCGCAGCCTGGATGCCTCAGAAACGTCTTCTATGTTTCCACAGAAGTTTTTCCAAGAATCACATTTTGCATTTCTGATCATCTTTTTATAACTCTTAAGTTGCAGCCTGTATGCAGACCAGTCCTCGTCCGCTCTTGAAAATTTAGCCTTATTAAAGAGCTTTCTGCAGGAATCTCTGCTCGTCTGCAACTCATTTGACCACCAAGGTGGCTTTTTTTCCCTCTAGGCTTTGCAGAAGGGCAAGACGCATCCAGGCACTTATTACAAACATTTGTTATATGGTCAACCAGACAGTCAATTTGCGCCAAACTATGTGGTTTAGATAAGGGTACTTCATCCAAAAGCAAAGAAAAAGTCTCCCTGTATTTCACCCAGTTTGTTCTCCTCAGATTTCTAGAGACTGTCTCAACCGGGGCACGCTCCCTGAGTAAAAACTCAATGTACCGATGATCTGAGAAAGAATGCTCTTCCAAAACTCTCCAGTCATCAATTCTATCAGACAATGTATCTGATACAAGTGTTACGTCAAGAACCTCTTGCCGCGTACTTGTAACGAAAGTTGGTTCACCACCCTTGTTACAAATATAGAGGTTAGTGCTTAACAAAAACTCCAAAAGTGATTCGCCTCTATCATTTGTGTCTGTACTTCCCCATATCGAATGATGTGCATTAGCATCACAACACACTACTAACTGGTGTCCCCTAGATTCAGACTCCCGAATTAGACCGACAACCTTCTCCGGGGGTATTGACCCCGGATTAGGAAAATACGCAGAGGCGAGCCAAATAGACTTTCCATGAAGCTCTAAGCTAGCCGCTGTAACATCCACATCACTAAAAGTTGATAAAAAGAATATATTTAAGCCATTTTTTGCCAAGATGCAGGCTCTTGGTGAGCCCTCACCTTTGGCAACCACCAACTTAAACCCAGTGGTCTTCAATCCGCAAACCCTGCCACCCCGCACCCAGGGCTCTTGGATAAAAACCAAGTCAACTGCTCCTGTCGTCAGGCGCAGCAAGAGTGCAGCTGAGGCTGCCTTACAGTGATGGAGGTTTATTTGTAGGAACCGCAACATCTAGCTTTTTTTCCACCATCCTTTCCACCACCGTGTTATTGGCTTCATCCTCCGTGTTATCATAGAGGTCGCATTCGTCCCCAGATTCGGTTTCGAATAAGCCAGATATATATCCCATCTGTTCTGAATCGGAGGCAACAGAACTCTCCGAATTCCTCACTGCATGGGCCTCGTCCTGAATGTCACCCATCGTGGCATCGGCTTTATCCTCCATGCCATCACAGAGGTCGCATTCGTTACCAGATTTGGTTTCAAAAATGCCAGATGCATCTCCCATCAGCCTAGAATCGGCCAGCTGAATATCAACCTTTTCCAGATTCTCCTCCCCAGCCGACTCTGCCACTGGCTTGTCTGCGTCCAAAATAGTCTTCTGGTCGCCCTTGTAGACATTGACTCTTATATGAAAAAATCCAAATCTAATAATGCCGTCAGTCCTGGCTAAAAGCGGAAGCGATTCCTCATTAACCAAGACCACTGCTTGACGACGAGCGCCCTCCATCTCACCCAATCTGGTAATTTGCCAATTCTGAGTTGGAAGGTCAGGATTGCAGACTTTTATCATCTTAAGAATCACCGCAGTGTCATTTGTAGCCATTGGGATCCATGCATGAGCTCTGGGTTGCGAGGGGATATCATGTTTTTCCACAACGTCCAGTCTGGCTCCAGGCCATAACTCTCCCACTTGGCTAATGGCAACCTTAAACACGGCTGCGGATCTTTCGTTCCCAAAAGCAACGAGTTTTACTCGCCCCTGATACCAACCTGCGTTGACAGTAGTAGGTAGAAAATCAGGCATACTCTCAAGGAGCCTATAGTAGATTTCATTTAGTTTAGTTTCAACTAAACTCCACTTGTCCCTTGGAATACTACAATCCCCATTTTGCCTGTTTATCACAGCCCTAACGAAGTTACCTTTAACCACTTCACTAAAAGACTGAGTCCAGACGTTGCCGGTCACCTTAGATCTCTTAGGTAAAGGTTTCTCGTCGGGCGAGCGCAACCTTTTACCAGACTTCGATGACGAGGCCGAAACAGCGCTCTGTTTGTCAGATGCGCGCATTGCCGAAAGTTTGTCCTGTTCTTCAATGACTCCTTTCGCCCATGATAGCGACGCCCTCTCACGTTCGGAGAGCTTCGTTCCATCAAGTTGGCTTAGTCTGTTAATTATTTTCAAACAAAGCCGTCTCTGGTTGTGCCTGACCTTTGATGGTTTAAGTTTCTTTTTCTTTTTACCACCAATATTAGGCTGAGCACCCCTACCAGAATCAAGGTCGGACTTCAAGGTCGCAACCCTAAGACCAGTGCTAGGACCAGCACCAGTCGGTGAGGCAGAGCCTCGAATTAAATCGGTATCATTTGTGTCCATATTTTCATTTTCCTGGATGTGGTCATGAAAATATTACAAAAATACCTATTACGAACAATTTCAAAAATTCAATTAATAGCACGGAGATAAATTAAAACACGTCCACACTTGTCAACAGTTGAACGAGAAAATCGGCAATTATCCTCTCCTGTTTATCCCTGAGGAAATTCATGGCATCTTTTCCCAAACAACTAGAGCTCGCGCCTGAATCTAACAAAGCGAGTATTTCAATCCCATCTACTTTCGTCTTTGCATAAACTCTACTATCGCCTTTCAAGGATACAATAGTAGCAACAACCTTCCTTCTAATTCTGCTATACTGTTCTCTCTTTTCTCGCATCTTTCCAATTTTTTTATAATTCTTCAGCTCCTTCTTGTCATCCATCTCCTCCGTAAATATCCTGGCTCTTGCGATTTCATACTCCACCTTACGCTGATGTAAGCTCTTCTTTGGATCAATCTGCTGCGTACTCATAATATTACCCGTGCTCCTATCGTTTTGAAAAAAATTACCTACATCTGTTGATCCAGGGCTTTCTCTTCCTGGCCAGAGTCCCCGGAAATCTCTGCCAGTCGAGGGTTTCCCTCTCCACTCTTATAGACACAGAAAGACATGTTTCCATCACATGCAAAACACCTCATTTCGTGAAATGATGATTTGCATTTTTCTTTCTCCGCTGGATTTTTTATAAAATAATCTACGGGCATCCCACAGTTAAAACACAACATGACATGAAACGGGGACGGACAGTATAAATGGCTTCCATTACCTGCAGCTGCACTTGGTATTTTTTGCTTTTCCTGCGAAAATCTAAAATTTGCTGGCAACATTGCCTTAGGCTTGTTACCTGCCGAAGATGAAAAACTAGGATTCCTAACAGCAGTTTTATTAGAACCGACAAAAGCTTCCACACACCCAAACGACTCCAGGGCTTCATCATTCTCCAAACCGAGCCGCTGCAATTCATTTAATGTTCTAGTCCTAGATTTGATATCTTTTAGCGACTTCTCGGCTCTTTTGCACTCTTTTCTTAGTTCGGACAATGTTCTCATAACAGAGGAAAATGTGCGATTTACCATGCTTGGACTTAAATTATCCCTAATGATGTCTACCAGCTCCTTCTGTGGTATCTTTTTCTTCATCCTAAAAGATATATCATGAATGGCTGCATAGAATTCGTCAAAAGATTCTCCCACGTTCTGTTTTCGGTTGATCATTTCCTTTATTAGCTGATAATCTGACCCTGAGAACTCATACTGATCCAACAGCTCCGCCTTCAATTCAAAATAACCGAAATCGTCATCATCTGCATGATCTTCAAGCACTTGCCAAAACCACTTTGCCGCACTTCCAGTCACCAGGCAATGAAAATCTGTGAAAAGTCTACCATAAGAAATCCCACATCGGGCACTCATCCTCTCAATTCTAAACACAAAGCTTTCCACGGTCATACCCTTCTCCGTTCCGTCAAACTTTATATTCCACTTGTCTAAGTTCACCGATTTTGGATAGAAACAGCTTTCCACGGTCATACCCTTCTCCGTTCCGTCAAACTTTATATTCCACTTGTCTAAGTTCACCGATTTTGGATAGAAACATTTCGGTGTGCTGATTTCATCCCACGGCTCGTCTGCTAAAGACTGGGACCTCTTTTTGTCTTTACGATGTTCATGCTCTCTCCCACGTTTTGTCTTATCTGTCTGTTGTAACATGTTAGAAACTCCTTGCCCCCGTTCTTCAGGTGTAGAAGCTGAGTTCGGTGGATGTTAATGAGTGTTGTTCACGGAAGTTTCCACGTCAGCTAGCCTGTTCGACAAGCCTAAAACATCACCTCTCATTTTCTGCATTTCGACCATGCATCCAGCCATCATCTGTTGTTGTTGCGCTAGCATCTTCATCATGGTCTCCAACTGATCACTTTTCTGATTTTTATCACCATCCGCATGTAAGGAAGTATTAACCTCACCTCCAACTGCTCCCTCTGGCTCTTGTTCAGAGTCAGACATCGGAGTTTTGTCATTTGGCATATTGAATATAGCGTCTATTTTCCTGGCGAAACTCAAGGACTCTCCTAAATTTTTTTCTAAGGATTTCACACTCGTCTCTAAAACTGTGTTGTTTACCCTACCAAAAACTACGTTAGCACAGCGATTTAAATAATCTGTTGGAACAAAGTCGACTGGTCTTTCGATACCAGTGTCAATTTGATTATAAATAGACCCCACTATCTGATTTTCCAAAGCGCGTGAAATACTTCTAGTTACTGGCCTACCACTCAATTTATCTACAAAATTTCTACGCGAACCTTCCATTCACTTGCATAAAACCAATAGATTCGGCAAAAACTGAACATGAAATACCAAAAAAATAATAAAACAAAAAGAATAATAGTAAAAAAAAAAACAGAAATAGAAAAAAAATATGGAACGTAGGATTTATAATAAAAATAAGGAAAGAGAAAAAGAAATTAACTTTTAAAAATTAAATTAAAATAAAAAAAAAGTGTTATGTAATAAAAAAACCTGAAGTGACTGAATTTAAAATTTATCTTTTCGGCCTTTGATTTCTTGTAGTGTATTTGAATTTTATTTTTTTTTGTTTTAGCGGTAACACTTTATTTATCTTGATGTATTGTCCAATAAAAAAAACAATGTTTGATGCCTGGCTGTCTGTTTGATTTAGGTTGTGCTGCTGTTGCTCTATCAATTTCCCCGGCAAATATAATTTGTTGGCAGACGACAGAAAATAAAAAAATCTCTCCTAAGACCATACACAAGTCTCCTTGTCAGGACGGGACCTATAAGGCCAAATTACAGGATTAGAATCTAACAATATTTAATTTTCACCTTTATGCCTCCTCACCTCCAACACTTAATTATTTTTCGATCGGCAATATATATTGACACCGTAAACAATAGAAGGGTTTTTTTTTTTTATATCGAATCAGAGAATGTACCGAATCTACACATTTGAGTAAAAAAGTAATAAAAATATCACTGTCAATCTAAATATCACGGACAACTTTGTCACTCACTTGTATGTTAATTTTAATTTTTCCTATATATACATATGTACATATATTTGAATTCTAATATATTTTGCATAAAAGAAATAAAATAAATTATTGTTTTATCCCGCACAAGAAAAAACCTTTGATCTTTACAACTTCTTTCTAACGACAACTGTGCATGACGAACGAAGCAATATTCTCTCCCTTGCATTCAAACCATAATCTCATCATACATCTAACAATACTTTATACCAATATTAACCCTTATATGATGAGTAACTAATTACAGGGCCTAACAGATCACCGGCCTCGTTACATACAGGCCATTGAAGTACAATACCTTGAGTTCGTCTACAATACCAGCGAAGGATTTACCAACTCTTTGATGATTATATAATCCGGAAAACTTCCTCCAAACGTCAGTTGCTTAACTGCCAGTGATGATTCGATGATTTAATGTTTTGTCCAAAGTATATGATGTTGAAGAAGTGCTCACAAACCAGATTGTTAGTAACTCAATTTACGGAGTTCCTCACAAACTATGAAGGCGGCTGGTGTTGAATAATTTCAGCAGCATTAATCCTTTGATTTTATGTTTATTAACACAATTAAATTTTTTATTTAATAAATTTAATTATGTCCCTGCTCGGGCGCCATGAAGAAACTATAAGCTTTTTTATAGTTTAAGTTAGATGTTTAATAAAAAATCTTTTTCTAAAAACGTGAAAACTTTTTGAAGTTAAAGTCTTTACTCTTAGAAGGTTTTAAGATAAGTGATGTTTATTCAGTATGTATTAAAAAGGTTGACAATTCATTTCATGTGTTATGTATACATTATACTAACAACTTTACTAAGTCTAAAATTAATAAAGATGGCTGAATACCGCGAAATTCATAATATCATAGTTGATTTCAATAATTCAATTCAATAAACTATAAGTAGTAGTTAAGAAGTAATTAAGTAGTAGTTGATAGTAGTAAAAATAATTTCAGAATTAAGTACACATTACTTGAAAAGTGTAGTACAAACTACTACTGGAAAAATACACTTAACGAAAAATATATCAGCTTGGTTGCCATAACTAAAGTCTCAACAATCTTAATAAGTTCTCATTGATAGATGTTTTTCGTGCATATCATGAGTGTGTGTGTCCGTTTTTTGCTTCGTCATATTAACGGTGTTGCCAGACTTTTTTTTGGATTTGTCGCCAAATCGGATGTAAAATATCGCCAAAATTCAATTTTGTTCAGATTTCTTAATAAAAAAATATTTTCATTTAAAAAAAATAAATTTTGTTAAATAATAAAAGAGAGAAATAAACTTTATGACAAAAATCGCCGAAATCCGGAAAATCTATATAAATAAAAGAGTAATGTGACTGACTGGCATACTCATTCATCATCGCCCAGCCCAAACCGCTGAAGCTAGAGACTTGAAATTTGGACTGTAGGTTCACCTCCCGCAATATAGATCCACTATGGCTGGAGTTTTGCCAATGTTGATTCTAAGGGGGTAAAAACGGTAAAAAACTGTACTTTAGGTACTTTTTAGATCTCGTGATATAATGATCATAGAGACTTGAAATTTGGACTGTATGTTCACCTCCCGGAATATAGATCCATTAAGGCTGAATTTTTGCCAGTGTTGATTCTAAGGGGGTAAAAAGGGTAAAAAACTGTATTTTTGGTGCCTTTTATATCTCCTGAAATAATGGTCATAGAAACTTGAAATTTGGACAGTATGTTCACATCCTGGAATAAAGATCCAGTACGACTGGATTATTGCCAATGTTGATTCTAAGGGGGTAAAAAGGGTAAAAATCTGTACTTTTTGTACCTTTTATATTTCCTTAAAAAATTGTCACATAGACTTGAAATTTGGACTGTATGTTCACCTCCCGGAATATAGATGCCATAAGGCTGGGTTTTTGCCAATGTGATTCTAATAGGGTAAAAAGGGTAAAAATATGTACTTTTGTTACATTTAATATTTCCTTAAATAATGGCACTAGAAAATTGAAATTTGCAATGTCGGTTCACCTCCCGGAAAAAAGATTCATTAAGGCGCGGGTTTTGCCAATGTTGATTCTACGGGGGTAAAATGGATAAAAAAGTACTTTTGGTACTTTTTTTATTTACTGAAGTAATGGTTATTCAAACTTGAAATTTGGAATGCAGGATCCTTTAGTGAAATAAAACATTCTGGAACAAGTACGTTCCGAAAATTCTGTACCGTTTTATAAAAAGTACATTTTATAAAAAGTACCTTTTATAAAAAGTACCTTTTATAAAAAGTACCTTTTATAAAAAGTACCTTTTATAAAAAGTACCTTTAATAAAAAGTACCTTTAATAAAAAGTACCTTTTATAAAAAGTACCTTTTATAAAAAGTACCTTTTATAAAAAGTACCTTTTATAAAAAGTACCTTTTATAAAAAGTACCTTTTATAAAAAGTACCTTTTATAAAAAGTACCTTTTATAAAAAGTACCTTTTATAAAAAGTACCTTTTATAAAAAGTACCTTTTATAAAAAGTACCTTTTATAAAAAGTACCTTTTATAAAAAGTACCTTTTATAAAAAGTACCTTTTATAAAAAGTACCTTTTATAAAAAGTACCTTTTATAAAAAGTACCTTTTATAAAAAGTACCTTTTATAAAAAGTACCTTTTATAAAAAGTACCTTTTGTAAAAAGTACCTTTTATAAAAAGTACCTTTTATAAAAAGTACCTTTTATAAAAAGTACCTTTTATAAAAAGTACCTTTTATAAAAAGAACCTTTTATAAAAAGTACCTTTTATAAAAAGTACCTTTTATAAAAAGTAGCTTTTATAAAAAGTACCTCTTATAAAAAGTACCTTTTATAAAAAGTACCTTTCATTAAAAGTACCTTTTATTAAATGTAACGAAAGTACACTTTTTGGTACTTTTTTATTTCCTGAGGTATAAATAAAACAAACTTTTTTGTTTTTTAAATCATTACATTGGTGGAGGGTATTTAAAGATTCGGCACAGCCGAATATAGCTTTCTTACTTGTTTCTGACCTAAAGCCGAAATAAAAATAAATAATTAAAAAAAAATTTCCTTAAATTGCATAAAATTTACTAAACCTGAAGAAAAAACTTTATCAATTCTAAGAAGATAAATATGATAAACTAATTGGTTGCAAATTATGTCAAAAAAATTTCAAAATTTTTATTAAATTTTACTAAATTGTGAAAAAAAACACTTTCCCAAAATTTAGTTAGGCCTTTGTTTGAGTGCAATAACACCGTTTTCGCGTTTGCTTTTTAAAGTCGTGTTTTAATTAAAACACTGTTTTATGGATTTGCTTATATGTTTTTGACAGGAAGATCGGTGTTTTAGTTAAGCGAAAGCATAGACTACAAAAGTAAGATATCGCGTCAACTAAGACAAATGCTCCAAAAAGTCAATTGCAATTTTTTTCAACACTGATAAAAAAATAGAATAAATTTGAGACGGTTTACCTAAAATAATCCACCGTTCTGTTCACAACCTTTTGTGCTCGTTTTGGCTGGGATCTGATTGAAAAGGTAAAAGGGCTAAGTTTTTGTAGTTTGATATAAAATAAGACTTAAAAAAGTACTGTTTTTATTTACAATGTACTGTTTTTTGAGACCAAATGTACTGTTATTCCATATTTCAAATCTGGTAACCCTAACCCTACACCACACTGTGGTATAATTAGTTTGTTCTGATGTTTGTAACTACCCGAAGTATTGGTCCAAGACCCACTTTTAGGTATACCGATTGACTTAGAATCACTTTTTGAGTCGATTTAGCGATGTCCGTCCCTCCGTCCGTCTGTCCGTCCGTCCGTGTGTCTGTCTGTCCATGTAAACGGTGTAAACACGATACAGATCGCAATTTTTAATCAATTGACTTGAAATTTGAAACTTAAGCCTCTTTTGGTTTAAGGACAAAGCCTATTGAAATTGGAAAAAATTGGCGCATATTTAGACCTAGCTCCCGTACAAAGGTCCTCTTTAGTTTTGGCTCAAATGACTCCGCATTTTAATATGTATCTTTTCGAAATTTGGGAGGTAGTCATGTTTCATCTACACAAATCACCACTTCGAATTTTAAAGAAATCGGACCAGTTCTTCTTTTATTTTTATTTCGGTCCATATTTAGACCTAGCCCCCATACAAAGGTCCTCTTTAGATTTGGCTCAAATGACTCTAATAGCCGCATTTTAATATGTAAAATCACCATTTCGAATTTTAAAGAAATCGGACCAGTTCTTGTAGCCCCCATACAAATCACTTTTATTTTTTTATTTTATTTATTTACTAGCTACACCGGTCCGCGTCGCTGGCGCTAAGAAAAAACTGTTGTATATTGCATTTTAATTTAAATATAGTAGGACAAAATTAAAGCACGGGTCCGGGTCCAGCTAGTAACATTTGGTTCCACCCTAGAGAAATCTCAACAAAATCGGTTCAGCCGTTTTTGCGTGATTTCGAAACAGACAGACATAATGTTAAGTGTAGTAAAAAGGGGCGTGGCATTTACCGCATTTTTGATCGAATCGTGATAGTATAAAGTTCCATGCTGCATCCTCGATTGGTACTACTGCGCTGTAAATTTCATTGACATCAGTTTTGCCGTTTTTGTGTGATTGCGAAAGAGGAGGAAATAGATTTTTATTTATGAAAAACGGAAGTGACATTTTATACCCGTTTGTCGAATCGCGCTCTACATATGACCTACAGTTCCCGCTCTGTTAGTTCTATTACTAGTGACAGATTCGGCTTATTCGTTTTTGCGTGATTTGAGCACGTCGCACAAACTTTGAACATTTGACACCCCCTACACTCAAAAAAATACGTTAGTAGATTTACTAATTTTTTTTTGCTAATGCTAGTTAGCTAACTTTTAGCAAATTTTTAGTTGAGATTAGCATGTTAGCAAAAAATTCTTGTAAACTTCATTTAGCACATTAGCAATTTCAAACAAACTTTGAACTAATTTCTTTTGCTAAATTTGAAATTGAGTTGACAACATTTTTACAAGATTTTTTGCTAACATTAGCAAAAATAAATGGTAAATTTTTTTTTATTTTAAGAAAACTTAAAATGGCGCTATCTCGGAAACTAAGCCAGATAGAGCAAAATGGAGGGCATTTTTGGTTCTTAGAATCTCCATACTTTCGCGGGTCCTCTTCACATGTGTGGACCCTAATGGGACCTAACTTTGGATCTAAAAAAGTTAGCATTCCCGAAAATTTTAAAATGCTCATATCTCGGTAAATATTGCCGACACAACAAAAAGTCCAAAAGAATTTTTGTAGCGCTCAACACGTAGAACAAGACCGCAAAAAAACCAAAAGCTCTCCGAGTAATATTTTTGAAGTTATCGAGTTTTTTAATTCTCAAGACCCCAGTGATCCACTAAAATCACGTATCTCAAAAACTAAGCAAGGTAGAGCGAAACGGACACAAATTTTGGATCAAAAACTATGACGATTTTTAAGGAACCCAACTAGGTCTAGGCCCATCGGGGTCTGGACCTATTGGGTCCGAACCCAATGGGGTCCTCAAATGTGTACGAACTAAGTTGAAATAAAAATTATTTCAGTTAACTAATTTTTAGCAAAACGTTTTTGCTAACTTTACCAAAAAAATTGTGGGTTCAAAATCAGCAAATTTTCTTGTAGGTTTACAAGCTTTTTTTGCTAACTTTACAGTTTTTTTTTTTTGAGTGTAGTGAAATTTTATGAGGAAAATATTTGTAGAACATTTTAACCCTCTAAATGGACGTTTTATTAGACTTCTGTGTTTAGGTTTTGAAAAAGGACTAAAATGACCCCTTAAAATGGCAGTTAGAGGGTTAAAATGTTCTAAGAAAAGAACAGCCATAAAATTTTACTGAAGACATCAAATCATATTTTGAAGCTCGGATGTGTTTTTATTGTAGTATTTTTGGCGTTTTCCAAACGGCTTTTAGCAAAAAAATAAAACTTCAGTGGGCTATAAAAAAGAAATCCGAACTGACTTTGCAAAACCCTTTGGTGATTTTGTCCACTTGATGGTCTACTTTCATATGGCGTTGAAGGCATTGAGGCTCAATGCGATGACCCAAAATTTGTTGCACAGTGTAGTCGAGGCATAGGTAAGCTGGAGGAAAAAAGCAGTAATTTGATACAAAAAAAACAACAATTTACACAGCAAATTTGCTCCAGCTCCTCCAGCAGGAGCAAACACAATTATTTCTCAAAAATATAAGCCCGCAAATCGAAGCATAGGTAAACTGGAGGAAAAAAACAGTAATTTACTTAATACAAAAAAACAACAATTTACACAGCAAATTTGCTCCAGCTCCTTCAGCTGGAGCAAACACACTCATTTATCAAAAATAAATAAGGCCGATAGTCGAGGCATAGGTAAGCTGGACGAAAAAAGCAGTAATTTGATACAAAAAAAACAACAATTTACACAGCAAATTTGCTCCAGCTCCTCCAGCTGGAGCTAGTTGTGCCAGAACATAAATATAACTACTACTCCCTCAAGTCGTTCATTGGATCTATATTTTGCTGTATGGAATCATTGTCTGGTGGCCTGCTTTAGAAACAAAAGCGAACTGTGTCTTAATCACGAAGGTACAGAGAATGGCGTCGATGTGCATCACTAGTGCTCTTCGTACTACACCTACGGCTGCATTAGAAATCCTCCTTCATCTGATACCATTGGACATATTGGGTTGGCAGTATGCGGCTGCGTCGGCAATTCTGCTTAATAGCACGCTGCAATGGAGGAGCAGCGATTGTGGCCATAGCGCGATCTTGAAGAAGATAACAATACCACAAAATGTGGACTTTGCTCCCTCTGTGAGCATCTTTGAGCGCCACTTTACTTTTATGATACCATCCAGGGAGTCTTGGATGGGGGATACTCCGGGTGGTGGAGCTACCATAAATTCTTACACAGAAGGATCGAGGCTGCGCGAACAAGTGGGCTTTGGAGTCTATTCGGAAGAGCTTCGGTTGAGCCTGGCTCGTAGATTTCCAGATCATTGCAGTGTTTACCAGGCTGAGATGCTGGCAATAAAGGAAGTGGCTGACTGGTTGAGCTGCAATGTCCTGTCTACAACCGCAGTCAACATCTATACTGACAGTCAAGCCGTGGTCAAGTCCCTTGATTCAATGTTTCTGAAAACAAGATCTGCCCTTAACTGCCGCACGTCTTTAAATGAGATGGCCAAGCAGTTTAACATACGACTCATATGGGTCCCAGGTCACAGAGACATTCCAGGGAATTGCAAAGCCGATGAGCTTGCAAGACTTGGAACTACCTCACAGGTTCCAGCAGAATTGGAATGTGTTGGTATGCCTCTAGAAACTTGCAAGCAAAACCTACGGCTTTGTTCTACGACGGAGACTAATCAAAGATGGGCAAATGGATGAACGTGTGAGACAAGACGACTGATTTGGCCTTCTCTTAATCAGGGGCGCACAAGTGAGCTGATATCGCTTCCAAGAGCAGAGATTTCGACGGTGGTTTTTATAATTACCGGACACTGTCTTATAGGGAAGCACGTAGAGTGGTTAAATGTGCGGTCGAATGACTTTTGCCGAAGTTGCATGGATGAATAAAAATTATCGAACACTTTATTTTCCATTGCCCGGCACTTTCAGTTCAGAGACTTGCTTCACTGGGATCTAGGGAGCTGTACGATCTTTCTGATTTGTCGGATGTCAAAATTCAACATCTAAGGAGTTTCATAAGAAGCTAAAACTGGTTTAACGACAGGGACTAGTAGGGAAACCTATTACGGTCCCGTGGTATCACAATGGACCTCAGAGTCTACGTGTGTTGACGTAAAACGTCAGCAGCCACTTACAACCTAACCTAACCTACCCACTGCATTACTTTAGTCCAAAAAGCAACTAGTGGCTTATTGTAATTTGTAAGTACTTATTTGCAATAATGTAAATAATAAGTTATTAAGAATGTTAAAAATAAATACTTATTTGCAAGTTCACTTAGGAAGTTAAGTCCAATCAGAAAGAAACAATATTTGTTTTACCTTTTTAGCTTAAAGTTTCGCGAAAACGAATAATCTAATGATAAATAGTTATTTCAAACACGGTTTTCAACCATGTATTTTATTCCTTATAAGTAACTACTTATTTTAACCGTTATAGGTAAGTAGTTATTTATCTCCCTACTTGTAAGCTTGTGGGCACTAATTATTTTTGTCTCACGGCCTTTATAGAATAAGTAGTGTTTCATGCAATGAGTAAGTACATACCAATAATTATTACTAATTACTACACTCATTACTAGTAATGCAAAAATTTACTGGGGGGAAAATCCATGAAAAAGAAAAATATACTAAGATAATTCTTAAATTGTACCATTGTACTTTTGAACTTGGAATTGTACCAAAAAAAGTACAATTGTACCAACTTTTGCAACCTTGCTTGATATTACCAAGTTCCGTCAGCCTTAGGGCGCTTTTTAATGCATTCTCCATTACAGAAATAAGTAATGGTGGAATGTTAAGTAGGGCCCCGATGACGAGTCTGTAGACTTTATCTAATATAGTTCTGGCTGTACTTTGTTCCACCTTGGGCCACTGTACTAGAGCAGCATACGTTAGCATAGGTTTCACAATAGTGTTGAAAGACCAGAAAATCATGTGCGGTTTCAGTCCCCACATTTTCCCAAAAAGTCTCTGACAGGCATAGGTAGCTCTTGTGGCCTTTATGGTTAAATTATTTAGATGTTGGTTCCATAACAGGGATTTATCCAATGTAATCCCAAGCTATTTAACCTCATCTGAAAATCCTATAGTTGTGCCATTCAAAGTTGGCATGGTAAGTTTGAGTTGGGTATAATTTTTACAAGCGAAATTTTCCATTCTAAGGGATAACGTTCAAGGCGTAAAATAGCATTAAAAATAAAAAGCGCAATTTTTAATGCCATCCGAGGTGATTCTATCCGACTAAAATTATGATTTTGACTGGAGGATTTTCTGCATTGAATGTAGATTGATTATTTGTGGTCGGTTTACCAATTCTTGGGGTTTTGGGAGCTGCGGGTCGGACTCTTAAAACAGATGAAAAGGATTGAGCACCTTGTCCGGAATTCGGAACGTTTATCGAGGGTTGTTGATAGGTACTGAATTCTTGGGCATAGGGTAGGGTATTTGGTCTTCAACGAGGGTTGTTGATGGTATCCGATTTCTTGGGCACTTTGAGCCTCCCTGTGATTAATTTTTGGCCGACTACCTTGAAAGCGCTTTTCCATTGTATAAACAGGGCAACCTTTGTAGTTTGCAGTGTGATTTTCACCACAATTACTACGCTTTTTAACTCTGAAGTCGGTTTTGGGTTTGTTACAATCTTAGGAGTTATACAGATCGTCGCAAACAATGCAAACGGTAGGGTGTTTACAATAAGCTTTTGTGTGGCCAAATTCTTGGCAATTAGTCAGAGACATAACGGTTACAATTTATATTTAAAAAATAACTAACTTTTAAATACTTTAAAATTTTTATATTTCAACAAAAGCCAAACAGTTTGTTAACGATTTTTATTTTAAAATTTAAAATATTCAATCAAATTTTTTCATTTTTATTATTTGAAATATAATAACGGTTATTTTATAATCAAAAATAAAAATCAAAATAAATAACAAAAATAAAACAAATTTATTTGACTTTCAAATAAATAAAATAAAATTTTAACAAAATTGAAAATATGTATGTATGAGAAGCGAAATTTGTTTAACAAAAGAGCTCTTGAAGCATCCGCAAAAAGTCTTTAAGAAAATTGACGATGCCCCATTAAAGAGCTAATTGTGTAATAAAATTTTGAATAAATGTTTAAGACAAACAGCGCGCAAAGAAATTACATTTTTGATCAAAATTCGTATGATTTGATTTGTTAAATTTGCTCAAAGTTTCGCGTACTTTATGGACCAAATATTTTAATAATTCTTAAACCGTGATTTGGTCCACAGATGTTGCTTTCTGTAATAAATTCTTGTTGGACTAAAATTTTTAAAATCTTGTGTAGACAATGGCAAAATATTTTATGATCCTAAAACAGCGATTTTGATCATATTTTTCCCTAAATCGTTACTTTTCTCAATGATTATTTCCGGATGCTTCGTTTTTGAATGTCTATTTATTTGATATGACTTGAAAATATACATATATATATAGAAATCTTGTATAGATTACAAAAAAAAAATATTGTAGAATCCTGAAACATGCGATTTCGGTCCAAAGATTCTAATCAGAATTTTAGACCAAAATTTGTATTTTTAATTTGCCACATTTTCCCTAAAATCAGCCTTTAATGGCCAACGTCCGGAATGTCTTTTGATATAATATAATAGGGCTTGCAGATCTTGTAGAGGTTATGGAAAAGGAAAAAAAGTTTTGAATAAAATCCTTACATTTAATAATCAGCTCTTCAATACATATGCACATATTAGTTTGTAAAATATATCTACAAAATTGATTGAATAAAATAAAAATTAAAATAAAAGTTATTTTTTGATTTGTTTAACAAATTAAAAAATAACTTTTATTTTTAGGTTGAAAATAAAAATCCAAATATTAACCGAAAAGTTTGAATAAAAAAATAAAAATTAATTTTAAGAAATCTTTGCAAATTTTTGTTAATTTTTAACTAAAATGTGTCTTCATATATTTAAATAATTAACAAACTTTTTTTAATTTTTTTGGTTGATTTTTATGAAATCATAACGGTTATTTTTGGTCCCTGCAATTTGTACATTTAACGGGGCCATTTCTTTTGTGGGGCTCCTCAACTGTTATCTTACGATAAAGTAAATATTTTAATTTATAAATTGGGTGAACTTCTTTTCTTTTTAGTTTTATGTCCTTGGGTTCAAATTCAATGCGAAAAAGAGGCAGGGGTACTTTGTCTCTATTACGAATATAAATCAACAGTTTTAACTTTAAAGCCCCTCCGCTGTAAGCGCATCTTTTATTTCGGTAGGATTAACGGTGGAGTCAACTCCCTTAATAACTGCTGGTAGTCCATTACCGCTTTTCAACTGGTAAGTAAAATAACTTTTATTTGCTGATTCAAAATGGGAAACCAGCTTCCTGTAATTTTGTTTACTATATATTTGAATCTTCGTTTCGTGAATATAACCTTTTTTAATCGGAATGATGTGGAAGGATTTTCCCCGACAATGGAAACGAGGCTCACTAGAACTCTTCTCTCTTAGAAAAATAGGTGGTGGTTTAAACGAATTTCCTGTCGGTTAGGGTTCACTTGATTTAGAATCTAATAACGCAAACCGATTGCATGATTCGTTGATAGCTTTTTGTTCTCTTACTTGCTTAGCAGGCTGCACAGGCTTAGAGGACCTAGGGCTACGTTTGCTCTTTAGAACAGTCATATACATATAGGGTTACCAGATTTGAAATATGGAATAACAGTACATTTGGCCTCAAAAAAGAGTACATTGCAAAAAAAAACAGTACTTTTTCAAAAGTCTTATTTTATATCAAACTACAAAAACTTAGCCCTTTTACCCTGCTTTCAAACAGATCACAGCCAAAACGAGCATAAAAGGTTGTTACCAGAACGGTGGAACATTTTAGGTAAAACGTCCCAAATTTATTCTATTTTTTTATCAGTGTTGAAAAAAATTGCGATTGACTTTTTGGAGCATTTGTCTTAGTTGCTGCGATATCTTACTTGAAAAGTTTTTATAGTCTATGCTTTCGCTTAACTAAAACACCGATCTTCCTATCAAAAACATATAAAAAAAAATCTATAAAACAGTGTTTTAATTAAAACACGACTTAAAAAGCAAACGCAAAAACGGTACTATTGCGCTCAAACAAAGGCCTAACTAAATTTTGGGAAAATGTTTTTTTTTCCACAATTTAGTAAAATTTAATAAAAATTTTGATATTTCTTTGACATAATTTGCAACCAATTAGTTCATCATATTTATCTTCATAGAATTGATAAAGTTTTTTCTTCAGGTTTAGTAAATTTTATGCAATTTAAGGATTTTTTTTTTCCAAAAATGTTTCAAAAATTTCAAAAACTAAGCCAGAAAGAGCAAAAAAGTGTTCATTTTCGATTCTAAAAATCTCTAAAGAATCTCCGGTCCTCTTTCAATGTATGGACTCCCCAATTTGAATCTAAAAATTTGGGCGTTCCTCATTTCTCAGAAAATATTGCCGAAACAAAAAAACTGCCAAATACATTTTTGTAGTTCTTTACACGACCGTTTTAATCCATCCGTGTTATAGTTTTTTAGTTATCGCGCTAAGATTCTAAAGACCCTTTTAGGCCCTTAAATTCCCGTATCCTAAAAACTAAGCAAGGTAGATCAAAAAGGGCAAAGATGTTGAATCAAAATCTATGACGATCCTTAATAGACCTAATGGGACTGGGCCTAAGGTGGTCTGGACCCATGGGTTCCGAACCTAATGGTGTCTGCCCGCAATCGGAACTTTAAATGAGATGAACTCAATAAAATAAATTTTTTCCCATTTTCTAGTTTTTTCTTTTTCTTATTTTTCAGAAAAATTTAGATAAAAACAAGGAAAACATAGCAATGGAGCTAAATCATTATTGAATTTACCCAGCAAAATTTTCGGTTGCAAAGAACCGATTGTGGAACAACTTGTACTTCCCTAGAACCTGTTCTAATTCTTGTGCAACACCGATTCTTTTAACAAAGGGATTGTCCCAAAAGTAACAGGTGTTTGTAAGCAAAATTAGAACATATTTTTGTTCTTCGGAATCGGTTCTAGAAGTAAAATTTCGAACTGAAATAAGAATTAAAGAAATATTTTTAATTGTATTAATTTATTAAACAAAGATAAATACAATCATATCTGACATAAAGTATTCACAGTTCTTAACATACATATATCCTTTTGCGCCTCCAAAATTGCATTTTGGTCCTTACAATAATGACATGCCAGAACATGGATTTTCTGCAAACTAAAATAAAAAACATAATATTATAAGTATTTGACCCGACCCATATAATGAAAATTTTACTTACTCACCTTTTTATTAGCAATTTTCACGATTATATCCTGATATTTTAAGAGATATTCATGTTTTTTCTTGGTTAAGAAAAAAAGAAATGATTTAATTTTTTAATTTTTTTGACACATAATTTTTTTTTCAATTCCTGAGAACCAAAATGTAATGAAACTTTGATTGCAGAGAACATGTTTTACAACAATTTTCACTTAACTTGTTCCGAATAATTAAAGTTTAATAGTTTATGATTACCGAAGAACCTGTTTATTTATTTATTTATTTATTTATTTATTTATTTATTTATTATTTATAGTCAATGGAACAAAATTCCTTACAGACTAGGATTAATATAAAAAAAAAATAAATTTAAATGTACTATAAATTTATACATATTAAATTAAAAAAATCGAAAAGGACGCACATTCGTATCAGCCGGCCACATAGAAGGCTTAAACAGCTCCTTATATAGTCCAGCGGTGATACCAACTTTGAAAGAAATTTTTCGAAGAGTTTTCAAATCCGTATTAACTTTAACTAATTTGTAGCATTCCAAATGGTGTTTTCCTATTTTGGAATATTCCACTATATAGTCCATAATTTGTTCAGCAGTTACATTAGGCTTAAAGAAAGAAAGGTGAACCCATTTCTTACTAGCAATAACATCTAAATCTTTGTTATTGTTGTCTCCAACAATAACGTGTTTCCGACTCTTTTTGTTGACATTAATCCAACTAGAATTGTTTACTGGGATATGATCTTTAGCAGGAGTATTTGCTGTAATTGCATTTGTATTTTCACAAATGCTCTCTCTTCGTATACGAGAACTAGTAGAGGTAAAAACTTTTACATTACGATCATCTGGTGTATTAACACTACCATCATAATCATCATTATTAGCAAGGCTCTTTTTACTATCATCTCTTCGTTCAGTAGCAACAACAACAGCATCATGATTTGCATCATCATTTAAAGCAGGAACAACAACAGCATTAGAATTAACAGATCGACCATCAGAAAAATTAGCAGCAGAGATTGATGAAAAAGAATTAGGCGAAGGTGAACGACCTTTTTCTTGTAAGTCATTATTGGCATTTTTGATTGTTTCGGCAAATGTTTTATTATAATTTAAAACACTCTCATCAGCATTGTTCTTTATATGGGCATGAAAAAGAGATTTTAACTCTCTTATTTCGTTGGATAACATTGATAAAACCGCATTTAAATCTTTTAAAGAATTAGCGCAATTATTACAATTATAGGAATAATTTTTATTAAATTTAAGTAGCTCATAAACATGTTCACTGTCTACACCGGCACACAATTTATGAAAGAGACCACAGCAATTTTGGCACTTTACGAAAGCACCACCGATTGCTTTACTGCAACTACCACAATTGGCGTTAGATTGCATTAGAAAAAAAACGACTTGCTCGAATGACAGTCACTACTGAACTGTTCTAGAACAAGTGTTGTCAGAATCGGTTCTGAAAAATTTTCCTGGGTAGTTAAGTTTTACACTTTTTAAATAATTTTTCTTTTTGAGTGTGGTATAAAATTAAATTGCATTTAGCTCCTTTTTAAAAATTTAATTAAAATTTTGTCAAATATGAAACATTTTTCGAAAATTGTTACATTTTGGTGATGAGTATAAAAAAACAGTACACGCTTTAAAAAACAGTACTTTTGCGTACTGTTTTAGGTGCTGTGCATAAAACAGTACTTTTTATAAAATACAGTACATGTACTGTTTAAAACAGTACGAATGGCAACCCTATGTACATATCAATGCCGGTTTGGACTGTGCATTTTTTGTTATAATCAACATTATTTACTGTGGTTTATTTTACTTTGCATGTTTTTTGTATATCTCCTTTTGAGGTGTATATAACCGATTCATTTGTAACAAGATCATTGCTTTGTACATTCTGTGAAATAGAATTTTTAAGAGTTTCACACGCTTCTTCTTCTTCGTTTATTACAAATCCAATGCTGGATATAAGTGATCACGTGCATATTTACATATATTACAATAAATTGGTTATAATTAGGGTGATTTAGAGTTATATAGTCGCAACAAAAAGTCGACTTTTCGACTTTTTTCATTTCTAAAAAGTCGATTTTTCGACTTTTTTCAAATTTTAAAAAGTCGACTTTTTCGAATTTTTTCGACTTTCGACTTTTTCGAATTTCTTCGTTTTTTAACTTCTTTCGACCTTTTCCAGTTAGTTTTGACTTGTTGTAATCGTTTACGCGCTATTTTTTTCGGTTGTATTTTATTTATCAATGTTGGGTACCAAAGTAATGAAGGTTGAAAAAAGTCGAAGAAATCGAAAATGTGGAAAAGGTTGAAAAAATCGAAAGCGAAAGAGTCGACTTTCGATAGAGCGCTATCACTGAGGTGTTTACAATAATCAAAAATATTGGTAAATATTACACTCAACACTTTCTAACTCATGAATTTGGCATTGACATTTTTGCTTCACACATAATATACAGAAAATACCAATAGCTTCGGTTGTTATTAGAGTTTTTCACAGGAATTCCCGGGACGGGATTTCCCGGGAATTCCCGTAAATTTTCGATCCCGAAATCCCGGGAAATAGAGCGGGAATTCCCGGGAATTTTTGTTTCTTTGAAACTGTTGATTTTTCGACTTCTATTGATAATTTTGTATGTGATTTTTTAGAGATTTTAATAAAACTCTTGATAATTAATGCCAGAAACGTACGCAGGGACCAGGAGGGCCCAAAAAGTATTCCAAGAGAGACCTTCTAACTAAAAAATTTTATTAAATTTGAGACTTACGAAATGAAAATAGTCTCATAATATCTAAATCTTCGATAAGATATAATTATCAGAACCTGATACTTTTTTTCAGAAGCTGAGAAATTTCTTTCTGAGACCTGCATCAGAAAAATTTGCTGTATGATTATTTGTATCTATAGCAAATATTTATGTCTCTGGAATTGATTCTTTCTAAATCGATAAATTGATATAAAATCTGTGGAAGGAATGACTCTGAAATTAACAGGTTTTTCTTTTAGAAACCAGAACTTTTAAATTTTTGCAATAATTTTTTGGGGTAAATTTTCTTATAATTTCATTTCTCTGAAACTGTTAAATTCAGTTACATAGACATAATTAAGAAATTCATCTGAATCAGTTTCATTGTATTTTAGAGGCAAAGTGTTGAGAACCATTGTAAAAATGAACTGAGATGAATTAGATAAAATGATAATTTTTATTATTAAAACAGATAAAGCGATGTAAAATCACATATTCCCTTAAAAATACTTTTCAAAGACTTCTACATATTTGGGCCGCTTTTTTTATAAAAACTGTGTAACAAAAATTGTACTCTTTTTCTCGAAACTTATTTTTTTTTTTGTTTTAAAGGTACTAAATAAAATTTTTATGGTGTTAATAAACATTATAAATAGTGTAATCGAATTCATAAGGTTTTTATATATTTTTTTGACAAACAAATTGGGGGTTTCAGTTTTTGCGGGAATTCCCGGATCCCGGGAAATTTAAAAATGAATCCCGCTTTCCCGGGAAATGAAAAAGTTTGGGAAAAGAAAAACTCTAGTTGTTATTAAACTCGGCTCGCAATTGATTTTTTTTCAGAATTATTTTCATCTGGAAAAAGTAAAAAAAAGTTAAGTCGAAAAAGTCGATTTCGACTTTTCGACTTTTTCATACAAAAAGTCGATTAATCGACTTTTCAGCCATACAACCCTACAGTGATTAGACCGGTTTTTCGAAACCGGTTTAAACCGGTTTTTTGTGGATTGCAACGGCTGATTTTTTTAAAATTTTAATTATTCGAAAACCGGTTAGACAGATTTTTTGACTGTCGAAACCCGGTTTTTTAAATCAACATTTTAAAAGCAGATTATATTTCTTTTAAGTGTAATTTGATTACTAAAAAAGATGTTCAAAAAATCCCAACTGAATGCAAAAAAACAAAAATTTCGACTTTTCCGAATTCATAACTATCATTGACAATGCCAACCATTTGGAATAACATTTAATTTGAGTGATTATTTTTGAAGGTTTCAAATTTTTACGTAAAAAAAAAATTAGTCAAATAAAAATTAGTGAACAATTTTTAGACGATCAAAATTTTATTTTAAGTAATTTTTTAATACTCGCTAGTTATTTTTGTTTAAAAATAAAACAAAGTTTAAAGAAAAACATTATCCATTTAAATTTCAAAATTTTCTAAATACTTTTCATGAAATTCCAATTGTATTTAAAAATTTTCTAAAAGCTTTTCACAAAATTGCGTTTGTATTCAAAAATTTTTATTTGTATTTAAAAATTTTCAATTGAATTTCAAAGATTTCCAAATGCTTATATTTTGAGGATGTTTATTCTGGCTCGAGGTCATTATTTTCTTAACTAATTAAAACCATGATATTCTCATAGCATAATTTGCAAGAAAATTATTTTTTCGTTTTAAATTTATTTATGTTGTTCATTTTTGCAAGACTTAATCGACACGTGTTTCGGAATTGGTCAGATTCCATTGTCAAGATTATTTAGCAAAATAGAAACGATTTACTACAAAGTAGCAGGGGCGGATCCAGCTCTTGATTTGGGGGGGGGGGAATTTTTTTAACTCAAGCTCCATTTCTTAGAACTACCTAAAACCTTAAAGATGATTATGGTTATGTAATGCATTACTAAGTTATGAATAGCTTAGAAAAATGCAAAAATGTGCATTACTTTTTCCCTACCGCTTACCACATGCATTACTTTTTAGTATTTTTCATGCAAATTTTTTGGCTATGCACTACATGGTAATGACTTGCATAACCACTACCATTTTGAAAGTTTTGCTGTTTACTTCTGATTACAGATATGTTTCATAACTAAAATTTAAGACACAACTGTTTTAAACTCCATCCAGAACTCTTACACTAGTTTACAGGGATTTAGATCCACGGCATTTTACATTAATTCTTCATACAAAATCTAGCACTGATTGTGAGTCCGAAGATGCAGTACAAAGTCTCAAAAGTAGAACAGTTTTGGAGTTATTGCTAACTTTTCAAATTTTCAGCTTTTAAAAAAAAGTGATTTTATTTAAACAAAAAAATCTCCGGACCAAATCAGTGAATTTATTATTTTTGGTTTTGAATTAAAGGTAATTAAAGGTATTTTTCGATCTGATTATTGCTTTAGAAGCTATTAGTGGACATATAGACGATTTTGCTTCAAATTTGTCAAAATATTGATGAATAGCGATAATAATGTTAAAAATATGCGATAATCAGGTTTAAAATTAAATCCACTGATTCGGTCTAAAGATATTTATATTTAAGTAAAACCATTTCTTTTTAATTTGAAAATTCAAAAAGTTAGCAATATTCCAAAAACTGTTCTACTTTTGAGCCCTTGGACTTCATGTTCGGATTTAGTGCAAGGTTTTACATGGAAAATGAATGCAAAATGTCGTAAATCGCAAAAATTTTTTTTGCTGTAAAAAATTTTGAATAGAAAAACTTTCAGCCTTTAACATTTTTGTTATTTGAAGTCTTTTATTAATAAATAGTTTTAAGAATTTAAAAAATTTCCTTCAGAAATATTTATTATTCTTACGCAAACAAACTCAACAGGAACCTATCGGATTTTAATACAGTGTTTGTAGAGAAAAATCAGATTCTAAAAAAAATGTTTTTAATATCAAATTTTATTTAAGAACTTTTCAGATTCCGATGCTGTTTTTTATGAAAAATTTTATGTAAACCGAAATTTTTTCTTATACAAAAATATTTCTAAAAAAATAATTCTTTAAATTCTTTCAATAAGTTTAGATTTTATGCATGTCTCTAGTTTAACAGTTTTTAGACTCCAAGTCATTCTCCAAACCTAAAAAGTTTTCGCAACAAAGTTTTAAATTCACCGATTTTTACTTACAAACACTTTTTACATTTTAAAAAACAATTTTTCTTTTAGAAAAATTTTCAGATTTCCAATAAAAATCTTTGAAAGAATTCAGATTCTGTTATATTAGGCTTATTTTTTGCAGACCGGATTTAGATTAGGATTAACTCTATTTAATTAAAAAAAGTGTCAAATCAAGTCGAGAAATTTTTTTTTTATATTTTTTTTTTTCTGAAACTACATCCAATTGGTTAATATAAACGGAAAAAAATTAAGCGTTATCCAAAATGTAAAATGGTATAAATAAATATGAGTTAATAGGATTTAACTAAACTTGTTTTTCATTCTTTACATTTTGGACAACGCTTAATTTGTTTTTCTGTTTATATTTACTAATTGTATATAATTAAAAAAAAAAAATATAAAAAAAAAATTTGGGCTTGATTTGACCCATTGATTAACTAAATAAAGTTAATACTAATCTTAATCCGGTCTGCAAAAAACAGGGCTATTATTTACGAAAATAATCTGCGATTTAAAAAAAAAACTCTTAAAAAATCATTAATATTTTTGGTATAGATAATTTCTTTAAGTCAAAACATTTTTCTCCAAGAAAATTTTTGGGGTTCTCAGACAAATACCAGAAATTTTTTTAAGATTAAAAAAATTTTTTTTACAATGTGAAGGATTTTTTGTCTACTCTTCCTTTTTTCCTTTTTTTTCTTTTCTTCCTTTTTCTTTTTTCTTTTTTTTTCTTTTTTTTTCTTCTTTTTCTTTTTCGAAATCGGTTTGGGGGGGGGGGGGGGGGGGAGGGTGGGTGGAAAAATATGATTGCATATATTTCGAGAATACTTTCTCGAAATTTCTACTCATTTTTACAAAAATTGAATATCGGACACTTTCCATACAAACGTAAAAAAATTAAAATCAGCCCCCATTTGAAGTTTAATGTCAATCTGTGGTAATGTTTTTAAAAAACATAAAATAATTTGTTGCCAATTATAATCGCACATACACAAAAATAATTGAAAACTAATTTCAATCACGAAAAATGCAATTTCAATAAATTGTTTTTACTAAAACTCATCCGAAGAAGAAAATTGTTATACCAATCACCAACATTTTTTCAATCAAATATTTCTAAATTTTGATCATAAATTTTAACATTTGTGTCTATAAAAATAATGATTGATTTAACGAATGAATCGTCGTGGACCAGCTTATGACAAAATTATGAAGAAATGATTATTTTTGCTACCTAAAAGAAAAAGTAAAAAAGTAAGGTCAATTAGTGGACTCAAATAAATTAAAGCAAAACAAATCTGGTATATTGAAAAATTGTAATTCGACAATAAAATAACAAACATGTGGATTAAAATAATGATTAATTCATTTAAATTTTGTTAGTTAATAGATTTAATTGAAAATATTTGGCCAATAATTTTTTTGTGTATGTTAAGAACACTTCCTCGAAATTGAACTCATTTCTAATCAAAATTTGTTTAAATTTACCCAATTTATAGTAGGAAACTGGAATCCTACTATAAATTGGGTAATTTTACTCTGAATGTGTAAATTAAATAAAAAAGGGGTGAATAAAATATAACAAAAAAAAAAAAAAAAAAAAAACACGGTGCCAGCCAGCATCTAACTCACCACCTTCCGATTTGAAAGTAAACTTCTTAACCACTACGCTACGAAAGCTTATACTTTTATCTGGCGTTTTAGTTATTTAACATGTGTGTTTGTATATTGTTCGACAATTTTATTTACACATTTGTGTGTAAAATATTTTAATTAACGGATGATATTTTTCATTTGCTGTGTTTAATTGGTTTGAAATTATTATACGCATTTAGTATTTATATTAACACATAATGCGTGCTATTCAACAAAACTTTACCCAATTTATAATAGTAAGTTTACATGCGTTTTTAGAGTGTATGAAAGCTGTAGTAAATGTGAGTAGTTCACACTCAATTGAAAAAGATCGGATGCTTTCCATAAAAATGTATCCACTTTAAAAGTTAAATCCCAATTTGTGAAAAAAATGTTCAAGAAGATTACTTCTTGAAAATTATAAACTGGGGAAATTCCATAAAAAAAACATCAGCTGAGAAAGTTCTTAAATTGTACCAAATGAGTCATTGGTGTACCATTGTACTTTTTAGCTTTGAATTGTACCAAAAAAGGTACAATTGTACCAACTTTTGCAACCCTGATGTGAACTAGTTCGTTCATATCCGCTCTTTTAGCTCTTTTGTCAGTTAATCATGGTGGATCTTTCTCATCTTTTACTATCTTTCTCATTCATTTTAAGTTTTTCCAGATGCCATTTTTGATATTTACACCAAATGCCAATGCAAAAAATGCAAATTTATTAAAAATTTGATAACTTTAAGCCATTCTGTAAAAAATAACCCTTAAAAAATTGCATAAAATGTTCGTAAAGGCAGATATTTTTATTTTTTAATGAAATTCTTCTTCTTATTAATAAAAAAATAAAATAAGCAAGATTTGAACCTTTCTATTCACAAATTTAACAAAAGTGCTACAACACAACTCAAAATGAATAAAAGAGCTATTGAGCTTTAAGAATAAAATACTTTACTCAAAAAAGCTGAGCTGAAAAGAGCGATCACTTTACTGAGCTATTCAACCCAACACTAAATATTACGGAGCCACGACATTTGTTTTCGTCCCATTCCTCGTCTGCCCTCTATTCTTCCTTCTAATATTAGTTGCAATAGTTCGTATTTGCTTCCACGTATTGTATGACCAAACTAGGAGGTTTTTTTTCGTTTAATTGTGGGAAGTAGTTCTCGTTTGCATCTTATTCTTCTTAAAACTTCCAAATTAGATACACACAGAAAAATAAATTTCCAATCGAATTTTTCAGTTGTACCAACTCAAAATTCAGTTTGGCTCGGGCAACCGAATTTTGTGGTTGTAACAATTAAAAACACACATATATTAACCAAATTCAGTTGTGACTACCGATATTCAATTGTGACAACCTATATTCAAAAGCATCAACCGAATTGTTGGATATTATAAAATTTGTTTTCTGTGTGTTCTCTATCTACCCACGATATTTCAAGTAACCTTCGATAACACCACATTTCAAACGCTACTATTCTATTCATAGTATTGATTTTCAAAGTCCATGCTTCTACGCCATACATTAGTACACAGAAAAAAACGAATTGTTATATTGACCCCCATATTTGTGAATACAATTAACTTTTTCACTGAAAGTGCTCCTATACGGAAATTTGTGAAATGAACTAACGTTTGTAAATATTGATTGTTGAAAAAAAATGTTATAAAAATTGATAAACGAGTTTGTAATAGTTCTCTAAAATTACTATTTGTATTGACAAACGTACAAAATCTTAAATTTTTTTTCAACAAAGAAATTCAACAAACACAAACATAATTTGTTGATCTGACAAACGTAAAAAATCTTTTTTTTTTCAACAAACACAAAAAATTAAAAGGAGTTTCAATCACTAAAATGATTAAATCAATTACTTTTTTAAATGATTTTACACCTATCACGAAAGTGATAGTATTAATTACTTAAATTTGTAAGAAAAATAAGATTTCTGCTTTTGATCCTATTTCTCTGGACGGCACTGAATCACCTTCTCAGATGGAGCCAAGTATTTCTAGATAGGAAGTTGAATTTCTGGCGTAATATTGAGGAACGGGTGAGAAAAGCAACGATTGCTTTATATTCCTGTAAAAGGGCCATTGGAAAACGATGGGGTTTTAGCCCTCAAGTCGTTCATTGGATCTATACTGCAGTGGTGCGTCCAATTTTGCTGTATGGAATCATTGTCTGGTGGCCTGCTTTAGAAACAAAAGCGAACTGTGTCTTTATCACGAAGGTACAGAGAAAGGCGTCGATGTGCATCTCTGGTGCTTTTCGTACTACACCTACGGCTCCATTAGAAATCCTCCTTTACCTGATACCATTGGACATATTGGGTAGGCAGTATGCAGCTGCGTCGGCAATTCGACTTAATAGCACGCTGCAATGGAGGAGCAGCGATTGTGCCCATAGTGCGATCTTGAAGAAGATCTTGTCTACAACCGCAGTCAGTGTTGCCAATTTAGCCATTTTCTGGCTAGATTTAGCTCCTTTTGAACTCGTTTAGCCGGAGAAAAAGGCATTTAGCTCTAAGCCGTTTTTTTAGCCATTTTCGAAACTATTTTAGCAGTTTTTTAGCCATTTTTAAGTTTTCGGTTAAACAGTCATTTTTAGTGTTTTTTTATACAAAAATAGAGAATTTACTGGTTCTACAGATCGATCACAGACTCTAATACTATTTGTTATAAAGGTTTGGGTTGAAAAATGTAGGAGAAAATTTAATTTCTAATAATTACAGACATTTCTGCACAGAAAAAAATATGGAGGAAACAAATTTGAGTAATTACTTGTTTAAATTTAAAAACAAAAATTGAGTAATTTTTTAATTGACGCAATTAAAAATTTACTCAAAAATTTTAAAAACAATTTAAGTAAATAATTTAATAAAAATTTAATAGTTTTTTTATTTTTTTTTTAAACTCTCATAGTTTTTTGAATTCTCGTTTAGTTTATTGTTTTTTGTGTATGTATATGAAAGTTTGTAATCGTCATTATAAAATTTTCCTATGTTTTTGAGACATAAATATGTTTGATAAAGTTTAAAAAAACAAGTTTTTTTTTTTTTTTTGTAAAACTTTTTTAAACTTTAAGCGTCCAATCTAAATCAAACGGACGTAAAAATTTCAAATTTGACGTGTTTGTTTTTGTTTTTTTACGTCTTGCGCGACGCAATTTGATTCTGGTTCGACCCTAAAAAAATAAATAGATAAATTTTGAAAATTGACACAATTAAAAATTTACTCAAATTTTTTTTCGAACATTTAATAAATTTTTATTAAAAATTTATTCAATACTATTAAATCGTTTACTGGTGCAAAATTGAGTAATTTTTTACTCAATAGTATTAAAAATTTACTCAAATATTTTTTTATTTTTTTCTGTGTGGTATTCCCATACCGGTTTCAAACACTTAAGTTATGTGTTATCATCAGAAGGATTTTAAATGTTGGTTTGTTTTGTTAGTAGGTAATTGTTTTTCATATATTTGAATTTTTATTAACACTAGCCTGGAATAAAATTATGTATATTTTTGTCATATTCATACCATAAACATTATACTAAATTTTAGACGATTTAGCGATGCCCGTTTTACTGTCTTTTAAAAATACGCTAACGTTTAAAACTCAACTTGAAGGCTGATTGCTGAATCTTGCCATATATATTTTTGGAATTCTTCTAGTCAGGTTTCAGAGAAAACGGTCCCAAGGGTAAAAAGTTTCACTTCGAATTCACGTGTTGAAATTTTTTTTTTTTGAAGCCAAAATAACTAAAAAAGATTTTTTACTTAAATAAAAATAAATGTAGTTAAAATTTTTATATATATTTTTATAAAAAAATTTAATATAAAATATTTAAATCATTAAAAACGTGTTTTTAACTCTCTTCATTTTATCTAAAATATGTCAAAACAGTAACAAAAGATCTCCTTATTTTAATATGTGTATCAAAAACGGTACTAAAAATGAATTTACATTAGTTTTTCTCAAAAAGTAAAATATATATTTTAGCCGTTTTTTTTTGTCATTTTTTAGCCGTTTTTTAGCCGTTTTTTTCAAAAGGATTTAGCCGTTTTTGATTACCAAGTTCTGGCAACACTGACCGCAGTCAACATCTATACTGACAGTCAAGCCGCGGTAAAGTCCCTGGATTCAATGTTTCTGAAAACAATATCTGCCCTTAACTGCCGCACGTCTTTAAATGAGATGGCCAAGCAGTTTAACATACGACTCATATGGGTCCCAGGGCACAGAGACATTCCAGGGAATTGCAAAGCCGATGAGCTTGCAAGACCAGGAACTACCTTACAGGTTCCAACAGAATTGGAATGTGTTGGTATGCCTCTAGAAACTTGCAAGCAAAACCTACGGCTTTGTTCTGCGACGAAGACCAATCAAAGGTGGGCAAATGGGTGGACGTGTGAGACAAGACGACTGATTTGGCCTTCTCTTAATCAGGGGCGCACAAGTGAGCTAATATCGCTTCCAAGAGGAGATATTTCGACGGTGGTTTCTATAATTACCGGACACTGTCTTATAGGGAAGCACGCAGAGCTGTTAAATGTGCCGTCGAATGACTTTTGCCGAAGTTGCATGGATGAAGAGGAATTGGAAATTGGGCTGTCAAACGGGATCGGTTTTTTAAAATCCTGGGATTCGGGATTTGAAAATCGAAATCCGGGATCCCGGGATTTTTCGGGATCACGGGATTTTCCGGGATCCCGGGATTTTTCAGGATTCCGGGATTTTTCGAGATTAAATTTCTTTGATTATAAGAGTAAAAAACAGAGTACGTATTTGCTCACGAAAGAAGCTTTCATTTTGGCACATTCATTCATTTTTTGAAAATGAATTTTGTTTGTTTTTAATTTCATTT